>RQTK01000642.1:202352-249197 GCA_003991915.1 Elysia chlorotica
GTTGCTTGCGTCATCATTCTGGCGAACCTTTCCCAACGAGAGAAAAATTTCGCCCCGCCTTCGATTTTAGACAGACGAAATACGACCGGTGAGGGAGTTCTTTAGAGGTCAATGTTGATTATTGATTCGATTGGGCAGGCCCCGAATAGCCGGGCCTATCTTCATTAAAAAAAAAATTAAGTAGCCACTTAAGGGGGGTATTGTGGCTTACATAAAAATGTGATGGAATTGGAACGGCTAAAGATTAACGACCCAGCGAAATTAAAATCGAAAAATAAAATTAAACAAACACGCGCACAAAGATAAAATCATTAAAATGAGTAATGAAGCTGTGCTAGAATCTTAGATAATATCTATGAGCTCATCTTAAGATCAGGTGTATAGATGTCATAATATGGATATTTTGGAAGATTTTGATTTACAAATGCGACAAATTTGAATAATTTTATGATATTCCCCAGCTTCAATAAACTCTAACTCAAAGACTTAGTATATTTGTGGCCATCTAAACTACTAGAAGATCTGGTTTACAGATTGAGAGTTTCGCAATTTTATTCCTTATAGACCCGCGTTTCTTACATTTCTATAAGAACCTAAATCTAGCTACAACAAAAATCAATTGTTTCATCAAGTAGTCGGAGACAGAGACTGACGTAACAAGAGATGGTTTATGACGCATGTTCGCCTTCCAACTTTCAAAGGTTAGGCTTCCAAGAAAATAATCGACTTTATAATTATGCCACAGCAGTGTCATCTTTTGTTAAGGGAACAAGAGGAAACTCATGCCATTCATTACAATTATTTAAATGATCATCTCAATCTTTGCCACGTCTTTTGTTGAAGTGGAAGTTTTCAGACTAGAATCACGCAAGCGGACCTTTAGTTTTGATTACTTTGACGGCAAGTTACAGACATGTATACCGTAATGAAGATTTACGGACTAACTAGCAGTAGTAATGACTTGAGTCGCAATTTATTCTCAACATCAAACCAGCAGTAATCCTTCTCGCAATTTACGCACAGAAAACCCTGATTAAAAAAAACAACCATTGGAATATATTATACTCTTATAAGGCGTATATATCTATATTATATACATCAACAGCGACATTAAGTAAAAAATCAACAACAACAACACTAAGTAAAAAAAAAACAGAAACATCAAAACAACAGAGAATTAACTACGACATTTTAAAGCCTTGAGCGTAAAAGTTAAAAATATTGATTATCCGAAACAAAGGCAGCCGCCATATAAAATTGGGTTAAAATAAAAGTATAAAAAGGATGATTAGGTACACAATTATTGATGCATATTATATTTGTAAACAGGGTCGGGGTGGGAGTTTTAAAAAAATGTTACTGGATCTCATTGCGTATTTAACCAAATCAGTATCATGGCGCGCATAGAAATACTTTTTTTTGTTAAGAAATACATAGTAGAACACCACCACCAACAACAACAACAACAACAACAACAACAACAACAACAACAACAACAACAACAACACAACAACAACAACAACAACAACAACAACAATAGCAGAAAAACAACAACAACACCACCACCAACAACAACAATAACAACACCAACACAACAACAACAACAACAACAACAACAACAGCAACAACAAAATAAAAAGACAGATGATGTCCCAAAGAGGCGCTACAGAACAAAGCTATAGGCATAAAAGCCCGCCAAAGTAATGCTCTATCTTTATTCATCCCAGCCTTTCTACGTTCTAGGTTAGTCGCAAGGAACCAGGTCAAAAACAGCAGGTCCAGCTCTCCTCACGACACCGTTGAGTACCATGGAGCATAGCATTGTATTCTAACCTACCTGGCCCTACCTCCTCACACCTCTTTGAGCGTAAGTACAAGATCGTGGTAAGCTTATGACTCGTCTTAAGGTATACGACTAAGGAGGCGTACGAGGTCGTGTAAGCTACCCCGACGTTGTACTTAGGCTACGACCCAATATCTGTCCATAGTAACTGCTGGCAGCATTGTCTAAACCTAAGCTTTTTATTTCCATCTTTGATGCAGCCCCCGGGAAAACTGGTCAAATACTATGGGCCCCATTTCCTTTGACCTGTCTGCTTTTGCCACTCTTTACTCTAGCCACCCTAAAGTACAAAGAAACCATTCCTCATTCTAAGCCAGCTTTTTTTCTCTCTTTCTTTCTGTCTTTTATCTTTCGTGTTGACAGTTCTTGTAAAGCCTTTCTTGCCTTAGCAGGCGATTGCCTTCAATATAATTTATAGTTTCGTTTTTACCACCCATTCCCCTTCACATATCCCTCTAGGGTTAAAAAAAGGGGGAATATGCCAAACAAAAAAGACAAATAACCAAACAAAACAATCACAAAACAAAGACAGACTAAAAAATAAGGAATAGTAAGCGGCAGAAATAAACAAAAACAAAAAAAGAACAAAGATGTCCACTTACCGACAAACGAAAAAAAAACTTCACGATTATGATTGATTTTTTCTATTAAAAAAACCAGTTATTACAATAACCACTTCTGTAAACTTTTGGTATCGAGGTAAAAAAAATAATAACTGCTATAGGTCGCGGCTTGTTCAGATATAAAAGAAGGAAAGAAGAGGGGTGGTGGTGTGGATGCACTCATAAATTAAATCAATACCAACTTTTTGCTACTATGTAAGTTGTATGTTACACGCCCACACACACACACACACACACGGCAGCAACTATGTACAGGGAGTAACGTGATGTCCTAAGTTTTTAAGATGTCACACACAGTCGCCTTAAACTACATAATTGTCCACATCCCATTCTGAAAATCATTTTCCTTCTTTGGACTCCTATAAACAATAATTTATTTATTGATGAAGTTTATTTATTGTCTATTGCATTTAAGTGCACTGTGTAAGAAAAAAAATGTATAGATAAAGAGATAGATAGAAGATCAGAATTACAGTTGAAGATACACAAATAGAGACAAAGACAGGCAGAGGCAGAGGGCCATAAGTACAATATCGCGGTAGCTTGGGACTAGTCGTAAGAATAAATATGCCATTAAGAGGGCTTACGACGAATCTTAAGCTGCCGCGACGTTGTACTTACGGCCCAGAGAGACAAACTGGGGTAGTCGTGACAGTGGTAAAGGCAACATTTCACGAGATATCCCATACTTTAAAGTCTCCTACATGTCTCTTTCAAAAAAGGAAAAAAATTGATATAGGCCTGTCTGTGCTTGTAGATACCTTATGAATAGGTGATGCTCAACACACTTGAGCCCCTATAAATTTCTTTAAGTTCTCACAGGCCGAGACTCGGCGACTCAGAGGGGAAAAGGGGAAGGGGAGAGACAAGAGAGAGATGGGAGAGAGTGAGAGAGAGAGATGGGATAGAGAGAGGACAGAGAGAACGAGGGAAAAGGAGATAGAGAAAGAGAGACGGAGAGAGAGGAAGAGAGAGAAAGAGAGAGGGAGGTGGGAGAGAGAGGAGAGATGGAGAGAGAAAGAGAGAGGGAGATGGGAGAGAGAGAAAGAGAGAGAGAGGAGATATGGAGAGAGATAGGACAGAGAGAACGAGGGAGAGGAGACAAAGAAAGAGAGACGGAGAGAGAAAGAGAGAGAGGAACGATGGAGAGAGAGAGAGTGAGAGGACGGAGGGGGACGGCCCGGACGGGAAGACGTGAGTCGACTGTGAGTCCAACACGTCCAGACGGGATTCCACCCATCCAAGGAAGAAGCAGGCAGAAGGAAAGAAAAGAAAAGAACGAAAGAAAGGAAAAAAAACGAAAAAAAAAAAAAACGATGGGGAGGAAAAATCGATGAGTGGGTGCCTACTCCGATCGAGGATGCCAGGCTAGGCAGGCTACGCAGGGCAGACCGGTGATGTTCTAAGCAGGCTGACGTCGGAGCGGCAAGCAGTATGTGCGTGTAAGATACACACAGACTGATGGAATTTTATCTTAAATATCTGTGAGTGGTGGTGGTGGTGGTGGTGGTGGACTTGGAAATGTGCTGTAGAACCAGGTTTGTTTTATGTCGTCTGCAGAAGATGATATCCCCTGCTGCATTGTTTGAACTGTCTAAAAACTCACCCCAAACTCAACACCCCTCCAAAAAAAAAAAAAAATTAACTGTCTGAAAATTACATTTGGCTTGTCTGCATTAAAAAGCAGCCCCATTTAGCACTTCCGAACTCGGCCGTTTTCTTTACTTTCTTCCCACTCTTCACTCGGGAGGAAAAGACTTTTAAAAAGCTTTAGAAATTTCAGAGGTGAAAGGTTCGTCTTTTAAATTGTATCAACACTTTCAGGTATAAGATTAAAGCTCTAGTTCTCTGGCACTTAAATAGGATAAAATGTGTTCAGCTAGAAGCACTATCACTGATTTGTATGTCCATTTTTTTTTCTTCAAGTCTTCAAACATCTTGCTGGCATAAAATCTCGTTCAATTCTGCACATCATATCAAACAATTCCAAGTTGCGTAACTCAGCGACCAAAAACTTAAAAGTAAGATGAATACGAGTGTCTATGTCTGTATGTATGTCTATCTGCCTGTATTTCTGTCAGTCTGACTGTCTGTCTAAATCTATTATATTTCTCTCTCTCTCTGTCTATCTCTCTCTCTCTCTCTCTCTCTCTCTCTCTCTCTCTCTCTCTTTCTCTATCTATCTATCTATCTATCTATCTCTATCTTTCCCTCTTGCGCATACACACACAACAACAACAACGACAACAACAACAACAACAACAACAACAAAACACAAAAAAGAAGAAAAAGAATATCAACTTTCCAACTTAACACCACTTTGTCTCCTATACACCAACTGCTTATCCCTTATCAGTAGTAGACACAATCTCGATACCCAAAAGCCCAGGCTGACATAAGACTTAGGAGCATTACACTGTCTTGTATTTACTACATGTATACTCCTAACATGCCTGGTTGTGTGACCTTCACGTACCAGGCCTGGCTAAGCTTTGAGCAAACGATTAAGGTCACTTTTTTCCCCCTCCCTTTTTTCCCCTTTGTTATTTTTGTGTACTCGAGTTCGGAGCAAACACGCTCAACACAAGGCTAGTCTAGACTGACCTGATTTGACCGTGGAGTCCGTAGACTGGCCTGATTTGACCGCCTGATAATACAACCCATGTACTTTATTATCATGGCAATCTTTCTGCTCATGACTTGGCAGATCCTGGTTACCTTTTACTCTGTCAAAACACAAAGCTTAGGTATGATGTACTACCTTTGTTTTTCACCTTCATAATTATCACAGGTAGCAGTGACTAAGTTAGTCGCTATGTTGTCTATCAACACTCAGCCTAATCTACCTGTTTTGTGTTTTTCACAACATTCACCATAAGACCGGGAACATAACAAGTACGAAAGCGTACTTTGGCATAAAATATTATGCGCAGATCTGAAGAAACAATAGAAGAATTGTTTTGTATAACTTTGCTGCACAAGGGAAAGAAAAAAAGCTCCGCGCAGTGCATTCAAAGCGAAGAGTTATTAAAGAAATTTTATAGCAGTTGAAAAATGTAATCACAACTCACAGCTGCGCATAGATATAGATGTGAAAATACTTTTTTGTTTCCCAGTTTAAACCGTAAGACATTTTACATTTAAAAAAAATAAAAAATAAAAAACAACAACAACCAAAAAATACGTTATACTAGATCTAGCCCGGTACTTCTGAAAAAGAAAAATCAAGTGTAGAGCATTGATGAAAAATAGATAACAGTTTGGCCACAGATAACAAATTTGAGTTTTTACTCAGTATTTGCGGCACGTCAACACAGTAAAGGTTATATATTGAAAGGGGAATAGATAAAAAAATAAGTATTTAAAATGCCCAACAAGCCTATAAAAGAGCACCTTTCTAGTTTGATAGAGCAGAGTAAAAAGCGTTGCTGAGAGAGAGAGAGAGAGAGAGAGAGAGAGAGAGAGAGAGGAGGAGAGAGAGAGAGCGAGCGAGAGACAAAGAGAGAGAAAATGGTTTAACTGAACTGTCAACTGTGTAATTAATCAGAAAATCGTCTGATGTCTTAAATATAAATATTGAAACGACAAAATGTAATCAATCCTTATAGAATCCCACGCCCTTTATGTTGCTTTCCTGAGACCTGAGTTATTAGAGGATAGTTCTACACAATCATATAATATATGACAATGAGCATACAACATTGACAAATAAACGAGAGGAATTATTGGATATTTTGATCCATAACTTCATATCATTCTGCTGGTGTATTTACGTAGACAACGATGACAACATGAGCTCTAAGACTCAAACTGATGGCCGTATCGTGTGACATGATCATCGGCGTAACTTCTGATCGAGTTCGATGATAAAAACACCGTAAGACCTTGGCCGCATTTCAAGGCCACTGCAAGCCCGGCTGTTACGCTAAGTAAAAAGAAAAGATTTTATCACCCCCCGCGGGGCATAATACAATAGTAAAGTCATAAGTTATAGCGTATGTCCAATATACATAGACAAGGTGGTAAACTCTGACTGGGAAAAGAAATTATATGAGGCGCCACAGGTCATATTGAACTATGAAGCCTTGAAGCTCAGGGTTGGATGTATTATATATATATATAAAGATATATTATAAATATAAATAATTAATAGATGAGAGAGAGAGAGAGAGAGAGAGAGAGAGAGAGAGAGAGAGAGAGAGAGAGAGAGAGAGAGAGAGAGAGAGAGAGCGTGTCCATTGTTATAAAACGGAAAGTTCACGTTTAGTTTGGAAAAAAGGACCAGCAGCTCAGTTGGTAAGTGCTTTGGAGTAACTAGCAGGAGGTCCTAGGTTCGAATGTCAGCATGTGACATAAGATTTTTCGGCAAACAAACTGCCCTTCACCTATATTTCAATACCTTGCAGCTGTGATATGGTGTACACTGAATTACTACAAAAAATAATTATATATAAATTGGTCAATTGGTTCTTACAGCGATGTATAGCTTCAGTGTAGATGTAATAGTCGCATCGCCTACTAAAATAATTTTTTATGCGAAAATAAGCGCCAGTGGCTGATGATATGATTTCTTGGATCAGTCTTAGCATCCACTGAAATATATAGTGTAACAATAATTTAACCTAAAAGAACAGCAGGGGAGTTTGAGAAAGTGCACCTTGATCTAACAAGGAATGAGGGTTGAAGCTACTAAGCATGCCTATAAAGAATAAGGGTTAGGAGCACCGTTCTATGGACAGGCTTAAGCAACAAGAGTAACTTTCATGAACCCCTGCATGTTTCTGTAATGGAAACTTTTGCAGGGAAGCATTGTGCAGATCCATACAGTAATGCACTAAGTTCATTTCCATATTCTAATTCCACTAGCCTCGCTGTCGCATTAATGGGCATGCTACTATGATGGTTAAGCATGTAGACAAGAGAGAGAGAGAGAGAGAGAGAGAGAGAGAGAGAGAGAGAGAGAGAGAAGGAGACAAAGACAGCAAGAGACATACACAGACAGATCTCGAGAGAGAATGGAAAGGGGGAAAAAGAGATGTGTTATGGAAGATAGAGAGAGTGAGTGAGTGAGAGAGAGAGAGAGAGAGAGAGAGAGAGAGAGAGAGAGAAATTGAGCTAAGAAAAAAAAAAGAACAGAGAAGTGACAATGTGAACTTAAAGAAGACAAAAAAAAATCAAACAATCAAACTGTTATAACGTCGCAAGGTCGGAATGGCATAGCACATTATAAAATCAAGAAGCCAATAATTAATGAGATCGCACACAATAGGTGACAGATAAAACAATTGATTGGACGCAGTTAAAACTCAGGATCGCTGAATATTTTCACTTCGAAGAACTGATCAAGCACACACAAACGAGTGATAGGGAAACGGCAATAGTAAAAGGAAAAAGGATACTGAGAGGGAGAGAAATCAAGTATAAGAGGAAAAGAGAAAAGAAGATGCAAAACAAGAGTTAGATAAAGCCTATGACATTGTTTGCAAGCGATCTTAAATATTAATAACTGGTATTTGCTCTCTCTTCCTTTTGAAACACTTTTTTTTAAAGGTAAATTGATCCATATGTTCTACAAAGTGTTATTTCATTGCAACGTTTACATAAAAAAACAAGTTATTAACAATTCTTAATTAAAGACAACGGAGCATAAGAAATCGAAAGCCAGTGTACAACCTTGCTCTACAAACCTTCACCTTTGTAAAAGACAGGCATTGCAACATGCATTACGAGATGTGCAACAAAGTTGTACATGTAATCATTTGTGTAATGTGATCTTCGCTGCGCGCTGCGAGTGAATCAGTTGCCAAAAACAAAAACTTGTCGAAACAGCTGGCTAGCCGTTTCTATAACAAAGCATGAGAGGAACTACGTTCATTACAACACCAGTCTTGCTCGTTCTACAAAGGTGGAATGCGGCTGAGCAAAACAACCGAAATCAAGTCGGGCCACAAAATGCTATTGTTACACATTCTATGTCCCGCATAATTAGAAAGAAAGGCACAATGACTGCATAGGAAAAATAGATAGGCACAAAGTGTTCCTGTGTATTTGGTCACGTAACAAAACGCTTTGAATTAAAGCCTTCCTTTTTTAAACCAATGTTAAAAACAGTCGAATCGATTTGGCTTGTCAGGTCTCAGACAGGTCAGCAACGTTTAATAAATAGGATAAATTTGATCATTTGTTCTGTCAGTCAGCCAACATACATTTTCAGATTCTTTTCAAGCCAAATGAAAAAAAAACGGGACTAAAATAACAAATGCCATTGCTGGAAAAAGTAATATGCAATCATAAACCTAAGTTTTTCTGCATCGTTTCTATGGTTTCTAACTATGCAGGACACAGTTATTAACGAGACCATAAAAAACGGTGTATACTATTTCTGTCTGCATGGGGTATCAACACAACGCTGTTAGCTCTCAGAATGACTTTACACAAGCATAGTCAAAGCTGCCGACCCACACAGTCATCAAAGAGGACTAAGTAGTTAAAATGTGTAGGAAAACGTGTACAAAATACTGTTTTTGGCGTTAAGTTGTCAGATATGCATAGTGCATCACCTCAGTTGTGTAATATCTTATATCACTTTTAAAACACTACAGATCTAGAGAAAATTAGAAATGAAATAGGACTTTGTACAACTAAAGTACCGTAACGAGTGCCGTATGATCGTTTTCTGAGCCCAATTATCCGACACGATGGAGAGGGATCGCTGGGAGATGACAATAGGCCCTTCACCCTGCATTACAATATCTGAGAGGATTTCCCGGAACTCAAGGGAGCAGGCAGGATTATTGTTTTGGAGCAGTCTCTTTACCGTCCCATACGCTGTTCCAACAATGATGGAGACTGGCAGGTTTTGTTTGGTTAGTTGGTTTGTTAATGTCCATTGTTAGCTGCACACTAACCTGGCTATATTGCGGACGGCTGTTGTTGTTGTTGTTGTTGTTGTTGAGTTGGTTTAACGTCCAACATCAGCACTATATAGGATATATTGTGGACGGGCCCCAAGACTGACGTCTGACAATTTTATGTGCTGCCACACACGAGACAGGGCGGGGATACCATGACTCCTGTCTGAGCCAGTCACATTATATTGACACCGACTCAACCAGTAGGGGCGAATTCGCCAGGGATCAAAACACAAACCTTTTGTGTCGGAAGCTGACGTTCTACCCTAGGGCCACCTCGCGCCCAATATTGCGGAAAGGGCTCAGAACGGACTTTTGTCAAGTTAACGGTCTTGAATTGATCATCTAATAAGTTAACGTGCTACCACAAGGAGGCGGAGCTGGGATATCGGTTTGTTTGTTCTATAACGACCATCGTTAGCACAACATAAAGACTAGTTTGCAAACGGGTCTCTAGATAAAAACCTGACAAAATTAAAGACTGCCACACGGGGAAAATGAGTAGGAATACCAGTAACTGTCTCAGCTGGAACGTGATTGCCAGCCAGTCGCATTATACTAACACCGAGCCAATCAGTGGCAAACAAGGCGTTTACAATTCCTTGATTATGGTTATACCATTGAGGCAGCTACTTCCCCAATAAGGCGGGTAATGTTAGCGAACTACAATCATGCACTAGGCCGACCTGTAATCAGTAAATCTTCCTCGTTAAGGAATCAATACGATTTGGGCGGTGGCAATCTTGAGTTATGGTGCGGAGTGAGTTGAGTTGGGTTTGTTTTACAGCACACCACAGTTATGTTACAGAGCAACATAGTTAACTTATATAGTAAGAATGCTAAAGGCTGTTGAAATAGTTCAAGAGGCAAAAGCTGCATGATATTAAAAAAGGTATATGAATGTACAAAGAACATGGAGATAGAAGATCTAAAAATTGTTATAGCGCATTAAAAAAAGAGATAGAAACCTAGGGCGGTGATATGAGAAAGGGATGGGGATATAGGAAGAGATAAAGGATAAGAGAGAGAGAGAGAGAGAGAGAGAGAGAGAGAGAGAGAGAGAGAGAGAGAGAAGATGGATAGGGATGTATAGCTCGATTAAAAAAGAGATAGAAACTTGGGGCCGGTGATATGAGAAAGGGATGGGGATATAGGAAGAGATAAAGGCTATGTTCTTCCAAAGAAAGAAGAAAAAAACGAGATAGATAAATAGACGGGTAGGTAGATTTATGGAGATAGAGAGTCTGCGAGAGTGAGGGAGAGAGAGAGAGAGACAGAGAGAAGGGAGAGACATAGGTAGAAATAGATAAAGAGGGATATTAAATGGGACATCGCATTAATTATACGTTTAAACCAGACAGCAGATAATAAAAGAATCGTTTTCCTTAGTTGAGAACGCAGAATAACGCTGCCCGAGTAAAAGCTTTTACGATATCCTTACATTGCTAAACCTGTGTTTACTTTAAATTCATATCTAGAGAAACCTAACGAGCAGTTCTGAATAACCAAAGAGAAGTGTTTTCTCTTCTTTTGAAAATAGGCAGAGTTATTATGAATCCGGAGTTTAAAACTATTCTCTTGCATTTATGTTGCACGTCAAAGCAATGGGGAAAACAATCCATACTAAAAAACAATGCATGTACAGTTCTCAGCAGCACAGTATCTTTCAGCAAGCAGGTATTGCGGTTAACGAATAACCAAAGGGAAGCTTTTTCCTCTTCTTTTAAAAATAGGCAGAATGGTTATGCATCCGACTATCTCTAGATCTAGCATGTACGTTGTACTTCACAATAACGGGGAAAACAGTTCATACAACAACAACAAAAACAAACAAACAATGCACGCACTTCCATTCTAATTGCACAGTTCTCATCAACAAAAGTATGTTTCAGCTGACAGCCATGCACTACAAACAATGATCCGATACAAATAGATAAATTGTTATGACACATTTTTTCTAAGATATATATGTTGGTGTATTTACCCAACGTTATCGGATTGTAATATCATGAAATAACAGATATGTTGTTTACATAATTTTATACATACAATTATACATGGATGGTGCAGTGCAATTCATCCCAGAAGCAAATAGATAACTCGTTCTTTTCTCATTTGTCTCCGTTTTTACTGAAACAAGAGACCTGGGGTAGAACATCGCCTTCCGACGCAGGAGGTTCGTGGTTCAAACCTTGGCGACTTGGCCACTGCTTGGGTCGGTGTCAGTTTAGTGTGACTGGCTGAGACATGAGTCATGGTATCCCCGCCCTACATGATGTGTGGCAGCACATAAGTGTCAGACGTCAGTCTTGGGGCCCGTACCCAATATAGCTTATATAGTGCTGACGTTGGACGTTAAACCACCTCACTCAAATTAGTTTCAGCCTTATGCTTCTCATGATAAAACTGGAACTTTTATATTTTTAAAAGACCGAATAACCTATTTTGGCTTTTTTACTGTTGTTTTTTTTTTAGTGACCGATCATAATAGTGTGAAATACAGGCTACAGTTCTATTTTGGTCCCGTGTTTTATTTGTAAAAACTGACCAAATGAAGAAGTAATGGGTGAAATTATTGATAATCTCGATTTTTTTCCATCACTGCTGAACAAAATTCAGAACAAAAAATCCAGACAAGACGTATCGTAGTCAAAAGTTCTAACCAAAAACTGATAACGAAATAATAACTGCTTTAAAAAGTGGCATACCATTGATAACAAAAAAAAAAAGGCTTAAGCCTTTCAACTGGTTGCCGGAACAAAGCAAAATTAATATAAAACAGTTCCATAAAAAAAAACAATACAAAATACAAATAAATCAAGGGAATGGAGATATTATCTATCGCAGGTTTGTGGACCTTACACATTGAGTTATTTCAGTGCATTCTAGAACGTAAAAAAAGTGGAAACATTAATAGCATCCCCATTTCCTCCACACATTACGGTTAGTTCTAAATCATTCTGAAACATGAAGAAGGTAAGCTTCTTCTTGGCAGCAAAGACTGCAGGCAATAAAACAGCCTTGTGGAATAGCATCCTCATTGCTTCTTCAAACTCGTCATTATCATCAGATTTGCCCTCTCTCTCTCTCTCTCTCTCTCTCTCTCTCTCTGTCTCTCTCTCTCTCTCTCTCTCTCTCTCTCTCTCTCTCTCTCTCTCTCTCTCTCTCTCTCTCTCTCTCTCTCTCTCTCTCTCTCTCTCTCTCTCTCTGTTTCTCGCTGTCTCTATGTTTCTACCTCGCTCTCCGTCTCGTTTTGTGTCAGCCTTTCTGTTAATCGATCTGTCTGTCTCTCTCTCTGTATCTCTGTCTTTGTCTGTTTGTCTCTCTCTCTCTCTTTCTCTCTCTCTCTCTCTCTCTCTCTCTCTCTCTCTCTCTCTCTCTCTCTCTCTCTCTCTCTCTATACTCCCCCTCCCCCGTGCGTCTCACAAAGGCCCATTTCACAATATAAATAAAAAGAGGTCGATCGATTGCGACGTCTTATAATTACAGAACTAAAGAAACTGCTTTTCTAGAGCTACCGGTACCATTTAGCTATCGATATAACGGAACCAATAGGAAAACATTCACAGAAACTGAGACAATAACACCAAAACGGCGCATATTATATTCGGACGCTTATTGGGAGAAAAGAGTATAGCGACCTACAAGACTGAGTAGAGCATCGAGAAAAACAGACGGTAAAACACGGCTATACATCCATCTTTACGTAGGACCCGGAATCATATTTTCAGTTCTCCTTATTTTTTTTTCTTTTCTTTTTTTTTCTTTTTTCGCTGCGTTGCGTGTTTTACCACCTCAAACATTACTGATCGCTCATGCCTTATCTGGAACTGATACTGACTAGAAAGAAAGAAAGAGAGAGAGAGAGAGAGAGAGAGAGAGAGGGGGGGAAGACATTGTAAGGAAGCATAGAGATGGTTGATAGAGAGAGAGAGAGAGAGAGAGAGAGAGAGAGAGAGAGAGAGAGAGAGAGAGAGAGAGAGAGAGAGAGAGAGAGAGTGGGTGTAAAAACACTAATGAAAGAAAGAGGGAAAGACAGAAGTGAAAAAAATGAGACAGACAGATAGACATAAAAGAAGAGGAATAGATAGAGAAACAACGTGAGAGAAAGAAATGAAATAAAGAGCCAAAATGGTTCAGAAAGAGACAGACAGACAGCGAAACAGAGAAAGAGAGAAAAGAGAGAGAGAGAGACAGAAACAGAGAAAGATGGGGAGAATAAAGAGGGAGAGAAGGGAGAAAGCGGTAGAGAGAGAGAGAGAGAGAGAGAGAGAGAGAGAGAGCGAGACCACGAGTCTTATCATGATTGAAGTAAGTTGTATGAATAAGCCGTGAGGCAGAAGGGAAGGGAATGAGCAGTGAGCACAGATGTCTATTAATAGAACTCTGGGGCAGTTAGCAGGATCGGTCACCGGACTAGCAGTAGCACTCTAGCAGTAACCCCAGCAGTAGCCCCAGTAAGTGGTCAGTAGAATGATTGCAGTGATGGCCCTGTGGGAGGATCCAGCGACTGAGAGTCAAATGACCGATGCCCATCACAGACATTTCCATACTCGCAGTTTAACCGGCTTACTAAGTAGGCCTCCGAGTATCCACACAATCTTTTATAAATATTACCGGCAATCCACTATTACTTGCGGAGATAGGGGATCTTCTTCTTCAAAAAAAAAAAAACACCAAACAAACAAAGAAAAAAAAACAAAAAACAAAACAAAAACAAAAACTACTTGTTCGGCAAAGTTTGCAATATTATTTTGTTCTTACGAAAGGACCACAACAGCTAGCCTGTTAAAGTTTGTCGACAAGAAGTTTGTTTGTTTGTTGTAGTTGATTGTTGTTTTTTTTTCGTGCTGTGGAATCACGTTTGTGTAACATTAATTTTGACGGATTAATTGAAAACTGTCACAAGTCCAGTTCAACGATAGCAGTGATTTAAGGGCTTTTTACAAACATAGAGAACCAATTTCTCAAATATCAATCTAATTAACTGCATTAAATTAGACGTAGATACGTAGATCCTCTAAATTAATCAATGTTTGATAGAACTTTTTGATTAAAAAGTCTGAGAAAGGCTTCGAATAATTAAAACCAAAGATTATCGAGAAAAAAAATTATATCTCAGCTTTATAATGTCCAATTTCATAAATGTACTAACTCACTAAAGATCTAGAGTATTTCATAATATAACATTGTACAACTAAGATGGCGTTTTTGAATTCTTTATATTACAATATCTGATAATCTACAACCATTCAAAGAAAAGAACTAAAAACTCTACCAAAAACTCTACCAAAAACTGTGCATCGTAATAAAAATATTCTAAACCACTAACAGACACGGTTTTTTTTTTACTGTTCTTCAAGAAAGAAGGATATTTCATAAAATGTAACGACTTCGATCTGACCCCGAACCCTAACCTTGTCCAACCATCACAAGGGCGACAAAAATTGTCAGAAAAGCAAGGGTACCAACCACCATAGACCGAGCCTTCATAACTTATCTGATTTAGACAAAACTCCATGTGATCAGCAACATTATAATGGTCCCCCGCCCGCCCCCAAATGCTTAACCTTATTATGCACCCTGATTGTGATGAAATAGAACTAGAAGATGTTCGCCAAAGGCAGAAAAAGCCGGGAGTAATTTCAAAATGCTCTACTTCCTTACAAAACAGCCGTTGCCTGCTCCGCCCTTCAACAAGGAGCTTTCTTTGGGTTCTTTATTTCTTTTCCTCCTCCATCTTTGCTTGTTGAGCGATGGAGAAATCAATGCCTGTACCAGCGAGATATGCGCCATCGAAAGGAAAAGAAAAATTCGATAAAGTGATGCTCGAAGGAATGGAGAAAGAAAAATCCGAAAACGGTAACTAAGGACGAAACGGGGTTACCGCGAGGAAATGCATCGGCAGTTATCGAAGCACATGATTATTCCACCCATTACATTGTATTACACAATGTATTACAAGAAGTAATAGGCGCTAGGCTGATTATGTGCACTCCGAAGTTTACTCACGTTATCATTTTTGCGACTGAATGATCACAATAGTGTGATTTTTCGTTAAGAAAAAGCGCTATATAAATCAAGAGTATTATTATTATTATTATTATTATTATTATTATTATTATTATTATTATTATTATTATTGTTATTGTTATTGTTATTGTTATTGTTATTGTTATTGTTATTGTTATTGTTATTGTTATTGTTATTGTTATTGTTATTGTTGTTGTTGTTGTTGTTGTTGTTGTTGTTGTTGTTGTTGTTGTTGTTATTATTATTATTATTATTATTATTATTTTATAGCTGTGACATTAATAATCAAAAAGAAAGGAAAAGTATTTAGAATTGGAAACAAAAATAGTAGGAAAAAAACCCAACGAATTACCCATTCCTATTGCTCTAAACGGCACCCAAGGAAAATATGCACTCCGAGGTCAACTCATAAAATTATGTCGCGACTGCAGTTGTATAATTGCAGCGGAGACATTTTAAAGCCACACCTTTAACAGGCTAAAATAAAATGAAAGCTATTTAGGATTTAAAACTAAGTTTAAAAAATAACATGTCCATTTGATTAAAAATAAAATTAAAACAACGTATTACTCATTCAGTCTGCTAACAGCTACCCAAGGAAGAAGCTTTTACTTTAACCCTTGGAGCAGGGGCGATATATGGATGGGGTAGCTCACTTTCTAGTCGATGGACTTGTTACATTTTGCCGGGATGTTACCGGCTATTTAAAGCAAAAAAGAGCCAAGGAAAGAACATTGAACCTTCCAAGCAGCTCGATTCGATGCGGCCCTACCAGGATTGCGCAAGAGGAGATGATATAAATAAAAAAAATAAAATATTTTTGATCGATAAAATAAAGTGAGTTCACGTTTGGTTCGAAAAAAAAGTGAGTGTGTGAAGGTCTGTCTGAAAGCTGACCTATATTTATCTTCATCTCTAACTATTTTTTGCACGTCGATCTTTCTGTCGGTCTCGTTCTAGAATTTTCAGCGTCTCCGATAACTAGATCTACTGTCTTTCTGTTTGTTTTCTCTTTCAAGCTCTCCTTGATTTATCGTTCTCTCTTCTTTCTGCTTTCTTTCTTTTTTCTTCTACATGAGTTAGTCAGTCTACTTTCTTTCGTGAGTTGAATTCATTTCAAGTAACTGTATAGGTCTAGCTTGTTGGTGCTGTATAATGAAATTAAACCGAACAAGACTAGTATCAAATTTACCATGGCGTGATATCAGCATCAAGGCTGAGAATCCATCGTCTGACTCTGATGCAATACTTTAAGATGGAGGGAGACGGGCAAATAAAGACATTGTTAGTTTAAAGTTGGGATTGGGGGTGGGTGGGCAGAAAGAGAGAGAGAGAGAGAGAGAGAGAGAGAGAGAGAGAGAGAGAGAGAGAGAGAGAGAGAGAGAGAGAGACAGACAGACAGGGAGAGACAGAGAGAGAGAGAGAGAGAGAGAGAACAAGTAGAGAGAGAGAGAGAGAGAGAGAGAGAGAGAGAGAGAGAGAGAGACAGACAGACATACAGACAGGGAGAGACAGGTTACCGTTTAATGGAATTAAACTAAACAAGTATCAAATTTATCATAGGGTGATATCAGCATCAAGGCTGAGAATCCATCGTCTGAATCTGGTGCAATACTTTAGGATGGAGGGAGACGGGCAAATAAAGACAGAATTAGTTTGAAGTGGGGAGGGGGGGGGGAAGAAAGAGAGAGAGAGAGAGAGAGAGAGAGAGAGAGAGAGAGAGAGAGTAGAGACAGAGAGAAAGAGAAACAGAGAGAGAGAGAGAGAGAGAGAGAGAGAGAGGGTAAGGAGAGAGAAAGAGGAATAAAGGGAAACAGCTAGATGGATGGATGGACGGACAAACAGACTGAGAGAGACAGGGAGAAAGACAGACAGACTGAGAGAGACAGGGAGAAGGACATACATACAGACTGAGATAGACTGGGAGGCTAGATGGATGGATGGACGGACAAACAGAGAAAGGGGAAACACAGACAGACTGAGAGAGACAGGGAGAAGGACAGACATACAGACTGAGATAGACAGGGAGAAAGACAGACACACAAACATATAATTATGCATATATCAGACAAAATTGGACAGACGAGGCAAACAAACAGAAAAAGAGACAAGGAATCAGGCGGGCAGATGCACAGGCAAGAGACAGACACACAGAGGGGACAGGCACAGAAACAAGAGATGCTTGTCGGTAAGAGATGGTTGTGGTCGAAGTCATGCTCACAACGCTGTGCAGTGTATAGATTGGATAAAAATTGCAAAGCCCCTATCACTTTACGGGATAGTTTTAATTAAAGCACAGATTATATATCCCGGTTTCCCAAGTCCTATTACGGATAAACATTCAAATGATAGTGTATTTGTGCTTTAAACGTTTCACCAATCATGACTGGGTAACCGGTATACAAAGACAGCCACAGAAACAGAAAGAGCACAGACATTATGCAATTCCATAAAACAATAATGATATGTGTTTTTGTATCATATATTTTACGAGTCAAGCTGATTCACAGCACGTCTTGTTATAAAATGCTGACGTTGGAAGTTACGCAACCAACAAAACTCAATTGATTTATGTGAGATAGATTTTGCACTGGCCTTGTCGCCGATAAGTGTTAGCCAAAAAAATGATATAAAAATTAAAAAAAAAAAAGAAAAAAAAAAGATTAAGATAAAACGTGAAGGACAAAGAGGCGACGTGCACTTCGACACGACGCGCTATAGATTACCAAAGTATGCTGACCTCAATACAGGTATGAAGGCGAATAACTAATAAGAGCGTACTGCTGTTTCTGCATGTTCAAAATTAATATTGCATAACTATAGGAAGAAAGACGAACAAGCCACCAACACATGCCGTCAGCTGCAACTACATGTAGTTAAGACGAAATTAATGTTCACGATCAACTCTATGGAATCGAATGTACAATGTTGTGGTCTCTCTCTCACCCCATCTCTAAGTTTATCGTCCCATAGGTGTCAAGAAAGATTCAATACGGTGATGGGGCTGCAGAGCGGTATACCCTGGACCACAGTGACTGACCCAGTAAAACTAGTAAATTGTGTGTGTGTGGGAGGCAAGCTGGTTTGATTGGGATTCGAACCGTCGGAAGCCCGCGCTCTCACCTCAGCTTCACAACGCGCTCCCTCCCCCACTGACCATGCTGAACTGACTGTTGATGAGCTTAACAGGTACTTTCTCTTAATTGAATTCCTAGTTGTTTTGTCCAGCGTAGTTAATTCCAGTGAGATGCTCTGATGAACTGATGGTCGTGGATGTGGCTGCGATTAGAACGCTTCGGGCGTTGCTAAACGTAAGCCTCATGACCATGCTGCTGTCGTGGAATGTCGAAACGTACTTTTTTCTCTTGGCGATTTTCTATCTCGCTATCACTATGCGTCTTAAAGTGCCTATATAGTGCTGATGTTGGACGTTAAACTAACTTAACTACAACTACAACTACAACTACAACTTAAAGTGCCTCAAATCGATAACCTCATCAGAAGGAAGGAAGCAAGCTTGTCACGTTCCGTGATCAAAAGATAGGCCATACTCTCGCCGACTAGAATTTATAGCAAGGCACCAAAAAGAAAATACAAAAATAAGTATAGTGCAGCTCTAAGAATAGAAAAACAAAACAAACACGCAAGCTGTCGGCCTTAAGCCTTCATCAGACAAAAAAATGGCTGCATTGTAACAAAGAAGAAAAATGTATACATACACACTACGATTGTATATGTAAAAGATAATAGGATATATATAAAAAAAATAAACAGAGAGATCATGAAGGTAAAATATTTAAATGTAAAATTAAGGCAATAGAAATGAAAAAAAAAATTGAAATCTAGATTAAAAAAGAGAGCCAAATAATAAATATTAGTCGTAAAGAGAGAGAGAGAGAGAGAGAGAGAGAGGGTGTATGGTGAGAAGTTACCAATCAAAATTAATCAATAAGAACAAATAATCCAATTATTTTACAATAACTAAATCTAAAATGCATTTTTTAAGGGAAGTTAATAATTAAAAAAAAAATGTTATACCTACTTTTGTATTTCTTTTGTGCCTTGCATATTGTTTACCAAGCTCTACTGCGACATTCGCATTTAATAATTATTGATTAGACAGATCTAGATCTAAATCGTCTGACGCCGGCGTTTTAATGCGACGGATTCTAGCTTCAGGTTAGAGTCTAAGACGCAGAAATTATAGTTTAGATTAGCCACACTTTGATTATTAATGATGATGATAATAATGATGTTTTTGGCATGACGCACTCTCCATGTACTGTTTTTCTATCCTCCTTTTTTATAAATAATTATTGTTCAAGGAACTTGCTTCCCTGCTTTATACAAGATTGAACATAACAAGTTTTGCATCACATTAAATGCGATGTAAAGACAACATTTTGTTGCCTTCGGAGTCAACATTCCTATTATTGCCATTCCAAGAAAGTCCATATTTCTTGTTTACGGTTACGTTTTTTTATGACAATCATCTGTGGTTGGCAAAATATACTTACATATTAGAAGTTTATACGTTAGCTCACAACAGCAGAGTATCCAGTGTTTTGGCGGAGAGAGCGAAATGGTAGAAAACGATGTTATAGAGTTCAGTACCAGAGACCACGACCTGTCATATATTTTTCCAATTCCTTCACTACAAAAATAATGAAGTGCCCTTTCTGTTCCAGTATTATAGTCAAAGACATGATGGGCATCTTAGCTTCAGAAAAAGGAGTGAGCGGCACATCGACATGAAAATACCCAATTCCTTTACTCATTGCGGACATTTGCGCCGATATGTTACTTTATATAATTAAATTTTCATTTCGAAAATAAAAAAAAGAGAATAGAAGATTAAAATAACAGTTGGCATATCCGCTGAATACAATTAAATGTTCTTTTCAAATAGAAGAGAAAAGAAGATTTGTATCAAAGTTGGCATGTCCGCAATAGCGGCAATCGAATTAAAGCAACGCTTCACATAATAGCATGTCCACGAATATTGGTTTAGGGTTAGTCGTGTCTTGGAAGGAAATTAAAAGAGTTATACAAACATAATGAATTCTATATATTTCAGCTTAATTTAGATAGATCTATACAACGAATATAAAACAAAATCATTACGACAGAGAACATTTTTTTCCACGAACAAAATATTTTGTAAATGCAATTATGATTTATTTTTCTCTGCTTTTGGTTTTGCTCGAAGCATGCAATTATCTGTAACAAGAAATATTCACTGTCAAAACAAGTATAGGATCTTACACTTATAGCATGCACAAGGATGAGACCAAAACATGCTCGTCTGAATTTGTTTGGATGAAAATAAAACAACTGGTCAGATATCACGATGACTTCATAACTTTGTGTTCGGTAACATTAAAACCATTGACATGATTGTTAGTCCGCGTAAAGCCAGCATAAAAGTAAAAAAAAAAAGTAAAGAAAAATATCCACGATTAAAAGCTGTCCTGTGCCAAATACATCAAAAGTCACGAGAAGATATTAAGGGGGGAAAAACCTGAATGACATTGGCCAGTCAAGACATAAAAAACATGATAATTCTAAAGCTAGTGGTTGGTGTACAGCCATGACAGCGTGAAAAATGACAAGTCAGTTTACCACACGCTCAACCCTGACTTGCATTTCGGTGGATATCTGTCGCAGCACGAACATGGGGAGGAATAAAAACAGAGCTAGAACCATGTAGTGTGGGTTATACAATACCTAAAACATCACGAGGTAATGTGTATTTTTACGCATCTAAAGATATACAAGATTATACTTTTCTTTCAAGTTCGTATAAGTTTTGGCTCCATCTTAAACTATTGAAGTTTCTTTTGTCTTTGTAGGCGTAGTTGAGTTGGCTTAACGTCCAACATCAGCACTACATCGGCTATATTGTGGACGAACTCCAAGACTGAAGTCTGACAATTGTATGTGCTGCTACACACGAGACAGGTCGGGGATACCATGACTCCTGTCTCAGCTGGTCACATTAAACTGACACCGACCCAACCAGGAGGGATTGAAATCGCCAGGGCTCGAACCACAGCACTTTTGCGTCGGAAGCCCATGTTCTACCCCAGGGCCACCACAACCTCATCTTTGAGGCGTAAGGACTAAAATTTCAAAACGACGATCGTGTTATTCCACGTGAGACAAATCCTGGGCCTCATCCACACATAAAAGAACAGCATGTTCAAACCATTTTTCATCCACCTTAATATGTTGGTATGTTACAAGGTAGAAAAAATATCAAACCGAACAAAAGCATATTCAATGAAGGAATATGACAATACACAGAATTACACAAACATAAAATTAGTTTACTTTTCGTACATCCGAAGAAACTCAAACATTCGGAATCTGTAGGCTTAATCAGTGCGCTCTATACATGAATACTAACACAAGATTCTCATATTTTAAACCAAAAAGGTTCGTCGTGTAAATTATAATATGCTTCTCTCCCATAGACAACAGGCACAGTAAAAGCTGTTTTTGTTGTTTGTTTGATTTTTGATCATTTAAGTACAAAGAGAAAAAAAGTGATAGTAGTTTTCGTATAGATTTTACTATAAATATCCTTCAGCCGATTGAGGGCCACGTATAATGTTTGGTCCTGAAGCTTGTACTCCATGTTGTTATCTGTCGCAAATTCCATTAATTAACAGCCAATACAATGAACCTCAAATTGAAGTGGCATGTTAAAGTGTTAAACTCGTGAACCAATAAATATAAAAATGCTTTAATGCTCGTATGGGTTGAAGCTGCAGACTACAATTTGCACATACAGTCTGTTCAGGCTAGGAAATAAAAACTACAGTTCAAGTGTTTTTTTTCTTGGATTTTAATATGTATCGGTCGTATTTTGCAACAACAACAAAAACTTTTGTTTGTTTCTTTCTGATATAAGTGCAAAATAACAATAAAACCTTTCTGTCTATTAAGAATACGATAAAAAGTTTAACTTTCAGTTACGAACTTTTTTTATGGAGAGTAAACAGGGTGCTAACAAATAAACAAAAATAAAAACAAAGTAATAATGAAATAAAGGTAATTAACAAAATCGAAGAACATAACAATGGAATCATTATTTAAAACAACTAACACTCAGCAATACCACAGGGCTATAGATGTATGCAAATATTAAAGGGGGCAAATAATAGCAAAAGCCATATCATAGTAAATCGGCCTATATGATATACAAACAAAAAACGTTCTTCTCAATGTCAGGTTACCGAACAAAAGCATATTCAATGAAGGAATATGACAATACACAGAATTACACAAACATAAAATTAGTTTACTTTTCGTACATCCGAAGAAACTCAAACATTCGGAATCTGTAGGCTTAATCAGTGCGCTCTATACATGAATACTAACACAAGATTCTCATATTTTAAACCAAAAAGGTTCGTCGTGTAAATTATAATATGCTTCTCTCCCATAGACAACAGGCACAGTAAAAGCTGTTTTTGTTGTTTGTTTGATTTTTGTTATTAAAGTACAACAGAAAAAAAATACCAGTGATAGTAGTTTTGGTATAGATTTTACAATAAATATCCTTCAGTCGATTGAGGGCCACGTATAATGTTTGACTGTGAAGGTTATATTCTATGTTGTTATCTGTCCATTCCATTAATTAACAGCCAATACAATGAGCCTCAAATTGAAGTGTCATGTTAAAAAATCTTAATCATGTGAACCAATAGGCCTATTAACCTTTGAGATTAGACACTTAAAATGCTTTATGATAGTATGGATTGGATAAAGGCTGCAGATGACTATTTGCAAATACAGACTGTTCAGGCTAGGACATAAAAACTACGGTTGTGGGTATTCAAGTATTTTTTCTTGGATTTTAATGTATAGCTCGTATTCTGCACACAAAAAATAACTTCTGTCTGTTTCTTTCTGATATAGGTGCAAAGTAACACTTAAACCTTTTTGCCTGTAAAGGTTGAGATAAAAAGTTTAATTTTTAGCAACAAACTATATTTGATGGAGAGTAAACAGGATGCTAACAAATAATCAAAAACAAAAACAAAGTAATAATGAAATAAACGTAATTCAAAAAAAATCGAAGAACATAACAATGGAATCATTATTTAAAACAACTAACACTCAGCAATACCACAGGGCTATAGATGTATGCACATATTTAAGGGGGCAAATAATAGCAAAAGCCATATCATAGTAAATAGGCCTATATGATATACAAACAAAAAACGTTCTTCTCAATGTCAGGTTTGTACTGCACTTTGCCATTTTAAAACAAGAGACAATTCGTAGTTTTGTAATTTACGTTCACCATTGTTTCGATTGTTTACAAATTATCTTGGACGAGTTCTACCCTCTATCAAACAATGTGAAGAGAAAAATCTAAAACGAAGAGGAATGGTATTGATAGATTCTTGTTATGTTAAAATTAAAGATGCAAGTAAATAACGGAAATCTAAAAACTAAAAATCTATGTAAAATAAATGTTCTTAGAGGGAGAAATTTCTATGCATATGTTTGGGCGCCATTCGGCCTCAAAAGCAATGAATAAACAAGAGAATAATCCTAGCTAGATGCACACAATCATTCCATTCATCGGAATCGTAAGCCAGAAAAATCTAAAAGGAAACGAGAGAAACATAGCAAGGAAGAAGAAGAGATGGAGGTGGAGGCATACATACATACATACAGAGGGAGAGAGAGAGAGAGAGAGAGAGAGAGAGAGAGAGAGAGAGAGAGAGAGAGAAAGAGAAACAGATAGAAAGAGGTAGACGGACATGCAGAGAAGGACAGACAGAGACAAAAAGTGACAACGAGAGATACAGAAAAGACGTCAAAAAGACGTAAAGAAAGAGATACGAATAAAATGAGAAAAAGATAATGGTTACAAAATAAAAACCAGGGGAGGTAGAGAGAGATAGACAAGGAGAGATACTATGAGAGAGAGAGAGAGTTAGCGAGAGAGGGAAATAGAGAAAGAGAGAGAGAGAGAGAGAGAGAGAGAGAGAGAGAGAGAGAGAGAAAGGAACCTGAGTGCCATAAATCTATAGAGAAAACCTTATACTACATGTATTATAATAAAAATTAAGCAGTATGCTAGTAGACTACTTGGCCAATCATTACCACCTGATTTGACCCAAATTAGGTACCACTTTTAAAAGACCCAGTAGCACCAGCACCTCACAATTTTCGTGCAGTTACTCATTACTACTATTATGGCCCAGCTAACATCAGCATCACGCAATGTAGTGCAGTTACTTATTACATGTACTATTATATGGCCCAATACCATACAATTCAGTGCAGTTACTTATTACATGTAATCCCTATATGGCCCAACACCACACAAGGTAGTGCAGTTACTTATTACATGTAGTCTTATATGGCCCAACACCATACATTGTAGTGCAGTTACTTACCACTCTTATAACTTACAGGGCTCAGCTAGTAGCATCAGCACCACACTGTATAGTGCAGCAGCTACTCATTAGTCTTCTAACTTCAAGCTAGCACCCGCACTAAACAATGCTCACAGTTAAACCAGTGCACGACATCGTGCATAATGTACTCGCTCTGTGAACTGGACCCATCATTACATGGTCTGAACCAGAACAGAAAGTTGACGGACATCAAGAACACAGTAGCTCTAATGGACAATAGCAGTAATGTTACTCATCACTATTATAAGGCCAAGCTAGCACTGACACCAAACCTTGCTCACAGTGTAACTAGTGCGCGTGCATACAATGTACTCACTCTGCGGGCAGGTCCGGGGCCTCGTCCTCCTGTCCCGGCACGTCCACATGGATAAAGGCCCCTCGCCGGTTGATCTCCTCCATGGACGGGTTCGAAAGGAAATTCAGCCACATGGAATCTGGTCGAGAGATAAAGAGGGTAAAAACTCATTTTATAAAATAGTAAACAATAAACAACAAAGTGACAGCACAAAAATGTAGACCTACCACGGTTCATAAAGGGAGAATAAAGATAATCATAAAAAGTAGTAAATAAACAACAAATGACGCAGCCCCGCAAACTACCACACTTTTTAAAGGGGTTTCCTTCATGTGCTCACACAGTAAAACCCCGGCCAGGCCTCTAAAACGGATGGGGTGCTCACTGTGTGATCGCGTTCAGTGTGCGTATGATAGCTTGTTTATTTCAGAACGCCTAACGCTAGAAACTATGTTATACATGTAATGATATTACCCTGGTTGGTTTGGTGCTTTTGGTTGTTGCTAACAGTTGACAATGTTCATTTTAAGTCGTTAACATTGGCTTTTGGCGTTTGTAAGTATAACATTTGCATTTCTATGAAGATTTAGGTCCTATTCTGGATACAAATACGATACAACAACGACACAACAAATAATGAAAAGAGTATACACTAGAAAAGTTAATCCATCACTTGCTTATTTCAAAACAAAGAAACCTAACTAAACCCGGATATTATCTACCATATTATGATAAAAAAATGCCATGTATTTGAAAAATTTGAATAACGATCAAAAACAAAACTACCACTAAACGTTTTTTAGACTAATACTTACGATTGCATCCTAAATCGTGAAGTGTCAAAATCACAAACTGACTGTGTTTCAAATCTCCCTGAAAGATAAGGAAAAAATCTAATAAATATGTGCATATATCAAAACAACATTAAAGCAAGTTGAGGAAAAAGATAAGTACAGCTTTTTTTCATTTTCAAAATGGAGAAAGATCGTCGAGAGGACACGCGCTAGTATGATGGAGAGAGTAAAGTACCTTTAAGTTTGAAAGGATGACACTACATACATAAAAGACGACTACGGTATAGGGTTCCATGGTTCAAGGAAAAGAAAAAAAATACAATTACCGAAATGCATAACTACTATTTGTAAACCAAGCATAAACAATAATTGTAGTTTTCAACAGCCAAATATTTAATTTTCTCCCTTCTTTCTTCACCGCTTTGTAAGTTCCAAACACAGAATCAAGCAAAAATCCTCTTAGCCTGAGCAAACTTTGTTTTTTAATCCAATTGAGTGCCTTCATTTGTGTAAAAAATGTATCGAAACGCAATAACCATTATGTGTAAACCAATCACAAAACAATAAATGTAGTTTTCAACGGCCAAATATTTAATTTTCCCCCTTCTTTTCTCGCCACTTTATAAGTTCCAAACACATATTCAAGCAAAAGTCCTCTTAACCTTAAAAAAAAACTTTGTTGCTGTTTTTTTTTTTTAAATCCAATTGAGTGCCGTCAATTGTGTAAAAAAACAAAACAAAAAAAAACCACTATCCTTTCGCTCTGTTTCATTACGTATGAACAAACCAGTTTCGGTACATTCCTGTCTGTAAACATGGCTATCAATCCCGTGACCTTGGTTTTCTCCAAGTGGACAGTGCAGGAAACTAGTCTTAGCGAAGACAGTGTCAACGGTAGACCTATAGGCCCTAGATAGACCTTGACCCATTACACTGAATTAATTATTTGTAACTAGGATTAATCTCAGTTACCGTACGTTTAACGGGACGGACCTTGGGGCTCGCTTGTTTTAAATATAGAATAATTATTATATTTGGAGGTTGGGGGAACAACAATCAAACAAACACACACACGCACTAACACACAAAAAAAATCATTGACTTAAATCTAGGCCAACCAGGGATGTAAATAAATCATAATTACTCGAATTAATTTTAATTGAAAATAGAGGTCGTGCAAAGGAGGTTCAAGAGAGGCCATATAAGTGTCAGCTCTATTTCCGAGTAAACAGACTCATTTAAATAGTACTGCAAATGTTCTCTTATTTTATACACAATTTGAAATTAAAGATAAATAACAAGCACTGCGCCCCCCCCCCCCCCCCCCAAAAAAACAACAACAACAACAACAACAAAAAAACAAAACAAAAAACAAACAAACAAAAAAAAAAACAAACAACAAAAAACCAACAACAACAAACAAACAAACAAACACCAAAATAAAAACAAAAACAACAAGACACCAAACACAAAACAAACACACACACGCACACACAAAAATTGACCTATATCTAGACCAACCGAGAACGTAAACAAATTATAATTATTCAAATTAATTTTAATTGAAAATAGAGGTCGTCAAAAGGAGGTTCAAAAGAGGCCGATTTTATTTTTATTTACAAATTGCAATCTTGGTCGCTTGTACGGAACAAATTTAGCAGCAAAATAATTATTAAATGGAACCATGAATATAAACATCAGAATAACAGTCATGTCTGCTTTGCTAGAAAAGGTCGGTGCATAGTTGCTTAAGCATGGAATCCCAGTCAAATCAAAACAAAAATAATTCAAAGCATTTACAAAGATAAGCTTCTTCAAGGCCAACTTAGTTCTATTGTAATAATATATAAATATATGTTTCATTGTGAAATAAAAATGCGATTAGGTGACACACGTTATTATGAGAGACACAGCAGGCACGGTGCAAAAAGAATGTAGTTAGCAGAATAAAGAAAGAAAGAAAGAAAGATAGAAAAAAGAAAAAAAGAAAAAAAGAAAAAAGAGAGACAGACATATGCAGAGACAGAGAGAGAGAGAGAGAGAGAGAGAGAGAGAGAGAGAGAGAGAGAGAGAGAGAGAGAGAGAGAGAGAGAGACAGAGAGAGAGAGAGAGAGAGAGAGAGAGAGAGACAGACAGACAGACAGACAGACAGACAGACAGACAGAGAGAGAGACAGACAGACAGACAGACAGACAGACAGACAGACAGAGAGAGAGAGAGAGAGAGACAGACAGACAGACAGACAAAGACAGAGAGACAGACAGAGAGAGAGACAGAGAGAGAGAGCGACAGACGGACAGACAAACAGACAGACAGACAGACAGAGGGGGGGAGAGGGAGAGGAGCGAGACAAAGAGATAGAGGCAGAGACAGAAAAAAAGGAAAGAGAGGCAGAGAGGCAGACAGACACAGAGAAAGAGGCGTGGGAGAAGGAAAGAAGGTGAAGAGAGTAGAAGGAATAAGAGGGTGGTGAGGGTAAAAATAATGACGCTTCAGTGCTGCTCGTTCAAGGTGCATCACCTTCGTTTAGTATACTACAGCGAGTGAACCATTTCCAGCCCAAGGGCAGGACAAGCAAATCCAATTTTGGTCAACATGGTCAGTTCTGTTCCAGTATGTATTTATTACTTTTGGTGTACTATTAGGCCTCACAATAATATTTCTACGCGATAATGTTGTGTAGAATAATAACCCCAACCCAAGGTTTATCACAGAAAGAACGGTGGAATCTTGTTAAACCCAAATCCGTCCGCCTGAAATAATTCAAGAACAACTTAAGTTCACTCGACTTAAATATAAAATATAATTACTGGTTCACTTACACAGGTATTAATAGCAAATTAGGGACCAAATTAAGAAAATTGGTGGTCCCACTCTGCAGTGTAAAGAACTTAAGGCGAAACTCTCCTTTTTAAACGTGTCCTTAAAGTCCTACATGGCGACGGGATCCCAGAGCGAGATACCTGAAACTTGGTCGTTCTGATCATACTGACAACAACAAAGCCAGTAGAAAAATCACGCCAGAGTGGTGCTCGAACCATTGACCTTCTGCGTTGGAAGCCAATGTTCTACCTTGGGCTGCAGTGTCAAGGCACAGGACATACCTTTATAGGATGTATCATGACGAAAGTTGCCACAATAGCAAGTAACCTAGCTACTCCTTACAAAAGGAAACGACATGCATACGAAGTATGTATGCAGTCTTAGTTTATAATTGCAACGCAAAGGCGCCGCTGAACCCCTCAAAGTCTATTATACTTGTATAGAAATCATCTCGTCGTATGATTGAACTCGTAGGCCGTCATGTTGTATATTGCTTTCTTTCTTTCGTTTTCCCCAACGCCCTGCGAAGACTTGAAATAAGTGTATAATTATGTGTGTAGAAACCTGTTCCGTTGATATTACAAAATAAATACCCTAAAACCTTCATCTGGTAAGAGATTATCGACAGACGTGAACCTCGGACGCCCAAGTAATCTCTTTCCACGCGCTTACAGTCGATCAGTTGCGACAAGATAAGCAAATCGTGTAAATTGTATACATTCTAATAAGTGGTAAGCGTGAGTACATCACTTATCTATCCTATTAGTGGTCAGACAGGAGAACACGGATTTCTCATCCAACTAATGGACCGTCTGAATGCTGGTGGACATGTCTAAGTAAAAATTTTTTTTCAGTGCAGGAGCACACGATTCTCCCGTCCGACCAATTTGCCGTCTGATTGATATAGTGCGAGACCAATGTGCCATCGTGGGTTCAAAATAAACCTTAACTGTATCACTCGATCAGCCGCTGGGTGAGAAGTCCGTCGCCGTAAACGGCTCCCTTGGGTAAACCGACGACTCGTAAAAGAGGCGTTGACCAAACAAAGAGACAAGCTCTCCACAAGACAAGCTTTAGTCAATACAGGTTCACGGATGTCTCATTTGACTAAACTAGTGGCCACAGGTGTGAGCAAATGTTTATCTGACCAAGGTACCCACGTGAGAACAACTTCAGGAATGCATTAGCTGACCAAATAGGAATACCTAATGTGAAACAATGAAAAGTCACAGAATTCATGAGTCGAGCGCCCTATACTATACAATCATATTTATTTACATGAGTGCCCTACACAACACCTTGAATGATAACCACCAACTTAGTAATCGAGTACCGAGGTATACTAAGTTTCAGCATCTGACCAGAGTACCGATAACAGAATAAAAATCGATAAAATTATTGTCTGAGATGACAACTGGGAACAACCGTCAAGGAGAAATAAGCGAAAATTAATAATGCCTCATTCGACACAGCATCTGACCAGAGTACCGATAACAGAATAAAAATCGATAAAATTATTGCCTGAGATGACAACTGGGAACAACCGTCAAGGAGAAATAAGCGAAAATTAATAATGCCTCATTCGACGAGTTGTTGGATACCGACTGAGTACTGTAAATGACTTAAGCTCATCAATAATTAGAGAAAACGAATGAGTCATCATTCATCAGAGCAAACGAATGTCTCATCCACCAGTTGACAGACAGCCTATGCATAATAAACCTCGTATGACCAGAGTCAGAGAAGGCTTCAATCATGACTGGTCAATCAAAGTAGTGGTGTACTGTAAAGTGAGTCCATGGAATTGGAGATGAGCGTCCGATCTTATCACTAGCCAAACACCAGTCTTTTCCATAGTTGAGTCACCAGAGGCCGAAACAGCCTGCCCACCTGTCGCCTTCCCAGCATGAGTAAATAAGCCTCTACCCCTGACCCCCCACGCCCCATCCCCTTTCCACTTTTTCAACAAGTCGTGTTTATGCATTTCCTTAACTGTAACCGATGGACAATACGGTGATTTTAGACGCTTTTTCCACTTCTGGCTGGGTCGGTGCCAGTATATTAATGCGACTTTCTGAGACAGAAGTCCAGGTCTCCCCGCCCTGCCTCGTGTGTGGCAGCACGAAAAATTGTCATTGGGGTCCGTCCATAGTACAGCCTATATAGTGCTGACGTTGGACGTTAAGCAACAGAAAAAAAAAAAAAAAAAAACCGTTCCCAAACTAGTACTTAAACCCACGTCGAATAGAACTGAAAAGATAAGACCCTACACTCATTCGTTCTCCCAACCAAAACAGATCACCCACCTATCCCCTTCGCAGCGTAAGTTAAGTCTATAAATATTCTCTCCTCCTCTATTTCACAAAGTCGTTTTTACAATAATATTTATTCAGATTTCTTTTTTCTTCACCGTAACCAACAGACAATACGACGATTTCAAACCCTTTCACCACTTTATCAAACTTGTTGTTGTGTTGATTTAACGTCCAACTTCAGCACTATACAGGCTATATTGTGGACGGGCTCCGAGACTGCCACACACGAGACAGGGTGGGGATACCTTGACTCCTGTCTTAGCCGGTCATATTAAACTGACACCGACCCAACCAGTAGGTAGTGCAATCGCCAGGACTCGAATCCGGACCTTTTGCGTCGAAAGCCGACGTTATACCCCAATGCCACCGCGCCCCCCTCCCCCCAAATCCCCCTTTATCAAACACCTTTCGAATAGAAACGAAAACTTTTAACTCACTCGTCCTCCCGACCAAAACAGCTCACCCACCTGTCGCCTTTCCCAGCGTGGCTAAAAAGCTTCCTGTCTTTCATCAAGTCGTGTTTACAATAATATTCCTATTTCCTTTGTGGTCAAGCTCAAAGCAGAATTTAGCCTGAACGTTATGCTTTAAACGTTCGATCCGCACCGATCCGCACGCCTATATTTTCCTTTGGTGGCGAATGCCTATTATGCCTCTTATGCTGAACATATTGTGTTTATGACCCATCTTGCCAAACCGGCAAATTGCTGGGCGGATCTCTCGTCCCAGCCTTGAACTCTGTTGACCAGCTATGACTGAAGCTATTCTAATGAAGCTTCAATGTGTTTTTTTTTTCTTTGACATCCTGGCAAATTACCTAAATTATATTTATTTCAATCTGACAGGCTGTCATGTGATCAACGAAGCCTGATTTGTATCTATCTACATATCAAATATCACAATAGTTCAGATATTGGTATAAAAACAATTTCCGTTAATTTTTTAGTGGAATAAAAAATAAACATAGCACACTTTAGTGCGGAAGCAATTTGAACTTTCAGTTTACATGACAAGTCGTTAAAGTATTCCTATAGTTTTTTACTGAGATAGATACAGCGAAAACAAAGTAGTTAAAAATATTTTTTCAATACAATCATATGAACAATGCGTCGTAATGCGACATCATCAACATGTACATGTTCTTTTTTTTTAGCATTGCGATAGTTCGGACAATGATTCAGCACTCCACTAAAAGAATTATAAAACTGCTTAACCAAATGATTGCGAAACAAAAACAAAAAACGTATAAATTATACCCCAGTAAAAAGAACAAAAAAAAAAAAAAAGATTATAGATGGATTATACTTGTGAAATCACCATCATTTAGGCAACCCCCGACTTGAGAATCTACAACAGAGGTATACGAGAAGAAATCGATCGCAGCTCTATGAGAGTACGTCGATGGAACAGCCTGTAATTGAGATCGAATAAGCAGCGAATCTTTTAAGGAACAAGGAATTGATCTTTGGTCTTTTGTATGCACAGTCCGCGCCCCGTGTAAAAAGCAAGGAATAACCAAGACTGACAATCTATACAACAACAAAAATTGACAATTCATGCCACTGGCAACGAAAACAAAGCGCTGTTATAATGATGTTGTTGCTGTTGTTGTTGTTGTTATTGTTGTTGTTTTAATTTGTAGACCGTCAGTTTTAGAAGCAATCAAGCACCCAACAGTTCAGTCTGTATTATAATCTATGTTGATGGGCACCCTAACCCTTTTTTTCCATCGGTTTCCATAATTATAACAAAACGAGTACATGTAGATCTATTTGTTTTACAAAACAAACTATTGTTATGTTGCCTTCTTACACTGGCTCTCATCCACCCATCTCATTTGAAGATGGCGTACGACCGATTACACGATACATGTTTTTCTCTTTTAACAAAGAGGGTGTGTGCAGAGATGATAAGAGTCGTGTGGATGAGTGTGCCTGTTGTTGTTTTGTTTTTGTTTTTTGCTTTTTTTATTTCGGAAAAAATAAACAAGAATTTTGCACACTCAGTCAAAATCCTTTGAATTGCGTGAGCGCGGATGGTTGTGGAGTAAGGGCGCTGGCATTGATATTTTACCCACAAACAAATTGGCGAATCGAACCCTACATTTGAGAGAGGAGGGGTGAGTTAGGAGCCTCGTCTTGTCAGTTCTATCCGACGGGGGCTTGAGTTTGAAAAAAAAACAACAACTGGGAAAGGGTCTACGAAATAAGGAAAAAAACAACTTGCGAAACTAAACAAAAGAGATAGCCCATTCGAATCCAGTAGAAAACATTGTCTATCTATCTATGCCTTTCTCTCTCTCTCTCTCTCTCTCTCTCTCTCTCTCTCTCTCTCTCTCTCTCTCTCTGCATCTGTAATATCTCCGTCTATCCCTCCTTTTTCTGGCATAGTCTAACCATAGCGCAACATTTAATACAATTTCTACAAAGTCCTATAGAAGGAAAGGAAAGTAACTCACATTAACTGGTCTGTAAGTAGAGTTACATGTAGTAATAGTCTATTTTCATGCATGTTAAGACAACAACGGCTACAACTAACAGAGCCTTTAACACTAGTACATGTATTATTAGAACCATTACAAAATAATAACAATAATTTACACCCCGCACTGACAAAACTGCTGCTACTGTTAATGCAATGCCACTACTATAAAGACCTCACCACTTTCATTGTTTCTAAATGTTTACTGTAATTCTCTCTCTCTCTCTCTCTCTCTCTCTCTCTCTCTCTCTCTCTCTCTCTCTCTCTCTCTCTCTCTCTCTCTCTCTCTCTCTCTCTCTCGCATAACCAAAGCACGAAATTACTGTAAATTATGGAAAAGAACGAAATGAGCTCGCACTGACTCATATGGTTGTAGAAATAAATCAATGCTCATACATGTTAGTACAATAATGACTACATCCACTTAACTACTCTAACACCGTCTCTCTACAATCTTCCTCTCTCTCTCTCTCTCTCTCTCTCTCTCTCTCTCTCTCACTCTCTCTCTCATCTCTCTTCCTTTATATCTATCTATCTATCTATCTATCTATCTATCTTTCTATCTATCTATCTATCTATCTATCTATCTATCTATCTATCTATCTATCTATCTATCTCTCTCTCTCTCTCTCTCTCTCTCTCTCTCTCTCTCTCTCTCTCTCTCTCTCTTTCTCTTTATCGATATATCTATCTATCTATCTCTCTATCTCTCTCACACACACACACACAAATTGTGCAATATTCCACATCCCTCTCTCTCTATCCGTCCCTTATTCGTTCCCTTACATGACCTTCGCACGCATATTCGCTTCCTCACCTTCCATAAACATTAATTATTTTAAATTAAGCCTTCCTTAAAAACGTTTTTAAATGCTTTATATTTCAGGATTAAAACAGCAATATCAATTCAAATCCACATTTGCAAATTAGTTGTATAATGTATATTACTTTTTCTATTTTTATTTATGTTTTAAATATGAGAATCCCTAAACAGATAATTATAATACGGGGAGTCAAGCTTCATGTAGCGCCCTAGTAAGAAGTCCCAGACCAACCAGTATAGCCTAAGCCTCCACTCGAATTTCGAATTCGGAACGGACTCCTATAAGTTAAAACCTTGTATTTATCTCTTTTATTTTTTATTTTATAAATAAAATAATGCTTAAAATAGACTAATAATTAATATGCATTGTGGCCTGACAACTGAGCCGTTTAGATAAGCTTTGACAGCCAGGGTTGTAATTCTAAAAGTACTAAAACACTGGGTCAAGAGCATTTTTTGTTCGTTTTGATAATTCTCCAAAAAACAAAACAAAAAACAAAGACACACACACACACACATGAAAGAAAACAGACGCACAAACATACACACACACACAGACGCACACATTGAAATTGCTGATGATGGCTATATAGAGACCCATGTCTGGTCCTGTGCCCTGTCAGATATGGATCAGATAATGGGAAAGCGAGATCGTTGTTTACATTCTTTCCTAAAACCACAATATTGTTGCAAACAGAACGTCTTATCGATGCCAATCAAGTGAGTGACTATACGCACTTTATGATTATACTGGGGTGTAGGCCTACGTTATCGCTGTACCCATTTTTTGCTATACGTACCCTTTACTTTATAAAGTGTTTTCGTCCAAATTTTGTTACACGCACTATACTATAATTTATATGGCTTTTGTGCAAACTTTTGTATAAAAACTATGAATGTTAGTGTGTTTTGTTTTCTTTGCTTTGTTTTGTTTTTGTGTGTTCCATATATTAGAGAAATAGTGTATCGCATTTCCCATGCCTAGAAACTAAAAAGAATGATTTGGCCTTGCCCTTGCTCTGTAAACGCTTGCCACTCGACACTCGGCGCTCGTCTGGCGGTAAATACGGCTAGGCAAGTGGGGCGGAGCACGACGACCAAAACCGAAAAATAAATAATGCGACAGTACGAAAAGAGGCCAAGTCTACATTCAATTTTGGTGTAGTGGAGAGCAAGTCGCCATCGCGGTTATCAGAGTAGACGAAAGAGGAGACTCGCGGGTGCCGGTTTGTCACGGTGGAATGGAAAACAAAGGCAAAAGAAAAGAAAAGGTTAAAAAAAATCTGGCAGCGGTAAAGCGGAAAAGGGCAGACTGGTAGAAAAATAAATCTGGCAAGAAAACAGCAGACGAAAACATCGGGCAATGACCCAAAATAGGAAACTTCATGACCAACTCACATTTGCAATGCAAAATACATATTGTTTATGGTTTCTTTTGCATAAAACTTGTTTGCTTCTGAACGTCAGTGTATAATACAAGCCCTGGCGCCCACTAGTAAAGAAACGTTAGCTCTTTTTTCGTAAACACAAAGAATAGTGGTGGAAGAAAGATGTTTGCTGTTTGCGCATTCATGTGTTTTTAACAACTCTCAGTATCATACTAAGCACCAAAAATAACTCTCCTTCGTTTTCTATATTTTCTTCTCTCTCTCTGCATATCTCTCTCTCTCTCTCTCTCTCTCTCTCTCTCTCTCTCTCTCTCTCTCTCTCTCTCTCTCTCTCTCTCTCTATATATATATATGTACCATCTTTCTGTTCTCTCTCTCTCTCTCTCTCTCTCTCTCTCTCTCTCTCTCCCCCCCTCTCTCTCTCTCTCTCTAACACACAACACACACAAACAGTTTCTCTATTTCTATCTCAGGCCAGCTCGCTTCATTTCTCAATTTGTTTCAAACCTTTACACATAATGACATCAAGATCAATACGCTCTTTATTTAAGTCAGCTTGTCAGTCACGCAGAGGTTATGTTACAAAGTACAAGAAGGGACACTTTCCATGATTAAGCTTTTTAACTTGCTATTTAATTAATTCTAACATATTTAAGATAAGTTCTGAATAATTATTTATCAAGGAAAAATTCTCAAGCGATTTTACTATCTTATAACAATCATGTAATTCTAATATTATTACAACTTCGACCTGTGCTATGGGCTAATTTTCTTTATACCATATCACATTTCCAGATAAGGCATGTCGGCTTTAAATAAGTATATGTACTACATTGCATTTTCCGTTATCCATGACAGACATCTAAATTTAAATGGGCCAAAAAATCATTTCTATTTACCCAGATGTATTTAAGATACACATTCCTTCAACCTAAAAAAAACAACAATATAAAAAAAAACGGTTGGTTCACTAAATCCCCTCATCGCAGCCCCCAAAGCCAGTGATCATACTAAATTGCAACCATTAGAACATGTATTAGTTCTATACTATGGCAGTATGTTTATTGTAGGCCTACAGTCTACACGCTGTGAGCTGAGTACATGTAGTTATCTGCCTATCTGGCGCTCGACCACAATGACAGTCTACACGCTGTGAGCTGAGTACATGTAGTTATCTGCCTATCTGGCGCTCGACCACAATGACAGAACCTCTACACTGTTATTGTATCTTCATATTTCTCCTGCCCTGACCTTCAAGCAGGCACAGAGGATTGAACGACCTTCTACATGTATGACTTGTTACGATAACATTATTTTTCTTTCGGTTTTTTTTTTAACAATGACTAACCCAAACGCACTTTTTAAACCGCCAACCTGCTGTTAACGTCTGGGTGAAAGCAGGGTAAAAGCACCACTCAAGTCACCGTAAACACTGGTGACCTTGAACTTCCCAGACAGACTATCCGTGCGCGCATGATAATGAGCGCGTACGCGTATTTTGTGTGTACAATGTAGTAGTACTGCCAACAGTGCGTGCCAAACTCCTTTATGCGACTTCAGACACAATAAAGTAAAATATAATGCAAACAAACAAAAAAAAACTAAATCTCCTAACAATTAAGAGGGGGGTGGGAGAGAGAGAGAGAGAGAGAGAGAGAGAGAGAGAGAGAGAGAGAGAGAGAGAGAGAGAGAGAGAGAGAGAGAGAGAGGGGAGAGAGAGAGAGAGTGGGAGAGAGTTTGAGAGGAGGCAGAGTTTGCTTAACGTCCAACGTCAGCACTGTGTTATGGACGAGCCAAAAGCTTAACGTCTGACAATTTTACGTACTGAAAACACGAGGCAGAGTGAGGAGACCTGGAGTCTTGTCTCAGCCGGTCACATTAAACTGACAACAACTCGTAGAGAATGAAATTGAACAAATAGACAGTTTATCGATCGTATGCTTCAAACCGCTCCCGCCACCTGAAGCTAGCAACTGTTTCTTCAAATGCTTTGAGGCTTATCACGGATGTGCACATTTTGTGTGAAATGGTTTTGATAGTTGCAAGTTCTTTCGTTTCTAATAAAATCTTAAAGAATAAGAGATACATATAGATCTATATACAGTGGGTTAAAAAGTGGGAAGGGTGGGGTGGTGAGGGAGCAGGAGGGGAGAAAGAAGAGTGAGTAAACTCAAAAGTAACAGTTTTAGATGACATTCATTATAGCAGTAGCAAATTACAACGAAAGGCCAAATAAGCAGTTGTCTGTTACATGTACTTTTTAAAATAAACTTTTGATTAAGCAGCAGCAGCAGTAGTAGTAGTAGTAGTAGTAGTAGTAGTAGTAGTAGTAGTAGTAGTAGTAGTAGTAGTAGTAGTAGTAGTAGTGGTGGTAGTAGTAGTAGTAGTAGTAGTAGTAGTAGTAGTAGTAGTAGTAGTAGTAGTAGTAGTAGTAGTAGTAGTAGTAGTAGTAGTAGTAGTAGTAGTAGTAGTAGTAGTAGTAGTAGTAGTTGTTGTTGTTGTTGTTGTTGTTGTTAGCTTAAATGTAAGCTAAGTAGTAGTGGTGGCGGTAGTAAAAAAAAAAGCAGTTCTGGTAATAGTGGAAGTTGCCGAGAAATATGAGGTATGACTAATCAGCATAGTTAATATTATAAAACTAGATGTAATGGTAGGCTATAGCACATCTATCTGGTACTTACTTGAATATGGACATTAAACATTCCCACCCTTGGCGCAGAAATAACGCGCTTCTGAGGAGCAAAAGAAAGAGAAAGGGAAAAAAAATGTCGTAAATATTTTGTAATACGAGTGCCGTAAATATTGTGTTATGTTATACAAAATATTTTCTTTTACAGAATGTGAACAGCGTTCCGGTACTAATATATATTTTTTAATCAACAGTTCACGAAACTATCAGGCCTAATATAATACATGTTAAATTATTTGCTACAGAGGCAGTGTATTTTTGTTTTGTTTTTGTTTTTAACAATCTCCGTGAAACAAATGCGAGAATGTATGCAACATTATTATTTTTATTTTAAAGGAGGAAATGAACATGTATAATATCATTCAAAGAATTTAGCTAGCATTGATATTACGGGATTCTGTAATTGCATAATAACAAAATTAATGTTCTCTTTCTTAAAATAACCTGTGAAAAAAATTATCTCTATTTCGTGCGTCATAGCATGGACATTCCATTTCCAGCACTACAAAGTATCGATCCAGTGCACTGGTTTAGCAACAGGGGAGTCTAAAATGATTTTTACTATTTTAGTCCTAAATAAAGTTCAAAAGCTTTTAAAGCGGCATTATATTAAGTATTCCGTGTCAAATAATATAAGCGCAAGTTAACGCATTTATTAAAAAAAGCAAAGGAATATCTTTAGTGGGAAAGCAACACTGAATAAATCTGTGCAGCCGGCCTATATTTAGATTAGACCTAAAGCTATGAGAACGCTACAAGTTACAGCAGCTGGCCACAGAAAGATTCGTGAGCAGTGAAAGACGATGTTGTGCTCACTGAGATTCTTTCGACCTATCGGCTCGGAAGGTCGTGATGCACAAAGCAAAACTCCTTTAAAATAATAGCACATATTTATATTACACTGTAAAAATATATAAAACGATCCTAATAATGCAATGTAAACATACCTCAAGTGGTGACTGACTCATTTTGACTGAGCGTGTGATAAACAAGGCAACTGTACTATAACTGACGTTGTACTGAGCGTCTCATGCTAACCTAGCCTAAACCCAAACAATACCGTTTGTTACGCTCTCCAGATTTTTTTAGGTTGCCAAAGTAGAAAACAATTTTAGGACGTTCTTTACAAACTAATATATTTTTATAATAGTATTTCTTTTATTATCAGTAAAATAAAATAAAAAGATTGATTTATTTAATATATTGAATTTTTTTACAACGCTTTATACTTGATTAGAAACACTTCAAAGGGTCCTAAATGAACATTTGACCGAATAGGGTGTTTTCCTAGATTTGTTCTACAATAATCGCTTTTTAAATTTTAACAATAATAAACAACATATTTTTATTTTATTTTTTAAATCTTTATTATTATGAGGTTGATCTCTCATGAGATTGAGTAACCATACAAATTGTATTCGCTTTTTTTATTGTTAATTTTGCTAAATCTGGTAAAATTTAACAGATGCGCTACTGCGTCAGTGACTTTATTTTCATACATTATAGAGTTTGAGGCCAAGGTCCTGACTTTTTATTTTATTTTATTTTTGTAGATAACTTGACATCCAAAGAGCAACGGTTTTTTTGGTTGTCTTTATATTTCAATAAACCTAGTTAAAATTAAATATATTAAAATCTAAAGAGCGTTTAGCAACAGTAGCGTACTAGGATAAGGAAGTCTGTGAACGGTTAGCAAAAGGTAGTGCTTAAACAGGCCACATGTTGACCATGTCCCGGTTCTAAGAAGCGCACCTAACTCTTATGACCGGTCGTAGTGGGGTTTACGCTTACTCCTAAAGTTTGGGTACCTTCATAGAACCAGGACCACATTCTTGAATACAGATATTTTGGCCCTGGAGAATGGTTCTAAGAACACCATATAGTCATCCTTTGGCCAAATGTCAAGACATTCATTTTGGAGTAAAATATAAAATGCGTCCAAAAACTATTTCAACCAGCTAGGGTGCCTTTGTGAGTATTTGTGGTAACCGAATGGTCCTAACGACAGCATACTTTGTTCGTAGTGTACGTATTTACTTTTTAAGATTTCCACAAGGCTTTCGCAAAGCCAGGTTGGATTTTATATGTGTCATATTTAGTTGTACCACTCTGAATAAAAATTAAAAATTAATTAATTAATTAATTAATCAAAAAAATTTTCCTTGCCATCGGAACCAACAAGGTGATGGGTTTGGCCTTCAGGGTGGATTACATATACTTCAAAAATTGTTATAAACTACTAATATGATCTTCTATATTTAAACACACTTCATCCACTTTCTATTTGTATCGTCAAAATATTAATCTGCATACTCAAAGACGTGGATTTCTTCCCATTTACGCTATATATAGCTCATAAAAAGTTTCATGTCGGTAACGGACAGTACGATTTTTTAGTAAACTTGTAAGACAAACCAAACGACCATCATAATCATAATTATGATAACATGATGCCCAACAATAGTCGTTTGGATCTTCAGCAGCTACACTTTTCAAATTAGAACTAATTTGATTTTGCATAATTTTTCACCAATAACAATATTATGTTACAACGCACATTGTTCACAGCTCCACTAATTAAAGGCCTCCTTATTGTAGCGAATTATTAAGCTAAAATCATTTCAAGTTTAATAATAATTTGATGAATTTGTCTTGGCGTTGCAAATGTTTTGTTAAGAGAAATAAAATAAAAAGACACTGTTCCTTTTCACTTTTTTTAAATAGACGGTGTAAAAAATCGTCGTTCTCTTCCACCGTTCATAGACGGTGTAAAAAAAAAACAACCCATCATTTTTCTCCAGCGTGCGCTGATAGGCGTTTGTTACAGGTTGTTTTCTTAATTTGTGGTCATAGTGATCATAGCATCTTACGATCAGAATGCAGTCATGTTTACTCATTTCAGTTCACATTTTGCTACATCTAGATCTAGGCTCTTAATTACAAATATTGACTCACGATAACCTTTCAAGCCAGTGAAAGTTTTGATTTAAATATATTTCTCTCTCTCTCTCTCTCTCTCTCTCTCTCTCTCTCCCCTCTCTCTCTCCATTCCCAAGTTCCCAAGTATCCAAAGTACTTTCCCGAGTAACCTCTCTTTTTGCTTCTACGCGTGGGACTTGCGCTTTGAAGAAAATTGGTGCAGAACATGTGAAAGTAGTTGTATTCACATAAATTTATATTTTTCTTGTTTGATTAATAGATTTAAATGATGTCTAATATCGTTGAAAAAAATGAACGAAAAGTTTTTTTCTTCGGGTACAATGGTTACACAGCCATGTAGATTTCGATCTTGACCTGATTATGTTGATACAGATTTCAGGTGTCCTAACAGATTTAGAATCTGGACCTAAATCTAGGATAGGATCTATATCTAGACATATACATACATCTTAATCAACGTGAATTGTGTATTTGTATGTAAGATTAAAATGTAAGCTTATTCATGGTTCAAATAACTTCAAACATTGTTGGGGTCGGGGGAGTGGGGATTGAAGTGGTTAAAGTTTCTCTTATACCCCATTTCACCCGTCCATGAAAATTCTAATAGCAAAAAGAGCACAAATAAATCCATGCCGAGCATGCTTTTAGCCTGCGCTAGATCTGTAATTTTCATATATATATTATTTTTTGATAGTCAGAGCATCTTCAAATTAACACGTTATCTTTCATAGAGGGTGGGAAAGAACATTGGGTTATGTTCACCTTTTATAAACAGTCGAATTGAACGCCATTTTTTTTCCACCATCGAAAAGGTCGCTGCCAAAAACAAAAATATCTTTGGTGCGTTCCAAGACACTACCAAATAACTTAGATCATTCAGGTCAACCGGAAGTGGCCTCTGTCGATGGCGTCGTTAGAGATGAAGGAAACCACAACAAGCAACCTGAAACTCGTCAATTTCTCCAACTGAAACCGCTATCTTGAAATAGATCTAAATCAGGAACAATTTTCATCCTTCAAAACACATTTTTACGGTAATTTCTTAATATCATGTTATATAATGATCAAGGCATGATCAATACTAAGTTCTTAGCAATTAAATAGAAGGTTAAGAGGAAATCGTTAGAAAACAAAACCATTAAAACTAGATCTAGACTCTAGGTTCAAGATAAAAACAAGGTCCTTGATCAAATGTGTATGATTATCGATTCTAGATCTAGATAGATGTCCACTATTTTAGAACACTACCACTGTCGATGTTTTGCCTGTAGGAGATCTACCAATTGGCTCTTACAGATTGCTAGGCATGACAAGCATTGTTTCATGTTGATGTTTTTAAAATCCTCGGTACTATGCTTAATCTACGCCTAGAATCTAGATCTAGATCTATTTTACAGATTCATTATATGAAATCTTTTTAATGCTAAAAAATGACAAATATTATTTAAAAATAATTCCATTTGATTAAATTTTTTACTAGATCTATAGGCCCTACCACTGGAGGTAGGCCTTCAATTACTATTAGCCAATAAACATAATGAGCACACCTCACAGTATTTTTGTAGGCACCCATCATTTTGGAATATTATAAATTTACTATACTGGCTAGCATAAGATCAGCTGTGGTTCACACCAAATCTAGCATATTGTTTTATTTTCATAATTTATGATCCCTTCTATCAACTCAATTAAAAAATACAATTTTCCTAATATTTCTCTCTCTTTTTCTCTTTTTATTATTTTTTGCTCTTGTTTCAAGTGTAGATTAGCTCACAGAGCTGCCATAAATCATCAGTTCCTTTAAAATTTGTTGATAAAATAATGTTAGAAGATTTGACAATTTTAGAACTACACAGTGCTGTAGGTAGGACAAGAAATTGATGATTGCTGGGCTTTCATCTCAGAAATGTTTGAAGCCTCAAGAGTACTAGAGATAAAGTGAGCTCACCCCCATTTATTTCAAAAATAAGGGAAAAATCAACCCTAGTTGTAACATCCCTCCCTTTGCCTGGCATCACACTAAACACTGACTCCTGAGTCTCTGTGGTGTTCGGAAGAGACCATTGTGGCAACTCAAGATCTGTATAAAATCGTGTAACCACAATTGCTTATCTGGCAAAACTTACAATTTTCTACTGTTTCCTCATAACCCCGTTCAATTCAAGTATGTGTCAATATGATGGGCTATTTTCTCTTGTGCTTCATGGGACAAAACATTTAAATAAGAAGAAAGGTTGTAGCTAATTTTCAAGTAAGTTTGCATACTTTATGAAAACATACTTTTTTTTTCAATTCTATCACTAGAAAGCTATAATTCACCTTATCACTGTTTTATTCAAGTCTTGATCACACAAATTATTCTTTTTTTTCTTCACAAATCATGTTTCAATCTTCATCCTTTTATTTGACTGATCACGTCAATGCTATTTTATTTCCTCCTTATTTGCATGATCACATTGAATGTAGTACTGTACCTGATCACTGCATGTCTCAAATGAAATGGATGGAAAACACCGGCAGTTGCTGATTCATTGTGCCAACATTCTAGACTGCTACAATGCAGGGACCACAGGCCTGGAGGAGCACTTTGATGACTACTTATATAACAACAGGGTGGATATATATATTTCTTATTTAATATAAAGAAATGATGTGTTGTTGTTTTTAAAACTATTTTAAGGCGGGCTAAATGATTATATTTTATTATATATTTTTTTTTTATTTTTTATTTTAGCGTTTGAATAATGTATAGAGAAAATCTAACAAAATTGCAAAGCAGTAAAATTAATGCCACTCTCATAGTTTTTAAAGATTTGTAACTGCGCTTTTTGATAGAACCTTTCAGTTGAAATGTTAAATAGATCTCTTAGTAACCGGGTCACTTAGTTATGATGAATATGTATAAAAACAACCATCTAATAATTTATAACTGTATTTTTAGAATGGTGACATAACTGTCCATTGTTGCATAAAGTTTATGATGTGTAGGGCCTATGCTTAGACAGATAATCTGTCAAAAACAAATGTATTTAATCCATTAAGATAAATGTTGTTACAAACCAAACGGGTAAAAAAATTTGAAATTAAAAATCCTGATTACCTGTTAGAAAATAAAGAAGTAGCCTACAAATTAAAATAGCAGAATATGCAATAGTAAAAATTACCCAGGATAAATAATTACTTCACCCATAAACATTTTGTTTTTTAATTCAACACAAATTTAGATATTTTTGTGTTGCACAACTGCCATTCTTACATTCTTGATTTTATTTTTGCTACAAACACATACCTAAGGCTAAAACAATAGGAATCAAGTAATTAGATCCAATAATTAAGGCTATTAGGATTTGATTGTACCTGATTTATCCATTATGACGGATACTTTTTTCTTTTTTTTTTTAGAATTAATTAAGTTTAAGGAAACTAAACATATAATTTTTAATTTTTATAAAATATTAAAAGTCCTACTTATGCCTTCTTTTCACACTAATATTTTAGACGCTCAATTCGCTACTGAAATAGGCCTTTATCATACAAGGTATTTTGCTAATAATTATATTAAAAGCAAACTATCACAAAACCTAAAAAAGCGCATTCTTTCAAAATAGACTTTTGATAGGCCCTCAAGATGTTCAAGATATCACAACAGTTTTCCTTTCAGAAAACAGTTATGGATCTTTAAAACAAACCATCGATTTTGAAAATTAAAATAAGCCTTTGCTCATTGTAATTTTTCCTTTGTATTTCAATAGAATTTTTCAAACATTTTAATTTTTTTTTTTTGTTGCTTTTCTTACTTTATCTGAGATAGATTCAAGATGAAGATGATATTACATTCCTGAGAGAAGTTTTCTCTGGATGCGTTCGCTATGGAGCTGTCTTGAAAGTTGTGGTGGATGGGTTTTATGTCAGAGAGGGCAGACATGTTTTACGCTCTAATCAAAACCTTTTTCATGGTATGTTACAGATTTGCATTTTACTTTAGACACATTTAAATTAACTTTAATATGTTGATTTCATTTGACTGCTCTAAAAAGATATATTGAGGTATCCATTGTTTTTTTAATTTACTTGTTCTCTTTATGTTAGGACTGGACTACTATAATTTTAGTACTCTGTACAAAAAGCAGGAATTTTTAGTTGTTTTCCCACAGTGGTTAAAAGTAAGCTTTAAGTGAAAATAACAGAACAATTATTGTGCTTTGTGGGATAAGAACCCTCAACTTTGTTTATTCTTGTCTAACATCTTTCTGGAGATAAATATTTTTCTATGCCTACTTTTTCTTTACAAAAAACAACAAACTTTTATAGGTTTATTTTAGCTACACACGTACTAAAATCAGTTATGAAAAGTATATTCCCAAAATATATTTAGGTTTTGTTAAAACTTTGTCTTTTGATACAGGAGTGGAAATATGCATTGCTATTTTTTTGTACTTGTCAATAGATAGAAAATTTATATTCAGCTTTTTAAGTAGCCTAAGACAAAACCTTTAATGCATAGAATCTAAATTATGTGTTAAATTTTTTTTCAGTTCTTACATACCTTGCTTTATTTCGGCTTGATGAACTTGGTGTTGCTCACTACCGCAAGTTCATCACGGCTGTTGAGCTCAAGCAAGCATACAAAGTTAGTTTTATATATGAAGATAATTATATCACGAATAATAACTATATTCAACTAATAATTTCTTTTTTGTATGTACTTAGTTACTAATTAAATATAACCAAAAAGGAATTGTTTAAATTTGTTGAATAAAGAAATTTTGTCATTTTGTTTCCATACAATGCACAAATTTCTACTTATATAAAAATTCAAGCTATTAAGAATAACATCATTTGGTAATAATTAATGTTGTTATAACTTTGTTTGTTTCAGTTCCACCACTTTTTCTTTGATGAAAAGAGCTTGATGACTTGGATGAAAGATGGCTGGAATAAAGTTTTTGAACCAGCATTTGTTCAAACTTCCCTTCTCTCACCAATTTTGAGGTACTTTAAACCTAACAGTAGTGCAGCTCATGTCTATACCTGTGATTCGAGAGAGTTGTGCTCTTGTTATCATCTTCTGGGTTTCTAAGAGGAATCCTGTGTGACTATTCAGGCCTTTGAAAATACATGTATGAAATCTTGGTGAAGCATACCTTGACAATGCTTTGTCTTTAACCTCTTTATTTTCAAGACTTTTGAAAATTTATTTTTGTAAACATGTTGTTATTTTGTTACATACAATTAATTGCTATGTTATTATTCTACTGATGTTATAAATTAAATTCTTTTTATTTTTTTTTTAAACGAAATTCTAGATGGCTACCTGAGTTGACTGATTTGGTAAAACTTTTGAAAGACAAGATTGATAACAAGATCAAGCCAAAGAAGAGCATACAGCCTGTCACAGGTCTGATTTAATTCTCAAAAACAATTTTCCCCCTAATTTTTTAAGACAT
>RQTK01000642.1:249329-283238 GCA_003991915.1 Elysia chlorotica
TAAAATAATAATAATAATAATAATAATAATAATAATAATAATAATAATAATAATAATTTGTTGAATCTACTATAGTACATTTAAGAAAAAAAAAAGAAGAAAAATTGGGGATTTTTATCTGCTTTTTTTTTTTTTTAATAATGTTGGGAGCTCTTTGAATTTGAGTTTGTTGTATTTGTGTTATACTGTAGCCTAATACATGGCATATATAGAGCTGATCACCAGCATTTGATGCAAGCATTAGATTAAGTACGTGTACACTTATCTCAAGTCAGCTATAAAAATACAGTTTGCAGAAAGAAAAAAAAGTGATCAAATCATTTAAAATGTCTTGATAAATGAATAAAAAAATAACTTTGAATATATATATATACATTATTTCATGAAAGACCTCATTTCTAACAGAGACCAAGCCATTTCAGCTCACAAAGCCTCGCCCAAGAAGCATCCCCATTCCAGATAAGGTAATTTTATCCATTGTTTTGTTTCTAAGGTATTACTGCTTTAAAGTAACAATATTCTTACTTTTGCTTTGTATTTTTTCTTCAGTAGCAAATTCGTACAAACTGCCTTTTGTGATAACATTTTGATATATCCAAGTTTATAAATAATTATGTGTTAAAAATTTGTTATTTACTAATTACAGTGGAACACGTTTAAACCGAAATTTGAGGGGATCTAATTTCAATTTCGGTTTAAACATATTTTGGTTTAAACATAGTCAAGTTAAAACGGAAAAAAAACAAACAAAAGGGACATAAGCCACGAAATTTGAATTAAAAATTGGATAATATCCCTTCTTGGAACACATGTTAAATGAGTTTCGTCAAGCCCCCCTCCATAGTAAAGGATGTTCATTTTGTTTTTTTTTGTTTTTTTCACTTTGTTTTTGTCTTTTCATGCTTTGTGTGTCTGTGTGTGTGTGTGTGTGTGTGGGAGGGGGGGGATTGTTGTCTCATTTTGTTTTGTTTTGTTTGTTTTTGTTTCTTTTCTATTCGAATGTGGAAGCAAATCTGGAATCTCTTTGGCCTTTTCTATCTTTTCTTTAATGCCAAGAATTGCCGAAAATGTAGAGTTCGATTTTCCGTGTTTGCGACCGATTTTTTTTGTTTTGCCAATTTTGTTCTGATTACAGACATGTTAAATATCCAATCTCATTCCAAACGGATTTTTCTTACCAATAGCACACCGGGCATATTTTTGTTCGATCAGGTTTTTAAAGAATGACAGCAGGCACTAAAAGAGGTGCTTAAATTATGATTCCTCTTTATCTGCCTGTCATTCTGTCATTTCGGTTTAAGTGTGTTCCACTGTACTTTACTTTGCAAATTACACTTACACTAAAATTAATGAAATGAATGAAAATCTGAGCCAATTTTATCACAAGCGTATACAAAGTCAGTTTTGTTGTTGTTGTTTTTTTTTTAGAAAAAAATACAATGGCATAAATCATTTTTACAACTATAATATATAGATGAAGCAGAAGTTTAAATGAAGTGATATCATTTACAAATTATACTTTTCCCCAAATTATCTTGACAGATTCCTAAGCTGAAGAAATCAAAACCACCTCCAAAGACTTTATATAGAGCCCCAACTGAGCAGGATACTCTGTTAAAACTGAAAGAGGAAAATAGGCGAAATGCTGAGGTATGACAGTACTTTATTGCCTACTCTATGTTTTGATTCAAGATTGTTTATGTCCCTCTGAAAGAGACACATTGGCTATGCTTTGCACTTTTTTTTGTGTTATTTTTATTCATAAAAGGTGGCTGTCAAAATTGGCTTTGAATTAATCTGCACACTGTTCATTTAAAAAAAAAAATCAAAGCTTTTATCTGTTCAAATATTTGGAAATTCCCCAAAATAGTGTGTACATAAGGAATGGGCCTAACATCATGGACTGATAAAAAAGGGGGTCACAAAGTTGCCCTTAAGATATGGAAATAATTAACTAACATTTAATTATTTTTCTATTTTACATATCCTTAATTGTATAGTTACTTAAGTCGATTGATTATTCACATCAGGAAAATTGTTCAGGATTTTTTTCAATACCTGGTTCCACCCCTGTAATACTCTTGTTTAGGTTATTGCTTACCTTAATTCTCTAACTATTTATATAAAAAAATGTGATACCTTTAGGAGCGGCTGATGGAAGCTTCGAAGACTCAATTTGCATGTGCAAATCCAGAAAAGTCTGATAAAACAAAGCAGATTATTCAAGCTATTGTGCAAGATGAAAACAGCAAAACTGATGTGAACAAAGTTAAAGCCAGGACTGTTCCAGATTTTGTAAGTACCTTACAAGTTTTTCGCACTTTGATGTTTTAACCTGTAGTCTGGTGTTTTTGCAATGCAGTGTTCAAAATTTTTTTTTAAATGTTAATTTAAAACTCACACTCCTAAGGAGACCAAACAAATCGAACCCTCACATATACAGAACGATGTACTTTATACATAGTATGTTAGCTAATCCTATTGGTATACACCTTGCCCAACATTAACTTCTGCATCTTTCCCTGTTGATAAATGATTTTGCAAGGTAGTTTAGCTTTATGCTGATTCTGATGTTTTTATTTAAATGTTCTGCAAAATTGAAAAAAATAAATAACCCACAAATAACCACAATTTGATCTCCCAAAACCACAAAAAAATACAGACAATAGGTTAACCTTCTATGCATTGTTTTCAAGTGAAATGATATTATAATAATTTAAATATTAAAAAAAAATCTCTGGTTCATGCATCGGAAGACTCAATCTTTATTAAATAGAGGTAGTTTGTTTTGCTTATGTTGTAGCTCACTAGCTTTTGTCATTATTTTTGTTACATCAATCATTTTTTCAATAAATCAATTATTGTATCTTAATTTCTTACCACCTGCATAGAAATAATGGTTGGTTACTTCTTGTCTTTTTTTTTTTTTGCATTGAAATCATAAAATTTTTTTTTTCTCTTCTTGAACAGCATAATAAATTAACAATAATTATAATTATTTTGATTTTTTTTTCTTCATTGGTGTTGTATACTTTTTTTCAGAAAAAAGATCCAGTACCTGTGAAAATGACAGCTGCCGCCATATTGCGCGAAGGTTTACTTTACCAGAAACAGGAGAATGAAGTCATGCACAAGTAAACTACTCATTTAAAAATTGATAAAAATTAATATGCTTTTTTTTTTCTTCCCTTATATACATTTAATAATCTAAGTTGTAAGGTAAAGGAGGCGAAAAGAAATATCTCTGGGTTATATCTAGAAATTTTTGTTTATATATTTAGATGCAAGGTCTAAAATTAAACAGGGTACTCAATAATAGCATTTGTAGAAAATGAAATTGAAAGAAAAACTAGTCTACTGTCATTTCACTTAAGGTTAATTTTTTCAATGGTACCTTATCATATTCTATTATTTTATTTTAATAAATAAAGGATTTAGCCACTTCATTGCCCTGATAATACATCGTTTGTTACTTAATCAGAACATTTTCAAATAAAGGATCCCTACCTAAATAAATGTAATGCGAAATAAGAAGTAAGCTATTTAGAAATTAAAAATATCATTTTCAGTATTAAAAAATGTCTTTCTCTCTGTGTCTATAGCCCAATATGCTCTATTTTATAGACAGCATAAAAAATTGCAATGAATTTACAGACTGCGACAGCTAGAAGCAGGAGCTTATGATGCAAGTGATTTCAACAAATGGCAGAATGAGAAGAGGCAACAAGACCTGGAAGCAGACCTTGCTGCAATTGAAGAAAGACGTTTGATGGGAAAACTAAGTCATGAGGAAGCCATCTTAGCTCGCACTAATGTCATGGCAAAAAATCAGGAAAGAGTGCGTGGAATCAAAAAAGAGGTACATATTTTTTCCTACTATCTTAGTGTTAGTTTTGTTTTGTTCTTCATGGTTTACAGAAATTAATGCAGTCTTTGAAAAACTCATATTTATATATAATGTTTAGCTGAGCATGGACAAAAAGAATTTTTTGCTCAGCTTACTCAACAAGAATGTTAAACTATAATAACTGTGCACAAAAAATTGCATTTAATAAAAGGCTAGTTTTATTCATTTTGTTTTTGTTTTGTTTTGGCAGCCTCAATATTTTTTTATGATAATAATTAACTTTTGTTTGAATAAGAAGCTTAGAATAAATCATGTTTGCATTTTTTGTTTACTTCTATTACTGAAATGTCTTTTCTCACTATTTCAGACAGCTGCTATGATGAGGGAGTTCTTGGACAAAAAGTTTCAAGAAGAACAAGAGATGAAGTAATTGGTTTTACCTTTATAAATAATTACTTTTATGTTTGTTTTTGCAACACCTTTTAATCTGCCTTACAACTTTTTTCACACACAAAAATTATTTTTATTATAATGGAATTTATTTACCTTATATATATTTCGTTAACAGTTTGTTTGATTTAAAACTCTTCGTTAGAGTTCCAGGTCTTTGCAGTTTGCCCGCTAATCAGAAACAGCTTTTTTTTTTTATTTCCTTCCTTGATATTTTAGTATTGATTCATTCTCATGAATATCCCTTTTCTATATCTACCAGACACAGAACTAAGAGAGTGTCAAAATCTTTGTACTTTTTTTTTACTGTTATCCATTTTGCTTTGGTTGCGGACAGTTCTTTATTGACGTTGGCTTTATCAGCTGCTTTTTACCCTCCCGCCCCCCTATTGTCAGCCTATAGTTAGCATAGGCCTACATACACAATCTGGATCAGCTGGTCTAGAGACACCCCCTCCCCCCTGAAGCTGACACCATTAAAGAACAGCCCCTTGGCGTTTTTTATTTTTTACTTTCAAATTGCTACCAATTTTTTTTGCAATATTTGAAAGCATCCGTTGAGGAGTTGAGGAAGACACACACATTCTGATAGCCTTTCCAAAACTCGCACATAGACACTAGCAGAAAAGATTGGAATGTAGTATACAGTTTTATTATCCTAGTTATTCAATAAGTTTTACATTATATAAATTGTTTGAATTGCACATTTAATGGTCTTGTTATTTTGAAAAAAAAAATATGACACCCTAAAAATTACTTCTCACTACATATTTAAGTCAGTTACTTTTCAAAAAATTTCAAAATCCTGTCACTGTAGCATCTTTCATTTCTTGCAAGTGATCATAATTTCTTTGGATTTCTTTCTTCTCATTCTATCTCTATCTTTTGAATAGGCAAGTAAATTTTAAATTGCGAAGTATATGCATTAGGAAAAACTTGCAAATATTATTTTGTTTTTCTAAATCTTCAGAATGCTTGTAGAAAATACCATGGCTGGCCATAGAAATGCCAAAGATGCAAAGAAACGCCTGACCGAGTACAAGCAGAAGCTTGGTAAGAACTCATTAGTTTTTTTGGCGAATTGAGTGTTTAAGATATTTTTTAAACTAGAATTTAAGAACTTTTTAACAAGCTATCAGGATACACTTTCATCTCTTTGTCAATAGCCTAAAATATTCTATTTTTTAAGATTGCAACATTTAGAAGCAGATGCTTATGATGCTTTCGGGTGAATTGAAGATTTAAGAAATTGTTTTAAAAGGAATGAAAGAATCTGATGAACAAGTTCTTATATGACAGGTTCATCATCATATAGCCTTTATTCTTGTATTTTTGGATGATAGTTTGTGTCATGTTGTTTACAGAGTTTTCAAATTTCAATAATGATTCTTAAAATATTTATAAAACTTATTTGAAATGAAAAATTAATATAAAATAATGTTTTGTTTTCTTGCAGTTCAAGAAGTAACGGAGGAAAGTAGAGAGCTCATGAAACAAGCATTAGAGGAGGTGAGGATTTATATTGGTTGTGTTCTTAATAAAAAAAAATGTATACATCTCATTAAATTTTGTAAACAAATTATCAAAGCATGGTTTAAGTATGTGTTGAAAAAAAAATAAAAACCCAACAAAAAACAGTCTTTACCCCCAATGAATAAGAATGTCTATAACTTTATGTTATTCATCAAATTGATTTTTTACAAAAAAATCCCCCAAAATTACAAAAAGTAGCAAAATGTTAGATCAGACATAGTTTGAAGGAAACAAAAACAAAACACTGCAATTATTATACAAATATCATTATTTCTGTCTATTTTCTGTCAGGCTGAGGCAGATATGAGGTGCAAGATGGAGTTGATTCAACAAATCCGAGCTATGGAAGCAACACCAGTCAACCGGTTCAAGATTGTCGATCTGACAGCCACATCTGGGGCTGGTCTGTTAGGAGAGATGAGCATTGTTGAGGTACAGAATCAATATATAGACTTCTGGAAAATGGAATCAGGGTGATGGCTACAGTATTAATTACAGTTAAATCCGCTTCAGATAAACATCTTGGTAACAGTCTAAAAGTTTATTTTATCCCAAGTAATTAAAGAAGAAATTAATTCCTCGGAAATAGTTAATAAAACGCAATAGTTTATCTTTAACAGAACAAATTTGACTGAGTGAATTATAATCATATCAAATATTTGTGCATATGAAAATAACAATTATGATTCCCTTTAGGCAATCATCCATATTTGTATAATTTATAAATACATTTTTTTCTATAGGTGGGTGAGAAGTTTTAGGCATGTTCACAAGTACTGCTTGGCAAATGGTTTTTAAAGTGTTTTGGTTTGATTCTAACCATTTTTTACAATATTAAATTATAGAATATAGTAAACAGAAAAATTCGTTACAATGTAAGTCATGATTTATATTATGTTAATGTACTCTGTGAATATATATAATTCGTTTGAAAAAAAAGTGCATAATATGATTTCCAGCTTCGTGAGAGATTGGCTTTGCTTAAAGAAAAACAACAAGAAGAGGAAGAAGAAAAAAGAGACGTCATATTGAATGCAAAACAGGTATATTAATGTTTATATTTCCTGCACTATAAAGTATGTAAATCTATGTTATTAGTCTGACAGAAATATATGTCTTTTTAAAAAACACTAAATTTAAAAATAAAGATTTTAGCGGAAAACAAACTTGCATGTATCATTTTTTTTTAAAGATAACAACATTAAGTTTCACTATTTTTTTCATTTTTTCATAGTGTGTTTCATGTCTAGAAACATAATTATTCGCAAGATATTGTTTATAGACAAGGAGTTGTAATCATTTAATATGAGCTATCAGAGTTATGAAAAAAAATTACTCATTTTGGTTGCCTTGTATATTTTTAAACTATTGGAAAATATATGAAAATTGTTCTCCCCATTCTCTAGTAGAGTTCAATGGAAGTAGGATATTTTAATTAGATAAAAAAAAATAATGAACTCAAAATAAGAAGGTAATATAAAACATAGATATATCACATATTCAATACTCTATTTTTTAATCACAGGCGAAAGCAGATTATTTGTCTGAGACTCTGGATAGGATTTCCAAGCACAGAGCAGAACTGACAAGGAGCGCAGCAGTGAAGTAAGAGTGTGGAATGTGTTGATATTTATGAATATTTTTAAAACAAAACAAAACATGAAGATGAAATAGAAAGATTTTTAAAAGAAATAGTACATAATGTATATTTTTGCATGGGGTTCACAAAAGGAATAGGCCTATCTATATTTAAAGGAAACTCAATACAATGCAGAAGCAAGTACCATAGCTACTCAAGTCTTAGAGAAATTTTCTAACAACTATGTGCTGGAGAAAAGAAAGAGTGAATCAAAATAACGAAACTATGGCAATTGACGAAAAAAGATATAATAATATGTCATTAAAATTTATTAAAATCTTCAGTGGTTTTCTATTTCCGTTTCCTGCTGCAACCACTTTTCAACAAATTTTTTTTATTCCTTTTCAAATTTCTTTTTACTAAAAAAACTTCCTTCTCTAATTCTTTTCTTAAATTCAGACTAGAAGAGCGAAAGAGGAACCAATCTCCTCAGGCGCCATTTCGAAACGAGGCGCTGTCTGAACTTGAGAAGAAAGTCCAGGAGAAGCGCGCTGAGAGGTTGAGGGAGCAGCAAAGAAGTCAGGTGCTTCCTTCCCGTGCCTCAGCAAACAGAACCAAGTCGCTTATTTCTCAGAAGGTGTGCAGAAAACTTTACCCAACTCTGTATTAAGTTTTTGCCTGGATGGATGAATATGCATTGCTCTATGAGTATACCTCTTTCTCTCCTATATTTTTACCATCTGTATTAAAATAAAAAAAGCACAAAAAAAAGAAAAAGAAGGAAAAAAAGGTAGACCAGACTGAGTCAGCAGAATGGCTTTTATTTTACAGTTCTTAGATAATCAAAAAGAGTTATTTTTCTTTTTAAGCTGCCTCATGGGCAATTTTTCGAAAAGTCTTATCTGCAATATGAACATTTGAACTGTATCAATAAGTCACTTGCTCTTTTCACAGACTCAATTTATAACCTTTCCTTCTTTTCTAAGCAACTGCATATGTCTCATATTCTTTAATTAATTGAACATGTAAGATGCGGATTCCTTTGGAAAATGCATTGTGTACTTTTTTAGTTACTAATCAAGTTTTTGGATTTTAGAAATCAACTTCTTTTGGCACAAATAAGAATCAATTTTTTTTCGCTAACATCATTTGCCCTCTTTATGATTAAAAGGCATTTTCTTTTTCATATTTTATACAATTTAACATTTTGTGACAATTTTGTACAAACTGAAGATATTTAAATTATAAGTGTCCTTTGAAATGAAGATAAATTACATTTATTTTGTATTATACTCTTTTGATTGACAAAAATAAAAGTGAATTTTGATAAAATTCTGGACAGATTTTCTCTAAGTATTGTGCATTCATAAAAAGAAATGGTGCATTTGCTACCAGGCAGTTGGTATTTCAAGTTAACATTTTATTGCAATGGTTGTTGCTTATCCTTTTTTTTTTTTTTGGTTTTCTTTTGAAGGATTTTTTCCCTCGATTTTCGTTAATACTTCCGCTCCTTTGGTTTATATCTTTACTGGTATTATTAAGAATTCTAATAGTGATATTTCAGTTAAGAATACACATATTTGTTTAATTTTTTTTTTTTTCCGGTTTCTGTATTTACACAATATGAATTGTTTTTATTTTCATTTATTCTGTTCTTTTCATGAATTCAATTTTACCTATTTCCTTGCTAACTGCAGATGACTTGTAATTTGTCTATTGTCTATCATTTACAGAAAAACCTGGAAGCAAGCCGTTGGGAAGAACTAGAGCAGGCTCAGGAGAGATCTGCAAAGTTTTTGGCACAGAGTCCTCTAGTCTCAGCTGCATCTCGAAGACTCACTGCTGTAAATTCTATCTGAATTCTCTCAGATATATTATGAGCAATAATTAGTTATAATGCTATGAATGAAACATACAAGCTAGAAAATGTTCATAAACAGTGATATTTTAGGAAGAAAAGCACTAATACTACCTTTTGCATTGCCTTCTAGTGAGGCAAAATTTAACAGGAGAGAAATACAATTTGATCATGTCTTGCAGTTTCTTTTGCTTTTCTGGCTGAAAAACATTATTTTATAAAACTGTTTACATATATCTAAATATATTTGTATTACCTATTTGTCAATTGTTTGTATTCTGATCGTTGACAGATAATAAGAATTTTAAGTTAAGAGAAGAAAAAAAATTCAAAAGAAACAAAAATAATATGAATTATGAATATCTCAAGAGATTTTTCTTAATATTGTTGTTCAAATGACCTTATTCATAACTGTGAGTTAGAAAACCGTCAAATTATCATATGTGAAAATGTGTGTACTAAAGATATAAAAATAAGAGGACTTGTAAATAATTTTCACTGACACTTAAAACAAAACCCCCTTTCCACCTTTAACTCTCATATCGCTCTCTCTCTCTCTCTACTTTTCTGTGTGTGTGTCTCTCTTTATGATTTTACATACCTTTCTCTGTCTCCCCTTTCTATACTATCTCACCTTCCCTGCCAAACTCTTTCTCCGTCTTTGTAATGCTAACTCCGTTTTTCTGTCCCTCTCCCCCATCCCTTCTATACTTTCTCTCCCGCCCTCCCTTGCTCTCTCTGTGACTCTCCGCCTTTCTGTCTCTCTCCCTCATCTCTTCTATACTCTTTCTCCCTCCCTCCCCTTATCTCTCTCTCTTTCTCTCCCTCTGCCTCTATCCCTCACTTCCTCTTTTCGTGACCTTTTCTTGTGAATGAAATTTTAGGTTTTTCAGAATAGCTTTTGATCTATCAGTATTACCTTTTTGTATGCTGGTCTGAAACACCTTTGCTTTGTTTTTATGTGATATGTTTGCACTTTGCCGACAAAATTGAAACAATTTTTTGTACTGTGATATTATATTTTATAATATAATGCAATAATCGAATTATTTTGAAGTAAAGGACAAAATGCATTGTAAATGATTGAAATAAGATCCTTTTACTATTAAAGAAAGAATCAATCCTACTTCGTTGAATAAAAAATCATTTTCATCTGTTTTGCCTTTTAGAAAAATAAAGAATTAATGGAAGTTGTAGTATTTGTTTGATGGTAATATACAGTTTTTCTCTTTTAAATAAACATTCCTGTGACATTTACATTCTGTTGGTGTATGCTTATCCAATAAACTTGGCCTAAATTATAATTCCTTATTTACAGTTCAACTGTTTTTTAAGTTATATCTATCATAGCTATAATTAAACTGAAAATAAGTGAGTAGTGTTACTGTTTTTTTAAATGGTCTTCAAAGTCTAGCAAAAGAATCTGCTACATGGGAAACAACTGAACTGACTTGTAGAGCAGTTGAGGGGTACATAACACCAAGGGTGTAAAGGGATAATCTGGTAAATCAGCGTACCCTTTCTTTTGTGGCATATAAGGTAATCAAGTGAGAGAGAGAGAGAGAGAGAGAGAGAGAGAGAGAGAGAGAGAGAGAGAGAGAGAGAGAGAGATTATTCGCACTTTAAGGTGTAATCTTATTGCAACACTTGTAGGAAAAAAAAGGGCACGACATTTTAGTGAATGTAGTGATGACGCTCTATTGTTCAAGTATGCTTATTTCAGTATTTTACTAATTTAATTTTCATTTATTTGTGTATCCATTTTCTCATTACATATTGGTAGCAAAATTCAAAAGTAAACAAACTAGATAATAAGAAACCCCCTTTTGAAGAAGACTTCTTTAAAAATTATATAAATACATACATTATAAATGGATGCAAAAAGAACAAAACATTTCAAACATTGTGAAACAATAAACATACAGCACCAGTACCATGAAATTGAAAATATTTATTTAGGTCTGTTAACCATACATTATTTTAATCATGAAATCAGAAACAATATTATAATTGTGATCACCTTTGAAAAGAATTATTTAGACATTATGATTGGACTGATCACTTATCACATCGGGAAAATCATCATCAATCGATATTTAGCATCAAGAAACTTAAAATTTTATAACCATGTTTAGCTGTACATTCGATCAGAAGATACACTATCAGCTAGGATTTTTTTTATATATACATATTCAGAGTAAGGTGAAATAAAGGATGAAAACAACTAGATACATGTCACAGATATTTATTTATTTGAAAAATACATTTTTAAAATAGTCAATCAGTCAACCGCCCTATACATCACTTTAAAACATTCATAGTTTCTGAATCGGTTTCTATTTGATACAAATAAAAAAAACAAAAAAAACAATCATGCATGATTTTGTCGGGCTCGCTGAACTGAAAAGATTAAAGAAACAACTCATTGATCTGCGATATAGTTTCGAACCCTTGCGTATAGCCATAGAGATAATTCAATGAGAGATTTTAGAATGAGGTTTACCCATCAACTACTGTAGGCCTACTTGCAAATTTAGATCAGCCACTGTTGTTTCACAGTTAGTTCTGTTTCATAGGTGAACATAGGTGAACACAGTAATTGTTAACAAAATAGTTTGAGGGGTTTTCTATGCTTTGAAGTAGACCAGCTCTTTAGTAAAACAATAATCAGTATCAGTTGTGGCTGTCAAGGAAATGAAACCAAAAACTTCATGAACTGTATTGGACCTTGGTGTCTTGATATTCCACTTAACTATTATCACAAGACCAAACACATCTAATTTGTTCTCATTCCTCTTTGAATTGAATTTTGAATCAAAGCTGTAATCAGTCAATTAATACATGGGTACATAATAAAATATAAGCAATGAGGGAACAGGTTTCAGGTACAGCAGCACTACATGTGATCAGATAGAAACTTCAAGAAAAACAATTCAAATTAAATGTACAAACAGTAATTTGATTTTTCTATTTAATTCACGTATATATCGTTGCCGCCGTGATAAGATCGGATAAGTGCTAAAATTTAAAAAAATGCTTTAAAATCCTGTTTAAGTTCAAGTGATAAATACTTTTTTTTAAAGAATGAAAATCAGATAACTCCAACGCGCCATGAAAAATGCTTGCAGACTTTCAATTGGTAGGCACTTGTTCAGGCCTCGCCAATAGGTCGGCCTTTGGTAAGCACTCCATCCATCCATTTTTTTGTTTTTCTTCTAATATTCTATCCCGCGTGCCTTTTTTTTTTTTTGAGGTGATATGGACCCGGTTGGTTATTTTGTTAATTGTCGTTAGGTCTACTTTGTGTTATAGTAGTGGTAGCAGTAGTGGTAGTAATGGTAGTGGTAGTTGTAGTAGTAGTGATGGAAGTATTGGTGGTGGTAGTACATGTAGTATTAATAGCAGCAGTAGAAGTAGTATTAGTAGCAGCAGTAGCAGCAGCAGTAGTAGTAGTAGTAGTAGTAGTAGTAGTAGTAGTAGTAGTAGTAGTAGTAAGTCAATTAATACATGGGTACATATAAAATATAAGCAATGAGGGAACAGGTTTCAGGTACAGCAGCACTACATGTAATCAGATAGAAACTTCAAGAAAAACAATTCAAATTAAATGTACAAACAGTAATTTGATTTTTCTATTTAATTCACATATATATCGTTGCCGCCGTGGTAAGATCGGATAAGTGCTAAAATTTAAAAAAATGCTTTAAAATCCTGTTTAAGTTCAAGTGATAAATACTTTTTTTTAAAGAATGAAAATCAGATAACTCCAACACGCCATGACAAATGCTTGGACTCTCAATTGGTTGGCACTTGTTCCAGCCTCGCCAATAGGTCGGCCTTTGGTAAGCACTCCATCCATCCATTTTTTTGTTTTTCTTCTAATATTCTATCCCGCGTGCCTTTTCTTTTTTTGAGGTGATATGGACCCGGTTGGTTATTTTGTTAATTGTCGTTAGGTCTACTTTGTGTTATAGTAGTGGTAGCAGTAGTGGTAGTAATGGTAGTGGTAGTTGTAGTAGTAGTGATGGAAGTATTGGTGGTGGTAGTACATGTAGTATTAATAGCAGCAGTAGAAGTAGTATTAGTAGCAGCAGTAGCAGTAGCAGTAGTAGTAGTAGTAGTAGTAGTAGTAGTAGTAGTAGTAGTAGTAGTAGTAGTAGTAGTAGTAGTAGTAGTAGTAGTAGTAGTAGTAGTAGTAGTAGTAGTAGTAGTAGTAGTAGTGGTGGTGGTGGTGGTGTTAGTAGTAGTAGCCATTATAACTTTTATTCTTGGGGTCTTTTGGCTTCTCGTCGGTCATGCCTCGTGGCCTCCCGGTCCCCCAACCAGTGGCCCCGAGGTTGATCAATAATCAGCATATTGGGACGAGGTAATCATACTGTGTTAGTTATGGTTATGGTAGAGAGGGGGAGTTCTGGTTGCCCTCAGCTCCATAGAGTCACGAGGGAGGCACTCCACACTTTCCCAGCCCCTACTGGGCCGACCTTTGCCACTGGCCCTATCTAGGTGTCTCATTTCATAGTGGCATGTTAGTTGGTTATCGTTCTAGTCTATGCTATAGGGCTGGGGAAGGTGTTTATTTAATTAGAGAACAAGGGGGGCCGTGGACCTATGGAGAGTTAGATGTTAGTCTATAACCTATGTACAGGTGAGACTTGTTGAATACGGGTCATGTTTTTGACATTTACCTAGTGGTTAAGGAGGGGAACGAGAGGGAAAAGAAAAAGAAAAATATTAAAGGCAGCTCCAACTATATCGTTGTCTCCGTCGTATCACAGCTTGGCTGTGGAGAGATTGCATTGATTAGAGAGGGGCTCTTGATCGGTCGCCTTTTTTTTTCTGGGAAAAAGATAAAGGGTATAGTGTCAATACATGTAATAACTTTTTTTTTCTTTTTGACCTTTAAAAAAAAAAAAATGTACCCCTATCATTTTTTTAAATGCGTTTTTCACTGGTTTTCTTCTTTTGTTCGCGTTGGAGGTAGGGATGAGGCAGGTGGAAATTGGGCATCGATGAAACCTTAGGCTGTTCACGCAGTATAATTGGGGCGGGAAGGAATTAATGGCTGGTTTTACATCCATGTACTCCGTTTATGCTGTTAGTGACAGAGGTCACGCTGACTTGTGCTAGATTTTATGTGGTTCCCCACTTAGATGTTGCACCACTTTGTAGAACTTCCTTAGTTTCCTCTGTACATTCGTTTTTCTATGGGTGTAGGGAGATGCCGTTTCTACCAGGATGTAGCACTGTGTAGGTCTGCTCGTCTTTGCACCAGGGTGAGCCTCACGCCCCTAGGCTATGGGTTTGTGCTTTCTAGTATGGTGTTAGTAATGCAGAGGGGGTTCTAATAGGGTGTTTGGGCCGAGGGCCACGTGACAAGGTGTTCTTCTGATTGTCTCCCATCAGTTAATAACTCACGCTTATCCTTTCTTGACTGCGGTGTTCTTATGGGAACCGGTATTTCCAGTGCCGACCGCGTTCAAACATACTTGACGAAAACTTCACTTGCCTCTAATGATTCTATCAGTGGATTTTGAGATGGCTGATGGACATTCCTCTATTCATGTGGTTGCATTTGTGTGCTGTGTGGGTGAAGGATGTTTGCACATCCAGTGTTTCAATGGTCCCTTTGTTTGGCCTCCATTTCTTTGTAAGGCTGGATTACGGGGGGTCTCACATCCCCTAGTCAAGAAGGAGTTGTAGAAGTGTTAGTTGGCGGTTGTCCAGAACTCCGGCTTTCCTGTCACGCAATCTCACACCTCGCAAGACTGCGTCCTACTCAAATGTCACTAGGCGGGTAGTCCGCGGTTCTGTCGGCCGTCAACCTTAAGTTAGTAACGGGTAGTTTAGTTCTACGTTTTGGGCTATCGAGCCTTGGATTCCTATCCTTTCGGGTTTTTGCCTAATACTTGAAGGGCGTGACTGGCTTATTGCCAGTTATTACTCCCTTTTTGTAGGCTTCTAAGGCAGATTGCACTTAGATCAGCTATGGTAAAGGTGTTCATGTTGTAGATTTGTCTGAGGTATATCTCCCAGATAAATTTGTTTGTGGTTTGGTCGAAAGTCTGGTAGAATATTAGTCAATATAATTTTGCTGAGGTCAAACTTGTTATGGTTTGTAAGTGCTATGACTTTTCGATGGATATGCATTCTGGCTCCTGCCCATTCTCTACAGGTTCTAAATAAATGTATTTTATTTTTTGTATGGGTTCCTCCTGGTAAAGTTATTCCTGTTATCGTAGGGTCTTGTCTAATGCTTTCCAGGAGTGGCTCTAAAACTAGGGTGTATATGAGCGGGGACAGGCTGCATCCTTGTCTCACTGATCTGGTTAGTTGAATTTCTCCTGTCAGTTCTTGGTTGACCATTGCTTGACTGGTGGGGCGGTCGTATAGTATTTGAATCCATTTTTTAAACCAGTCCCCTAAGTTATTAACTTGTAATAATAAATACAAAAAAAAACAATAACTTAACTTAACTTATGCCTCTGAAACCAAGGAGGAACATAGGGACAAAGCAACACATCTCCATCTGACTAAGTTATGGAAATCAATCTTCAATTCAGACCATGTCTTGCCAGCACTCCTAATCTCTGCCTCCATACTTCTTCGCCATGTCTGTTTAGGTCGTCCAACTTTCCGCTTGCCCTGTGGGTTCCATTCCAGACTCTGCCTTGTGATGTCTGTTGGGAGCTTTCTCAGAGTATGACCGATCCAACCCCACTTCCTTTTCTTAATTTGGATGTCAATTGGTGTTTGTTCTGTGCGTTTCCACAGCTCCTCGTTGGATATGGTCTGGGGCCATCTGACTTTAAGTATGTATTTAAGGCATCTGTTGATGAAGGTCTGGAGCTTTGTTGTGTTTGTCTTAGTGGTTCGCCATGTTTCTGACCCATAGAGTAGAACAGACTTGACATTTGTATTGAAAATTCTTAGCTTGTTACGAATGGAGAGGGCTGAAGAGTTCCAAATCGGTCTGAGGCTGTTAAATGCAAATCTTGCTTTGTTGGTGCGGCTCTTTATGTCCTCTTCGGTGCCCCCATGTTTGTCAACTACGCTGCCCAGATAGGTGAACTTGTCCACTTCCTTTATGTTCTTTCCTTCTATGTGGAGAGGGTTTGCTTGTTTCTCATTGATCCTCATGGTCTCTGTTTTTTGGATGTTGATCTGTAAGCCAGTCTTTGCTGCTTCCCCTACCAACCTGGACAGTTTGGCCTGTGCATCCTGGTATCTATGTGAGAGGAGACAGATGTCATCTGCAAAGTCCAAATCCTCCAACTGTCTTGCGAAGGTCCACTGTATGCCCGTTTTCGTACCTGTTGTAGAGGCTCGCATCACTCAGTCTATGACTATCAAGAAATTGTTGGGGATAATAGGCAGCCCTGTCGTACTCCAGTTTCTACTTTGAAGGGGTCTGTAAGTTTTCCATCATGAATGACCTGACAGGTAGAGTTTTCGTATAGCCACCGTATGATGTTGATGAATTTGTGTGGGATTCCATAATACTGCATAAGTTTACAGATCACCTCCCTGTCCACGCTGTCAAACGCCTTCTGAAAATCTACAAAGGTCATGTAGAGTGAGGTCTGCCACTCCAAGGATTGCTCAATTATGATCCTCAAGGAAGCTATTTGGTCTGTGCAGGATTTCCTTTGTCTAAAGCCGGCCTGTTCATCTCTCAGTTTTTGGTCCAACGTTGTCCTCAATCTTTGCAGTATGATTCTAGACAGGATCTTGCCTGGTATTGACAAAAGGGTAAGTGTACGGCTACACCAAGCTAAACCAAGCGTGGGTCGACAGTATCATAAGACAAAGTTGTCGATCCTGGTATATCTTGCCCAAGCAACACAGATGCCAGCCGAAGCATGTGATGCCAGGATCAAAGGTCACCGGTCAGCGGGGAATCGCTCTTCGCACATACACGCGAGCCTAGATTCTGGCTTGGCCAGCTATCTAGGTCAAATTGTGCCCAGCGGTTATGCGATTAGCTCACTTTTCAAATATTTAAAAAACTACGCTGATTTCATATATCATTTTTATTGTGACCCTATTTTATTACTATCTGAGACTAAATATACTACTTGGATCTATACTTATGAAGGCATTCTGGAGAAAAGTGTGTTTAAAGTTTTGAATCGAGAGCCGGAAAACTATGGCGGTCGTCCAACACAGATCAAGTTTTGCCTCCCCATAGCAAAACACAGAAACCGTCGTGCGACGCGGAAGCTGGTAACCGTCGCACGACAGCCGGTTTATCTTCAGAAACGATTAACCACTGAAAATTGGATCGCCGCATATTGCCTGTGTATGGCCAGGATGCATGTATGAGTTGGTATATTTTCAGCTTAATGCCTCTCCAATTTCCACAGGATGATAGGTCTCCTTTCTTAGGTAGTTTTACAAGGTATCCCTTCTTCCATTCCATTGGCATCTCTTCATTTTCCCAGACCTTCTGCAAAAAGGGATGTAGCATGTCAGTGGATGTGTTGATGTCATCTTTCAGAGCTTCAGGGGGGATTCCGTCAGGGCCTGCTGCTTTTCCAGATTTCATGGTCTTAATAGCTTTCCGAATCTCTGCTCATGTTTACCTCCAAGGTTTCACCTGCGTCTGGTATTTCCGGAGGCTCAGGGGGTGGTGGTCTATTCAGAATCTCCTTGAAGTGCTCCGCCCATCGCTCCCTCTGTTTAGCTTCGCAAGTTAAAGCTTTTCCGTCTTTGTCTTTTACAGGGCAGGATGTGCTTCTGTTCTTGCCAGAAAGGGTGCGGGTGATGTCATACAGACGTTTCATGTCTCCCTTACCTGCTGCTGTTTCCGCCTCCTCTGTCAACTCGTGTATGAATTTTTTCTTATCCTGTTTGGTGCCCCTTTTAACCTTTTGATTTAGCTCACGGTATTGACCCTGCAGTTCCTCCTTACGTACTTGGTCCTGTGTGTGGTTAATTTTCTGTTTGGCCTCCTTCCGTTCCTTTATGAGATTCCATGAGTCTACTGAAATCCATTCTTTGAGCTCTCTTGTTCTTTTTCCCAAGACCTGTTGGCATGCTGAGGTCCAAGTTTTCTTGATCTCTTGCCAGTGGTTTTCCACCGTTTCCTCATCCAGTTCTGACAAAGCTTCAAATCTGTTTTTCAGCTCTACCTTGTACTCCTCTGCTTTAGCCTTGTTCTTCAGATACTGTACATTGAACTTGTGTGCCGATCTATCCGCCTGATCTCTATAGGCTTTGAGTTTCAGCTTCAGTACTGCAATCGCCAGTTGGTGGTCTGAGGCTGCATCTGCCCCTCGCTTTGCTCTTACATCTTGTAAGCTTCTCCTCCACTTCCTGCCTATGGTGATGTGGTCAATCTGGTTTTGTGTTCTGCCATCCGGAGACGGGACGGCACAGCGATAGATAGATAGATCCGGAGATGTCCAGGTAACCTTGTGAATGGTCTTGTGTGGGAAAATGGTACCTCCAATTGCCAAGTCGTTGAAGGAGCAGAACTCTACAAACAATTCCCCATTCTCATTTCTTGTGCCTACGCCCTGCTTTCCCATGATCAATTCTTTACCTGCATTTTCCATTCCAACTTTTGCATTGATGTCGCCCATCACAATCTTCAATCTCGTCGAGGTGCCCTGTTGAAAGTTGCCTGTAGCTGTTCATAAAATTCCTCCTTTTCCTCCTCCTTTGCTGCATTTGTAGGGGAATAGCATTGAATGATAATATGCAGTTTATATGTGTCATATGATCCCTCTCTCTTTCTCTAAAGGTTTCACCTGCGTCTGGTATTTCCGGAGGCTCAGGGGGTGGTGGTCTATTCAGAATCTCCTTGAAGTGCTCCGCCCATCGCTCCCTCTGTTTAGCTTCGCAAGTTATAGCTTTTCCGTCTTTGTCTTTTACAGGGCAGGATGTGCTTCTGTTCTTGCCAGAAAGGGTGCGGGTGATGTCATACAGACGTTTCATGTCTCCCTTACCTGCTGCTGTTTCCGCCTCCTCTGTCAACTCGTGTATGAAATTTTTCTTATCCTGTTTGGTGCCCCTTTTAACCTTTTGATTTAGCTCACGGTATTGACCCTGCAGTTCCTCCTTACGTACTTGGTCCTGTGTGTGGATAATTTTCTGTTTGGCCTCCTTCCGTTCCTTAATGAGATTCCATGAGTCTACTGAAATCCATTCTTTGAGCTCTCTTGTTCTTTTTCCCAAGACCTGTTGGCATGCTGAGGTCCAAGTTTTCTTGATCTCTTGCCAGTGGTTTTCCACCGTTTCCTCATCCAGTTCTGACAAAGCTTCAAATCTGTTTTTCAGCTCTACCTAGTACTCCTCTGCTTTAGCCTTGTTCTTCAGATACTGTACATTGAACTTGTGTGCCGATCTATACGCCTGATATCTATAGGCTTTGAGTTTCAGCTTCAGTACTGCAATCACCAGTTGATGGTCTGAGGCTGCATCTGCCCCTCGCTTTGCTCTTACATCTTGTAAGCTTCTCCTCCACTTCCTGCCTATGGTGATGTGGTCAATCTGGTTTTGTGTTCTGCCATCCGGAGACGGGACGGCACAGCGATAGATAGATAGATCCGGAGATGTCCAGGTAACCTTGTGAATGGTCTTGTGTGGGAAAATGGTACCTCCAATTGCCAAGTCGTTGAAGGAGCAGAACTCTACAAACAATTCCCCATTCTCATTTCTTGTGCCTACGCCCTGCTTTCCCATGATCAATTCTTTACCTGCATTTTCCATTCCAACTTTTGCATTGATGTCGCCCATCACAATCTTCAATCTCGTCGAGGTGCCCTGTTGAAAGTTGCCTGTAGCTGTTCATAAAATTCCTCCTTTTCCTCCTCCTTTTGCTGCATTTGTAGGGGAATAGCATTGAATGATAATATGCAGTTTATATGTGTCATAGGATCCCTCTCGCTTGCTCTGACAGTCTATATATACATATGATACTGGTTCCCATGCAATCAATGCTCCTACTGTATCTGGTGCTATGATCATCCCCACTCCATGCTCATGTACATGTCCATCTTCATGGCCTGAGTATATGATGGTATATCCAACTACCAATGTACTCCTATAAGCAACAGTCCATCTTGTCTCACACAGACCAAGGATATTCAGACTGAACTCTTTCATAAATAACTTTACTTACCTGGGCTATTCTGCCCGTTTCGTAAAGGGTCCGGATGTTCCAGGTCCCAATACGGGTTTTGGTTTTGGTCGGTAGGAGCACTGTCGGCAAACTAGCTTCCTGAAGCCTTTCACTAGCCTGCGTCATGGACTCTTCTGAAGAAGAAGTGTCTCCCTCAGCCAAATAGATAATATTTTGTGTTGCCTTGGTTTCTGTTACAAGATATTTTTTACGGGACTGGGGTGTAAACCCAGTGCCCAACCTTCCTCCTTTACCCTGGCTTAGGACAGGCAAGTCACACAGCTTAGCTATGTTCCCTGGCGGAGTTCCAGTCGGCTTTAGAGTAATTGAAAACATTTGGATCATCTGATGTAGAATCATTTCCCCTAAAAGTTAAAAATATCGGAAAGTGGTCGCTGCCACAGAGATCACTGTGGACAGCCCACTCGTAGTCTAACGCAATGGAAGCCGAGGTTACTGCTAAGTCAATCGCAGATTTAATGTGGTGTGCAGAGTGCACAAAGGTTATTTTTTTGTGGTTCAAAATTATGAGGTCTATCTCCTGAGCCAAATTTTCGACCAATGCCCCACGCTCGTCCAGCTTCGGGTCTCCCCAGGTGGGAGAGTGAGCATTAAAATCCCCCAGCAAAACAAAGGGTCTGGGCAGCTGGTCAATCAATTTTTGCAAACTCACCCTGGAATAGTGGAAACAGAGCATGGCATCGGTGGCAAATAAACAGAAGCAACATTGATAGCCTTGGTCAAGCTGACTGTGGCTGCCACGGCGTGCAGACCGGTGGACAAACACAGCTGCGTGTATTTCAATTTATTGTTGATAAGAAGGGCAGCTTTTCCCTCCTTCTCACTTTCCCCCTGCAGTAGCAAGGTATAACCTGGGGGGCTGGTTTGCACTTCTGTAGAGCCACAGCCGCTGGGCTAGATTGACTCAGCAGTAACCTAAGGTCTTCATAGTTTGATTTTAAACCTTTTATATTCCACTGTAAAAATTTATTGCACATTTTAAAAAATAAAAATTAAAAATTTACTTTTTGGAGCCTGGCAGGCCATCCGTAGGGTGACCAGCCAGGCCCGCAGGTTTCTTCCCCGTACCCCTTCGCTCCACAGTGACCTCTGGAGTGAAGGGGTAGGGGGCGGATGTCTTTTTAGGTTTTGGAGAGGGGGGATTGGAAGGGGGGAGGGAGGGTTTGACAGGGGAGTCGGGAAGAATGTCACCAAAGATGGTGGCGAGAGAGGAGGAAGGGGATGGGGAAGGCTCCGTTGACTGGGAGCCGACTTTGAGGAGAGATGGGTGGTGCATCTGCCACCTCCATACCTTCAATGTCCGTCAACGCCGTGAAACGATTGATTGTTGCCAAAGGGGCTCGCTGCGGTGCAGGTGATGGCCTAGGCTTGACCGTACTTCTAGATTCTGCTGTCACGGTTGACTTTTTAACCGGAGAATCTGCCTTGTGGGATTTTGCTCCTTGGGCTTTGACAGTGGAATTAACCCTGCCGCTGCCCTTCGGAGGCGCTGTTTGAGCGATCTTTGTCCCAACACTAGTGGCCTTGGCGTAAGTTCGACGCTTAATATTTGGGTCGAGTTCCACGACAATGGCAGCTCTGGCCTGGGCAAAGGTACCACCATGCTGGGCTTTGTATCGCTGAATAGCCTCTTCCTCTTTCCACTTGGGGCATTCTTTCGAATCTGCCGCATGTGGGCCATGGCAGTTCAGACTCTGACCCGATTTCCCTTGTTTGTGTGGAAGGGGATGGAGGCCCTAGCAGCTTCAAGGACCTTTTCAGTGAAGGTGTCTGCTGGACTCTCTGTGTCCAGTAGAGAAGCATTTATGGATTTGGAGCAGAGGTTCACAAATGAGTTCCAGTCGGCTTTGACTTGACTTACTTATGCCTCTGGGTCCCCGTAGGAACATAGGGCCAAAGCAACGCCTCTCCATCTGACTCGGTTTTGGGCATCCCTCTTCAGTTCAGTCCATGTCTTGCCAGCACTCCTAAATCTCTGCCTCCATACTTCTTCGCCATGTCTGTTTAGGTCGTCCAAAAGTTTAGGATGGCATTGAAGTATTTCATTTCTTTTTTGTGTGTATGTTGACAATACATTGTTTAGTACAAAGCAAAGTAATATTCGATGCAATTCAGAATCTAAAATAGGTGCGTGACTCCATCGAGTTCCTCCACGATCTCCTCCTCGCTCGTCGTTTCAAGATCGCGAGATCTCACAACACCCCTGGAACTGTTTAGGCTGCGATGAGCCTTCACAGTGACAGGGATATTGGCAAAGGTGTCGATCTTACCGAGACGTTTTACTTGTGCCTCAGCACTCCACTAAGAGCTCACTTGAACGGAGCTTCGTGACGCTCTTGGGTTCGCCCACAATTCCTTTCAGTGCTTTGCTGATAGCAAATACACTGAGTTTAGCCACCTTTTTATCAACATCGCTGATCACCTGAAAAGGTGACCAGCTTTACTTGGCAGTGGAGCCCAAAAGAGTTTGGTCATCCACTGCCTTTCTTTTGCTTGATCCGGATGGTACACCTGCTCCATCCGGACAAGGCTTTTTTTAAAAGTTGGGGGTTGGGAAAGTTTCTATTGAAAGAAGAGATTCCATTGAAAAAGTAAAGATAGGTTCTGTTCCGGTGCGCCCCACCCGCCACCGAGCCCAACAAGGGGACACTGCGCGGAAGTCCAGCGCCAATTGTGTCAGGGCTACCCCGGAGTTATACTCACAGCATAGAAAGAGAGATAGAGAGTGTTTGCTAGGATTGACCCCAGCCAAAGCTGACCAGCCGATTGAGCGGTGTGGGCCACACCGCCCACCCGTCTCGGGAGAAGGAGTGGGCCAAAGAGATGTGTTGGTGAATGACAGCCCGCAGGCTGGTTCACCTCAATCGCCAGGATCCAACCTCCACCCTTACGGGACGCACCTCACGGCAAACAAGGTGCCCAATAGTCGGGTAAGAAGTAGAGGGGATGGGGGATAGGAAGCAAAAGACAAGATGATAGGCGCATGAAAGAGAGCGGGACAGAAGACATAGCGAGATGGAAAGGGAAAGGGCCTGTCCTTAGCAGTCTTTTACTGTGTCACGCGCGACAGATAGGCGGTGGTAACCATTCTTTACACCCCTCCGAATGAGGGCCCCGTTACCACACGGGCAGGTGTCATAGGATAGTGGTCTGTCCGAAGAAGTCAGGAAAACCTAGGAGAACAGTGGATCTTCAGGCGCTTAATCGCCATGCTACCCGGGAAACCCACCATACACAGTCTCCCTTCCATCAAGCCCGTAAAGTGCCCCCTCACACTCGCAAGACTACCTTCGATGCATGGAACGGGTACCATAGTATTGCACTTGATGAACAAGACCGTCACTTGACCACATTCATCACCCCATGGGGTCGTTATCGCTACCTGGTCGCCCCACAAGGATACATTTCTTCTGGAGACGGATACAGTCGCAGATTTGATGAGATTGTCGCTGACTTTCCTCAGAAAACGAAGTGCATTGACGACACACTCATGTGGTCAGACAAATAGCTCGACATATGTGCTAACAATGGTATCATACTCAATCCGTCCAAGTTCAAATTTGCAAAAAACACAGTTGAATTTGCTGGCTTCGAAATAACACCAACCACCGTACGTCCCTGTGCTCGATACCTCGAGGCCATTCGAAACTTTCCCACCCCTCTAACCATCACTGACGTCAGAAGCTGGTTCGGCCTTATCAACCAGGTATCTTACGCATTCGCTTCAGCCGACCGAATGCTGCCATTTCGGGAAATACTGAAGTCACGCTTTGAATGGACAGACAAATTGAACAGTCTCTTTGAGGAATCTAAGGCCCTGATCATCAGTGAAATTCACCAAGGGGTCGAAATATTTGATAAAACCAAACCTACATGCCTCGCGACAGACTGGAGCAAAAGCGGCATCGGCTTTTGGTTATTTCAGCCGATGCATAGCCGGATGCATAGCCTGTTGCCTATCACACCCCCATACCAATCCCAGTACACTGGCAAGACGAAGTCAAAGCCGGCCTAGACCAAGATGTACGTATTGGTGTCATTGAACCTGTCCATATATAGGCACTCCAGTCACCTGATTGATTATTTGGTATACCCAGTCCACCGTAATAGGCGATCTCAGGGTCTCTAATCTAGCATAGCGTTTTTCCTTCTATTTCTCATCCCTTATTTCTTATCCTTCCTTACTTATTCATCCAACTGTGAGTCATCGTATAAGATAAAAATATAGTTTAAAAAGTGTGTGTAAAATAAGTATATATATATACAACCGGTTAAAAACATTGCTTCAGATTTTGTTTAATACATGTATTTCAATTTCCTTGAGATAAAGTATATTCTTGGGATCTATTTCTCTGAACAGTTGTCCCATATCATTTGCGACATAGTGTTTTTTCCTGATATCAGCAAAATCTGCGCATTCAATTAAAATATGCCGGACAGTGTAAGGGCTGTCACAAGCATAGCAAAAAGGAGCATCCTCATTTTTTAATAAATAGACATGTGTGAGCCAAGTATGGCCGATGCGTAATCTGCTCATAACTGTTTCGTGTTTCCTATTTGGATTTGTTCTGTTAGGAAGGTTTTCCTTTAGGTTCGGCAGAAAACGGTGCAATTTGTTATCTACCTGTGTGTTCCAATGTTTTTGCCATAGGTTATTGATATAGTTATTGATAGTGGGTTTTATGTCTGCCCAGTCTAGACGGTGCTCCTTAGTTTCACGTCTAGAAAGGGCATCCTTGGCATGTTGGTCAACAGTTTCATTCCCCTTAATGCCCACATGGGCAGGGGTCCATATGAAAGTTATCGATACTCTTTGTGGAAGGGTTCGAATAATGTTAAAAATTCTTCTTACATTCTTGTTCTTGAAATGTCTATTCTCCAGAGCCTGCAAAGCAGATAGGCTATCTACAAAAACAGCAAAATGTCGTTTCCTTCTTGACAGTTTGCTCTTTACCATTTTCATGGCCATTAAAATTGCTTCCAGATCGGCACTATAGACAGATGAATAGTCTCTAAGGCGTGCCGAGACAGAATCTCCAGGGTCGTCCGGCAGAAAAAAGGCTGCTGCCACTTTGTGGTCTTGCTTAGAATCATCGGTATAGATCTCGTAGTGCTCGTTGTATTGTTCTTTAAGGTTTAGAAATTCTTTTTGTAAGACAAGTGCGTTGGTGTTTCCTTTCTCAAACTCGGTGAGAGAAGTATCAAACTTTACATTGTACTGCTCCCATGGGGGAGGTTTTCTCACTTTTATATTGTCGATGTTTTCATATTTTGTTTCAATTTTTTCCAGGTGGTTTTGTAATCGAGCTCCATATGAGGGCCCAGATTTCTTTGTTTCGAAGAATTCAATCGGTGAAGAGTCTGTTAGGCCCCAATTACACATTGCGTCCAAGTCCTTTCTGTAATATTTCTGTCACTATATCTTTTGTCATATTTGGTATACAGAAATTCTCTCTCTTTGACGAGTCTGATGAGCGTGATGTTTTGATCTTATGGTCCATCTTCAAAATCAGACATAACAGTAGATTGACTCTCATTATCACTCATTGTTTCGACAAACCAAGGTACAATCTTAACACAACGGTCTTCAATCCAATGCAAAATACTAAAGAATGTTCATTTCCGAAAAAGCCGCCTGATTGCATCATAAAACCGTGACCTACATTTCAATGTGCATAGGGTCACGGTTTGAGTGCTATAAGCCAGGGTTTTCTGGCATTGAATTTAGTTTTGCATCATAGTTAAGTGATAATTTTAGGCGGCGATGTTCAAGAGATGGTTCTCCTGATTCGGCATAGAGACTTTGTATAGGTGATATGCAAAAGGCACCTAAGGATATGCGCAGACCTTGATGGTGTTTTGAGTGTTTTGAGGATGTGTTTCTTGGCAGAACCGTAGACAATGGAGCCATAATCTAGTTTTGACCGAACTGGGGTGCGATAAAGTTTAAGCAGTGTTTCTCTATCTGCACCCCAGTCGGTGTGATCTACTACCCTGAGGATGTTAAGGGCCTTTTGGCATTTTCTTTTTAGTGCCATGATGTGTGGCTCAAAAGATATTTTGTTATCAAATAAAACTCCTAAAAATTTAGCCTCCGTTTTATACCGTCTGGTCCTGCAGATGACTGGTTGGACCGTTTTAGGGAGTCTCTTAGCTCAAGAATAGTAAATGGCTGGTTATATGATTCATTGTTGTCAGAAGAGAAGTTAATGTTATTTTTTTCTTTGGACTGTTTAATTTTTTGAAATTTGGCCGAGTAATTTTCTGTAGAGGAGGTCTTTGAAAAGGTTTCTGCTAGGATGTTTACACTTTCTTTAGGATCTGTTATTATTAAGTTATTTTTTTTTAGGTGATTTGGTCGAATTTCTTTACCTTTTATTTTTTTAATTTTGTTCCAGACCGTCTTAGTTGAGGTGTTTATGTTAAAAGTGGAAACATAAGATTTCCCTGTGGATTTTTTTGACTGTTTTATAATACGCTTGCATTTCGCTTTTGTACGTTTAAAGTTAATCAAATTCTCGGATATGGGGTTATTAAAATACTTTCTTTGTGCTTTCTTTCTATCCCTAATGGCCTCTCTGCACTCTGTGGTGAACCAGGGCACTCTGACCCGATTTCCCTTGTTTGTGTGGAAGGGGATGGAGGCCCTAGCAGCTTCAAGGACCTTTTCAGGCAAAGGTACCACCATGCTGGGCTTTGTATCGCAAAATAGCCTCTTCCTCTTTCCACTTGGGGCATTCTTTCGAATCTGCCGCATGTGGGCCATGGCAGTTCAGACAGCTGGGATCGGCTTTACAGTCTTTCCCAGCGTGCCCTCCCTTACCACAGCGGCAACACACTGCTGTGCGCCTACAAGTAGTTTGGCTATGACCAAAACGATGGCATTTAAAACAACGCATCGGTCTCGGAATATAGGGGGTGACTTTCAGAGTTAAGTACCCCACTTTCAGTGATGTTGGTGGCGACGTCGAGTCGAAGGTTAGGACGAAGGTGTTGGTCCTGACTTTGTCACCCCCCTTCCGCACGAAAATGCGTCGGGCGTGGGTGACTCCATCGAGTTCCTCCACCATCTCCTCCTCGCTCGTCGTTTCAAGATCGCGAGATCTCACAACACCCCTGGAACTGTTTAGGCTGCGATGAGCCTTCACAGTGACAGGGATATTGGCAAAGTGTCGATCTTGCCGAGACGTTTTACTTGTGCCTCACTACAGCACTCCACCAAGAGCTCACTTGAACGGAGCTTCGTGACGCTCTTGGGTTCACCCACAATTCCTTTCAGTGCTTTGCTGATAGCAAATACACTGAGTTTAGCCACCTTTTTATCAACATCGCTGATCACCTGAAAAGGTGACCAGCTTTGCTTGGCAGTGGAGCCCAAAAGAGTTGGGGCATCCACTGCCTTTCTCTTGCTTGATCCGGATGGAACACCCGCTCCATCCGGACAAGGCTTTTTTGAAAAGTTGGGGGTTGGGAAAGTTTCAATTGAAAGAAGAGATTCCATGGAAAAAGTAAAGAAAGGTTCTGTTCCGGGGCGCCCCACCCGCCACCGAGCCCAACAAGGGGACACTGCGCGGAAGTCCAGCGCCAATTGTGTCAGGGCTACCCCGGAGTTATACTCCCAGCATAGAAAGAGAGATAGAGAGTGTTTGCTAGGATTGACCCCAGCCAAAGCTGACCAGCCGATTGAGCGGTGTGGGCCACACCGCCCACCCGTCTCGGGAGAAGGAGTAGGCCAAAGAGATGTGTTGGTGAATGACAGCCCGCAGGCTGGTTCACCTCAATCGCCAGGATCCAACCTCCACCCTTACGGGACGCACCTCACGGCAAACAAGGTGCCCAATAGTCGGGTAAGAAGTAGAGGGGATGGGGGATAGGAAGCAAAAGACAAGATGATAGGCGCATGAAAGAGAGCGGGACAGAAGACATAGCGAGATGGAAAGGGAAAGGGCCTGTCCTTAGCAGTCTTTTACTGTGTCACGCGCGACAGGTAGGCGGTGGTAACCATTCTTTACACCCCTCCGAATGAGGGCCCCGTTACCACACGGGCAGGTGTCATAGGATAGTGGTCTGTCCGAAGAAGTCAGGAAAACCTAGGAGAACAGTGGATCTTCAGGCGCTTAATCGCCATGCTACCCGGGAAACCCACCATACACAGTCTCCCTTCCATCAAGCCCGTAAAGTGCCCCCTCACACTCGCAAGACTACCTTCGATGCATGGAACGGGTACCATAGTATTGCTCTTGATGAACAAGACCGTCACTTGACCACATTCATCACCCCATGGGGTCGTTATCGCTACCTTGTCGCCCCACAAGGATACATTTCTTCTGGAGACGGATACAGTCGCAGATTTGATGAGATTGTCGCTGACTTTCCTCAGAAAACGAAGTGCATTGACGACACACTACGAGTGTTCAGCAAGCGATGCTGTTTACAGGCAAGTGTTCAGCAAGCAATGCTGTTTGCAGGCGTTTGTTCAGCAAGCAATGCTGTTTGCAGGCGTTTGTTCAGCAAGCGATGCTGTTTGCAGGCGAGTGTTCAGCAAGCGATGCTGTTTGCAGGCGAGTGTTCAGCAAGCAATGCTGTTTGCAGGCGAGTGTTCAGCAAGCGAATGCTGTTTGCAGGCGTGTGTTCAGCAAGCGATGCTGATTGCAGGCGTGTGTTCTAGAGGAATATCTTTATGATTTATGAACATGTTCTTTTATTTCTTTGTTACAGGTAACCAACTGTTATCTTAAATTGTCATTGTTGTTTCACTAAGACTCGTTTAATCAAATAAAGTCTTATTCGAAATTTAACAAAGAGTGTTGTCCCACTAATTTATGACAATTTAAGATAACAGTTGGTTACTCCATGTCCTTTCTCCTACCACTTCCATTTTAAAAGATATTGGAGCTTTAAGGCCGACATCAGGATCAGCTTTCCATGTTCATCACCCCATGGGGTCGTTATCGCTACTTAGTCGCCCCACAAGGATACATTTCTTCTGGAGACGGATACAGTCGCAGATTTGATACAGTCGCAGATTTGATGAGATTGTCGCTGACTTTCCTCAGAAAACGAAGTGCATTGACGACACACTCATGTGGTCAGACACCATTGAAAATGCCTTCATTCAGGCTGCCAAATAGCTCGACATAATTATGTGCTAACAATGGTATCATACTCAATCCGTCCAAGTTCAAATTTGCAAAAAACACAGTTGAATTTGCTGGCTTGAAATAACACCAACCACTGTACGTCCCTGTGCTCGATATCTCGAGGCCATTCGAAACTTTCCCACCCCTCTAACCATCACTGACGTCAGAAGCTGGTTCGGCCTTATCAACCAGGTATCTTACGCATTCGCTGCAGCCGACCGAATGCTGCCATTTCGGGAAATACTGAAGTCACGCTTTGAATGGACAGACAAATTGAACAGTCTCTTTGAGGAATCTAAGGCCCCGATCATCAGTGAAATTCACCAAGGGGTCGAAATATTTGATAAAACCAAACCTACATGCCTCGCAAAAACGGCATCGGCTTTTGGTTATTTCAGAAACATTGCTCCTGCCCTTCGGCCAAACCATTTTGCTGTAAAACTGGATGGAGAATCACACCGGTTGGAAGCAGATTCACTAAGCGCTTGCTGTTGTCGATGCACTTGACAAAGCTCGCCACTTCACTCTAGGCTGCTCTGATCTCATTGTGGCAGTTGATCACAAGCCCCTGTTGAAGACATTTGGGGACCGCTGTCTCGATGACCTCCCCAATCCCCGTCTACGCAACCTGAAGGAAAAGGCCCTACGATACCGTTTTAGGGTCGTGAACATGGTATACGCCACGCAGCAGCTGATGCTATGTCCCGCAAGCCCGTGAGTGAACCATGCATGCTAACACTGCCTGATGATGTAGCTGCACTGCTCCCTTCTATAATTCCCTCCATAGAACCATGCCTGCCACAAACATTCCTTCAAACCATCTGCACCCATTTCCAGGATGACTCTACTCAAGTCTGCTCCCAAACTGATTCAACACCTACCGAACTAGTCAAATCAGTAACATGGGACAATGTCAGGCTGGCTACCGCCAGTGATCCAATCGAAGATGGCTTTCCAGACGACAGGACCCATCTGCTTCCTGAAATACGCGAATTCTATCAGTTCCGGGAGAACCTGAGTACATTTGATGGAGTGATCCTCTACCATGACCGTGTTGTTGTTCCTCCACCACTCCGTGACAAAATCCTCCAAACATTACATTCAGCTCATCAGGGTGTATCCCAAATGCTCTCACGTGCAGAGACTTCCTTCTTCTGGCCTGGCATGACCCCGGCCATAACTGAAACATGAGCCCGTTGTTCGTCATGCACACTCACAACCGAGTACTCCACCAACTCCTCCTGTGAGCCCAGCATTTCCCTTCCAGTGCATTGTTGCCGACTACTTTCACTACCGTGGTCACAACTATCTCGTGGTGGTCGACAGATACAGTAACTGGCCTATAGTCGAGGAGGCATCAAATGGTGCTGCTGGCCTTATAGCTGCCCTGAGACGGATCTTCGTAACTTATGGTATCAGTGATGAACTCTCAACTGATGGCGGACCAGAATTTACTTCACTGGCCACAGGTACATTCCTTCGAAACTGGGGGGTCACACACAGACTCTCATCAGTTGCATTCCCTCACAGTAACTGCCGTGCTGAAGTCGGAGTGAAAACAGTAAAACGCCTCATAACAGATAACACTGACACACATGGTTCACTGAACACAGACAAGTTTCAGCGTGCGATACTACAATACAGAAACACATCTGATCGTGACACCCATCTCTCCCCCGCAATGTGTGTCTTTGGACATCCTATTAGGGATTTTATTCCAATTCACCCAGGAAAATATCAACCTCATGCCACATGGCGGGAGACACTTGCCTCACGAGAAGATGCACTTCGCAACAGACACATGCGTGCTGCAGAACGACTATCAGAGCATACACGCCCACTCCCACCATTGGTTGTTGGTGACACAGTGCGCATCCAGAACCAAACAGGACCCAACCCCACTAAATGGGATAAAACAGGCATCGTTATTGAAGTGCGCCAGTTTGATCAATATGCTATTCGTGTTGATGGTTCTGGGCGTGTCACATTACGCAACAGAAAATTCTTGCGCAAGTACAAGCCGGTGATGGCAAGAACACCACTAATCATGGCACATGAGCCCATAAATTCTCCTCTCCCTATTCCAACTAGCTTCAACCGGATGTGCCCACCTCCTAGATCAATGTCAGAGACTCCTCAGAGTCCAAGACCATTGGAACCACAACAATGTGCTCCACCAGAGCCGCTATCCCCGGATCTACAGATAACCCCATCGACCCCTACACCGTCATGGAGACCGTCCACAGATCAGGGGATGACCCCAACACCTCCAACACCTGCAGAGAAACCACCCACTGAGAAAAAGAAACTCCAGTTATCCCCCGGGCTCTTAGATCGCTTTTTCCGCACAATGCTCCTTGTCTCAAAGAACATCCAGTCAGCATTAATACAGAAGCATTACCCACAAGGCGTTCAACCAGGAACACACTGCAACGCCTGTGACTTTAATTTATGGTTTCAATCTTTTCACTTAAAGGTTAACAATAGCAACACTGTGTAAGGACCAAAGGGTGACAGGGTCATAATAATACCCTCCTTTGGATGAGTCCACATAGGCTCTAGAGCTACCGTACTAAGCTTCGTTAACGCTTTAAAAAAAAGTATGTATTTTTGTTACAATTTATTTCATTACATTCAACTGCCAGTTCCAGATGATTGTTAAAACATGTGATTAATTCCTATAAAATGTTCCCCTAATCTGTCATCAATCAAATTCCCAGTGACTACATCTTTAGTTCATAAATTGTTTCATTCAGTCGTTTTGGTACTTGTACAACCTCAAAAGACTTGGAGGGGCCTAGAGGAATATCTTTATGATTTATGAACATGTTCTTTTATTTCTTTGTTACAGGTAACCAAATGTTATCTTAAATTGTCATTGTTGTTTTCACTAAGATTCATTTAATCAAGTAAAGTCTTATTCGAACTTTAACAAAAGAGTGTTGTCTCACTCATTTAAATGTAAGATCGGATTGTTATATGGTTATTCTTCTTTTGTAATTGTGATATTGGAAATTGTTAAGCGTATTGAGCATGGTTGTTCGTGGAAGTGCGCTATATAAAGTAATGCAATATAAATTATAATATTACTATTATTATTATTAGTTGGTAGAAATTTTTTTTTATTTCACCTTCCTTTAGTAACTGGCAGACACTAAGGCCTTTTGAGGATATCTGAATGTATATAATTAGGGAGACTTTAAAAATTAAGCTAACTAAGACCAATATAAGAGATTGCTGTGACCCCAGCAGCTGGAAGCAGAGGAACGTTTTATAAAAGGAAGGAAAAAATATTGGTGTCAGGGTTACGTGCTTCCATTCTCTCAAATGAAAGTATTTGTTTTGGCATCTAAAAAATGGGGGGGGGGAATAATATTGGTTATTACCTTCAAGGATGCTATGTCTTTTGTGGGACTGATAACTGTGCTGATACCCACATTCCTGGAGATATGGTAGTTAATACCAGCGCATATTCCATTGTCCCAGCTCACTTTAACAACCCAAATGAATGACCCACAATTTCAACTACATTTGAATGAAATCATCTCTTTAAAGCTGGCCACACAATGCACAAGCCTATTACTCAAGCCATATTGCACAATCACAGTTTCAAGTCTAGTTCAAGTTCCACCCACACACTACACAATCATTTTTCTCAATTGACTGGAAGAAACTATGGCGCCCACGAGGAAACAGCGGTTAATGCTGTGCACCTTGTATATTCAATTAAAGTTAAAACAGCGGAAAAGTAGATCTTTCTGGACAAAAAAGTGGCTTCTAGAGAGGCGTAAAATTAATCATACCACACTATTAGAAGAATTGAGGTTGTACCCAGCTGATTTTACTAATTTTCTTCGAATGTCAGAAGAAAATTATTTAGAGCTTTTAAGCATATAGGACCCTGTTATTAAAAAGCAAGACACTGTGTTGAGGCAGTCTATTAGTTCCCATGAACGTTTGACGGCAACGCTGAGGTTTTTTTTATGCCTAATTACCCAAAAATTTCCTTCAATGTCTTCTCTTTGTTGTAATGAACCAGGCATAGGTTGATGTTTGATATTGCTGATCTAGGCAACTCCTGGTCTCGTAGGAACTCCAATTCGTGGTAATACCACAGTTTAGGAACATAGATATCCTCTTCGCCTGCACCAGAGGTTTTTGAGCTCTCTACCTTTTTCAGTTCCTTTCGAAAATTGGTCCGGAGGGCATTGATTTTTTTTGTTACTGTCTCGCGATTAGCACTACTGTCAGTTTCTTTGACAAAATGAACCATTTCCACGTATGCCTTGTCTTTTAAAATTCTATTACTGTATTCCTTGGATTTGATACGCCATAAACACTCATAGGATTTGTATA
>RQTK01000643.1:1305-56038 GCA_003991915.1 Elysia chlorotica
TTTTTTGGGGGGGGGGAGGGGAGCTTTAATTTCGATTTAGGTTTTTCTTTTTTTTCGCTCTTTTTTCAACAAGCAGGAAATGAAAAGAGACAGACACATCCTTTGAAAAAAGGAAGAAAGAGACAGTGAGGAAAGATGACCTACCTTTTTCTCCTGATCCCCGCCATCAGTGCTGGTAGAATCCGGCCTGCTCCCTTTCCTTTTGTTCTTGGTGGAACTTTTGTTGCTCGACTGTCGCTTAATCTTCATACTGCCGCTAGAAGATCGGTGTTTAGTTGGGGCCTCACCTTCTGGGCTTTCCATGTTTGTGCTTTTTTCTTATTGTTTAATATGATCACACTGAAACGTAACGTGTCTTGATCGGCCGATGTTGATTAAAGTTATGAAATCAAATCGTCCAATGTGAAAAGTACTACTGTAAGCTCCAGAATCACCAATCACTCGTTTTTGCTACTATTTAAGATAAAAATACTGTTTTTCTACTATGTATGATACCAATGACTCGTTTTCTACTATATATGGTATCAACCACTTTGTTCACTGCTTATGATAATGGCTCGTTTGTTTACTGCTTGATATGATACAAATGAAAAGTGTCTTGGTTGACTGACGTTGAATAGAGTTATGAAATTTACAAAATTGTCCGCGGTGAAAGAGTACTGTAAGTTACAGAAACAGTACTACTGTTTATGATATCTATGGCTAGTTCATACTACCAATAAACTGTATTTCTATTGTTTTTAGATTGCAATAACTCGTTTGCTTTGTTTATGGTATCAACGACTCGTTATTATACTTTGTATAATATCAATACATGTAGTACGTTTTCCTGCTGTTCACAGTATCAATAACACGTTTTTCTACTAGCTATGGTACACATAACACGTTTTTACCAATGACTCAGTTTTCTATTGTTTATGACACCTATGAAATATTTCTTGGCCAACGGATGTTATGCCATGGAATGAAATTGTCTACGGTAAAAGACTACTGTAAGAAGGGGCTAGATGTTGTATTTCAACTGGTGGAACAAAATGCTTGGTATTCAACAGTTATGTACAGTATCATTACTCACAAAATTAAAATTTGACTGAGAGGGTATTGAGGTGTCAGATAATTTGGCCAAAACGTATATGTCAATACGAGATTTTGACTAAACTTTGGTGTCAGTGCAAGATTTTGGTCAATACTCAGGCTTCAGTATGAGAATTTAAGGGTTCAATTGAAGATGCATTCACATATGAAAGAACCGCACTGTTTTTGGAAACACTTTATTTAAGGCAGCTTTTGTCAAAACAGCTATCAAGATATTAATTATTATGGGTTTTCCATACATTTTTTCAAATATTATTTGGTTCGATGTGGAAATGCTTTGCTTAATATTTTTTAATCAGTAAACTCAGTTTGTACTAAACATGTATCAAAAATTTTCTGAACATAAGGAAATTATCGTAATTTTTACTTATCCTTGTCACTATAGATAACAATAAACAGTGGCCACACGAATAAACATGTCCTTTTTGGGAATAATTAATTCGTTCCAACTTGTAACTGTAGAAATTGATATAACTATAATAAAACACTTGCATAGTTTATCTTATTTATGATCCGACAACTTCTATAAAGCCTTAATTTTTTTCCCTGAGTGTTATGCTTAGATTATGTGTAAGATGTTCAACAGTTCAGACCACAGCATATGGATTTCACAGAAGCACAAACAGCTCTTCGGAAGTGTACAAAGAGCATGCATGTGCAGTTTCGTGCACAAGCTGCGCAATATGACGGCGAGTTTCCGGAAACTTAGTATTGTAATTTGATGGATCAAAAATAGGGTATGTATTTTTCTCATGCGCGTCGAACTTTGTATTATAGTTTGGGCAAAATATCAATAGTGAACGCATTCTAAGTTAGTTGTCATGAAATCATACAAAACAATGGGTGCCGGGTGTGTAGTGTCAGACACATTGCGCTGCATTTCATTATGAATACGAGAATATTTCTACAGATTAGGTAAATAAGATACGACGTCGTAATGTAATAAAAAAATCGTCCACTGATCGAATGATGTAGACAAGAGTTACGCTTGAGTAACTCTGCGAGTCAGAATGGTTTAAAACTAGAACTGCACAATCGGAACATAATAAAAATCGATCTCCCTGTACCTGTATCGGATCGGGATCATATGTACCTGTTCCGGTTCCCGTTCCGATAGCTAATAGACAATACATTATATCTCCCATAATTCGCTGTTGAAATAAAAGAGAGACAAGCAAGCATGCATGACTGATAATAAAGTGTTAAGACATATTTCTAGAGGAAAAAGACGAGAGAGGGGCGAGAAATGAACTAAATTCTTATGCATATATATTTAGTCTCATGAACAGCGGAATCGGTACCTCTAAAGTGATCGGAAGAGTGGCAGTTACTCAAACAGTTACAGTTACATGAACAGGAGCAGCCCCATTTATACCGGGGTACCTGTTTCGATTGATATAGGTTCCTGGTAGATCGGTTCTCGGTTACCAATTTTTGCTCGGCGTTGTCTAAAAGGCCAGTTATCCTCCGTACTTGTACCATGAATTATTTTTACACACAGTGCATCACGTTTCATTGGTTTCGGAAAAAGGAATATTTACAGATGGTGTTGTTTAGGCGTTTATGCTTTCTAGGTTAAAAATGACGATGAACATTTTGTTCATGCACATTTCTAAGAGAGACAATACTATGAATGTTCCTTTACATACATTTCTTAGCTGAGCAATTCTATGAACATTTGTTTACGTACACGTCTTAGCTGAGCAATGCTATGTACATTTTCTATGTACACTTCCAAGTGAGCAATACGATGAACATTAAAGTGTATGCACATTTTCAAGTTAAAAATGACAATTATCATAAAAACTGTGTTCATCAACATATCCAAGTTGAGCCATCACCATTAACATTTGTTTATAAAAGCTTTCTACCTTAACAATGACTATGAACATTAATGTGTTCATTCACATTTCCAAGTTGATCAAATACTAGGAACTTTTGTTTGCACACTTATTCTTGTTTAACTATCACTTGGAACATTATTTTGAATATGCACGGTTTCTAACTTGACAATCATTATAAATATTTGTGTATGCACGGATTCTAACTTGACAATCATTATAAACATATGTGTATGCACGGATTCTATTTCCCAAGAAGATCTCATTTACTCTAAACATTAATTTGTTCATAATCTCAATACCTATTCGATACTACCGAACACTCCGATGAGACCTGCGCCAAATCTCAAATCAGCTACAAGTTTCTCTTAAATACCGCTTTCCCCCGCAGCTTCTCTGATTGGTTCCAGTTAAGACGTTTTTATATATTCTTTGAATTCTTTCCAAAGCCCATTCTACACAGCCTGAAACAAACCATAAACATCCCTGCATGTTCATTTAACAGGTTTCGTGTTTCGTTTTCTGTGCTCAGACGCTATTTTTGATGTTCTAGCGCAACTTTATGCTAGGCAACGCTTTTCCGTGTAAGATTTCGAATCGCAGTTTTTGTTAATTAAATTTAGGAGAAACAAAATTCGGTATTTTTTGCGTTATGAGTTCTTGAAAATAGCAGCTGAGAATGTGCTCTTTATGTCTATTTATAACTCAATCCAAATTATCATAACGGAACTGGGGATTTCCGCAAAGCAGCCTTAAACTTGGTAAGGTTTTTTTTATTTATTTATTTTTTATTGTAAGGCTTTGAATGGTTTATTTAAATAAATCTTTTATAGTTTAGGAAGGTGCAAAATATAGCGTCGATAGAATATTTGATTTCTTTAGATATTGCGGGCGTTATTTCATAATGCTGAACTGAATTCTCACTCTTTTCACCTCTCTGTCTCTAGGGAGAGATTTTCAGGTGCTAGAGATCACTAACACGCTCTGAAGAGATTTAAACCTGCGGTTCATAGAACTTCAGCACATGCTTTATCTCAAAGGACTTAGTGCAAAGCAATTATAATTTTTTCAAGGGTTAGTTTTAATTTCCTATAGGTTGAAATTATAAGGAATTAAAAAAAAAAACCCAAGTGGGTCACAATTTGGAAAATATTTTTAAAATTTGAGATAAAAGAAGGAAATGATTGACCTGAGGCAAATTCCCGCATCTATAAAAGAAAATGAAAGTATAAAATAGTTTTTACAAAAACGTGTTGTTATTTTCTGCAGCTCTCAGCAATTTAGTAATTTATCATCACAACCCCAGGAAAAATGAGCAAACTATATCGAGACATATAACTAGAAGGCAGGAGCTTTACCAACTGAGCACTTTTGTCCCATGTACTTTGTATCTTTCAATTTTTCAAAAGCCTCTCTCTTTCTTTCAGCCTCTCTCCATCGTTCTCTCCCCCCCTCTCTCTCTCTCTCTCTCTCTCTCGCTCTCTCTCTGTCATCATTTTTTAAAAACAGCTTGCAGAAATTTCTTGTCTATAAATAATATAAGCATGCCAATAAATTGCCTTGAACCCTAGGTAGTATTAAACTGACATAAAGAGAGGAGGAGGAGGAGGCAAAAATTATTTCAACACGGTTGATTCTCCATTTAAACGAACAAAAACAGCATGCACCTTTACATCTCAGGTCTATCAAAGGTGTAGGAATCTCTACTAATTAGGCAAATATAAGCTTACGGAAGTGTTTGTATATTTTTCTTACCTAACATTTTTTTTTATCCACCAGAATAAATACACGGACCTCTTTCTCAAGCAGTCAAGTTTTGAAATGTCTTTGTTGCACGCATAACTGTTTGTGACGCAATACTTCAAGGTTGGGTTTACTTTACCGATGATCTCTTATAATAATTATAGGCTTTACGATCAGCACGATAAAAACAGATGACATAATCGGGCCTGTTAATAATTGGGTTTTATGATATCTCATTGGGGGGCGGGGGGCGGTGGTCCAGGGGTAGAACATCGGATTCCGACGCAAAAGGTCCCGAGTTCGAATCCTGACTGTTGCGTTCCCTACTGGTTGGGTCGGTGTCAGTATAATGTGACCGGCTGAGACAGGAGTCATGGTATCCCCGCCCTGTCTCTAGCTATGTGTAGCAGCACATAAAATTGTGAGATGTCCGTCTTGGGGCCCGTCTACATAGCCTATATAGTGATGTTGGACGTTAAGCCAACCCAACCAACCAATCAACCGTAAGTCTAGGATAGAGCTATGATTGGACACTGGTGTAAATTCGGTTACGAAGCGTCTTTGTTGTAATTCTACAACCCTTGATCGCAAGGATTGTTTTCATGTTGTAGACATGCCGAAGAAAAGTTTCTAAAAATACCTGGGTGAGTTTCTCACACGAGCATATCTGTATGAATGATGGTGCCAAAAGCATCTGTATTTGGATGATTATATAAACCTTGCTGTTCCGAGGGGATGAAAGGTGACGTGTGGGTGGTAGAGGAATAGAGCATGTATTTGTTTGCTTAATCGTTTGACAGAAGTTTACATGACACGGTTCCATAAACAGAGAGACAGGCATGGGTGGGAGAGAAAGGAGAGAGAGAGAGAGAGAGAGAGAGAGAGAGACGAGCAAGAAAAAGAGAGAAAGAGAGAGAGAGGACAGAGAAGGAGAGGAAGAAAGAGAGAGAGAGAGAGAGAGAGAGAGAGAGAGAGAAGAGAGAGAAAGAGAGAGAGACAGAGACAGAGACAGAGAGAGAAAGAGAGAGAGAGAGGAGGGTGACTGAGGGAGAGACATAGTGAGAGATTGAAAGAGGGAGAGAAAGAGAGATAGGGGGAGAAAGAGGGAGAGAGCAGAAGAAAGTGGAGAGGAGAAGAGCGATGCAAAGAGAGGCAAAGATAGGTGAAAATATAGAAAGATACAGAGATAGAAAGACAAAGTGCTCACACACTACATTGTGGAATGCGTTATAATGTAAAGTACTTTCTGACTTTTCTAGAAGTCAACGTCATGTATCTCTAATGTCAGAAAATAATTGAAAATGATCATATACATTTTTATTTTTTTGTATAGAAGCATGTCTAACAGTAAGGAAGTGCAGGAAATGATTGGATAGCTATGTAAACGAAAAACGCCTACTCTCTTTATTGGCAATGATGATAATATCTTGACATTTACGAGCACTTTAATTATATGGGTTGCTTGTTTAAACAGTTTCTCTTTTTTCCGTGCCGACAAGAAAAAATTGTAACGGCAAGGTTAGTTTTAACAAATATTTTAACAACAAAAAAACTAAAACTATGACTATGACTATGACTATGACTGTACATATTTCATTGTTTTAAAAACATTTCCTCTTTTTTCACAACATTGGATAAGAACATCAAAATAAAGGTTATTTAACACTCTATCCCGTGACTACGGCCCGTTGGCATTTCAACAACCTAAAACTATGTCTATACATCTCTGTCTGTCTCTTCATCCAAATTCAACTTTAAAAAAACCCCAACTATTCCTCTTTTTTCACTGCATTAGACAAGACCATCAAAATAAAGGTTATTTAAGATAAGATAAGATAAAATAAAATAATCCTGTATTATCCCATAGAGACAGAGACAGAGACAGAGTGTGAGAGAGGGCTTATGAAAAATTGAAAGATACACAGTGCATAGGACAAAGGTGTTCACTGTTCAGTTGGTAAAGTGCTTGTCTTCTAGTTATACGTCTCGATATAAGGTTGCTCCGTTTCCCTCTGGTTGTCCCGCCCTGTCTCGTGTGTGGCAGCACATAAAATTGTCAGACGTCAGTTTTGGGGCCCGTCCACAATATAGTCTATATATAGCTGATATTGGACCTTAAAGCAACTCAACACCATCAACACAGTGAACACCATTCCTCTGGTTGTGATAATAATTTAGCACTCTATCCCGTGACTACAGCCCGTTGACATTTTAAGCTGGGGACAAAAGCCCAGGACAGTGACTCAACAACCTAACAACTTCTCAAGTTGCTGCTTTTGGTACCCACAAGTCTGGGTGTCCAGGACTCTGGCCCAGATCAGCTGTAGCGCGAGACTCGATAAATTATTTAAGCACAAGCGTCTGAAAAATAAGGTGGCTGGACCAGATGTATATGTACAGTTCTGTAGTCAATAATAGATCTAGGCTTTGTACTTTTCCTTTTCTTTTGGTTCCTTTACCTTCTTTCCATTCTTTTGTTTAAAAGAAAAGTAATATATAGTATCTTGACCAGAAGTAACTATGGCTAAGATCAGCTGTAGCGCGAGACTCGATAAATTATTTAAGCACAAGTGTCTGAAAAATAAGGTGGCCGGACCAGATGTGTGTGTACAGTTCTGTAGTCAATAACAGATCTAGGTTATCTTATTTTCCTTTTCCGTTTGGTTCATTTTTGTTTAAAGAAAAGTAACATAATTGTAGTTTCTTGACCAAACGTATGTGTACAGTTATCGAGTCAATAATAGATCTAGGCTATCTACTTTCCCTTTTATTTTGATTCATTTCTGTTTTAAAGAAAAGTAATATATCGTATTTTGACGTCCATAACAGATCTAACTACTTTTATTTTCCTTTTGGTTCCTTTCTGATAAAAAGGAAAGTAAAATATAATAGTATCTTGATGTCTAACCATAGTTACTAGTCTATATTGCGGACGGGTCCCAAGACAATTTACTTGCTTCCACTCAGGGACAGCACGGGGGTACAATGTCTTCTGTATCAGTTGGTGAGATTACACATGTACTAACACTGATCGATCCAAGGAGTAGGTGGAGAAATTAAACTGGACACATCCCGATTATAAGTACAGTGATCTACCATTTATACTAGCTCACCCCTCTCCTCTTTTTCATTTCAAGGCAATATCTGTGCGTTAGTGGGTTATCCTATCGCATCTATAATATTTTTAAGGTTCCTCCACTACATTAACAGGTCATTAGTTGAATATCTTAAAAGGTTTACGTGCTGCTTAACAAAGATAGAGAGAGAAAGAAAATAAAAGAGAGAGAGAGAGAGAGAAAGAGAGGGGTAGAGAGAGAGAGAGAGCGGCCCGACCTGCCAGCAAAGGGTAAAGATCATAATTATGTCAATGAAATCTTCAGAAAATTTTACATTGTTTGGCTTTTATCATTGGTTTTGCGAAGAGAGTCTTTAATTTAATATGAGAAGTAGGTCAATATGAGAAGTAGGAATTATGAAATGCGGGCTTTGTACATATTATTATCTAGATCGATGATCGCTTCGTACATATATTTATCGTTTAGTACACACACGATACTGGGAGAAACTTAGCGATTTTATATGTGTCAATCAAGTGTGTTTACTTTTTTCCATCAGACCGCACACATGTTGTATGGGTTGAAGCACTTTTGTGCCAACATATTTTGTATTGATTTGCACACCTTTCATTTTGCCATTTTAAAAACAATAATTATATAAGCTTTTGATTTTTTTCAACTTTTTGGAAACCCCCAACATAGTCTCCACACAAGGAATAGGCATAAAACTATGCGATTTACAAAGGTTTGAGGAATAATATGTGCTTCAATGTCTCAACGTCTAATGTCAGCCAGCGGCGATTTTGTTTCCTACTGGTTGGTCGGTGTCAGTTTAATGTGACCGGCTGAGATATGACTCATGGTATCCCCGCCTTGTCTCGTGTATAGCAGCACATAGAATTGTCAGACGTCAGTCTTTGGGCTCGTCCTCAGTATAGCATATGAAGTTCTGATGTTGGACGTTAAACCAACTTAACTTCGTCTCAAATGATCACATTATACTGACACCGACACAATTGCCCTGACCTCTTTCATAAACGTAAACAAAAACACGTGATGTTTGCATATTTTGTAAACAATGACATAACTGCTCTATTCCTTCGGAAGACGCTTCTGTGTCTGTGGAAAAGTTTAAATTTATAAGGAAAAGGTGTGTTTTAATATATAAATTAATAGGCCTTATATATTTGCCTATCAATACTTTTATTGCTATTTGCTGATTGGGCGAGTGCATAGACATTTTAAACATATGCCTTTCTGCTCGAATCGGCATTCAAGCATCACGTGACTTTTGCGAGACAGGGGGCAGCCCAAGACTTAATAGACAAAAGTAACAGGCAACGTCACCGAAGTGAGCAAACTGTTGCATTTAGAGTCAAATTGAATTATACCATTAAAATAGTACGCACAGTTGAATCATTCCTCCTTGTTGCAGTGTAGGCTGAGTAGGCTGAACAAAATCTACTCTTTGAGAAGCAATCTGAACTAACTTTAGTAATAATGTATTGACGATAGATCGCTGTTGTCCTTATCATTAAAAAAGCGTTCGCTCTGACCATTTCGGTGACTTGGCCTTTTCTTATGAAAGCCTCAATTCCGATTAAAAAAAAAAATCGCCCTAGCGTAGGGCAATTCATGGATTTCGCGAAAGTCCAATGCTCAACGACTCAGGCCAGCATTAGTTCAATCGATATCGCTATAATGTGAACGGCTGAGGCAGAATCCCAGAACATTGCATTTCCTTTTTGAAAATTTTTGCTATGGCATTCATAAAAGAACATACACCAGGTGCAAGGTGGAGAATTTGAGGTATCGATTTTTGTATTACTGTGGGTTGTTTTTTTGTTTTGTTTTTTTTCTTTTTTTTGTTTTTTTGTCGAAAAGAGTATTAAGAATACAGAAACAAATAAAAACAGTGTAAATAGACTAAATAGTGTATATCTGCATATAAAATATCAGAATAGAAAAAAAATGAGATATAGTTATCTGTTGAGTTTGTGTAATATATAAATGCGAACACTTTGCATGTTTAATACAATGTGATTGGTGCAACATCAGCCGATGGAAGATTGGTAAATTATCTTATCTAAGTCCATTTTGTGTTCTTATTTCAAATCCAAATAAGGAAAAACAATTTAGTAGAGTCAATAATACAACAACAAAACCACTATCACACATGGACAGTAGTTTTACAAGAATATAACTTCACACAATTTTTTAAACGAGTCTACGTCAAGTAAGGGCGGGCGGGGGGTGGGGGGTGGAAGAACTGGTGCAAGTGCTGTCTTAATCTGGAGGTCTAAGGTTCAAGTACCATAATCGATAAAAAATAAATCCCCTACTAGTTCGGTCGGTGTCAATATAATATGAACTGCCGAGGCAGGAGTCCTGGTATCCCTGCAATGTATCTACATGAATGTGTGGTAATGATTATGTAACAATGTCGGACGTAGGACTTGGGACCCACCCGCATTATAACCTAACAGCTGACGCCGAGTGTAAGGAAACCAACCAAACAACCAATAAACCACCCCACTCTCGCCTACCTCCCAATCGTCTTTCACTTAAGTTAGTGGGCATGCGCAGAACGCTGGTATGCGCCTTACTTCAGTTTCCGCTTCCGGGCGGTTGACCCAATTACTGCACATGTGCTGAGAATGGAACGGAGGTAAAACAATACCGGTTTTACAATTAGTCTCGTTATATCTCGTCTCTGGGTGAAAGCGAGACTGCAGCCTCACAAGAGAAGTAAAAAACCAAAAAAACAACAACAGAAAAACAACAACACTTAATTCTCTTTAAAACCAGACGAACAGTGCGAGTGCAATATACAAAGCTCTTTGCACTGAATTTTGTTATCTCTCTGTAGAGACTTTTTTGTTTTAGTAATTTTTTGTTTTAATCTCAATCCAAATAATGGTGATAACAGAGATATGATGGTATTTATTTGAAGAAAAGTTTGGAAACAACTATTTAGTATTTTGTTAATCCCTATGCTCTATAAAAAAACAAAAACAACACTATACATACATGGTTGGTGTTAGACAAAAATATATGAGATACAAATAAAGAGGTTAAGCGAGAAAGAGATAGATAGATAAAGATAGAGGGAGAGGGAGAGGGAGAGGAATAGGAAGAGAAAAGGAAGAGAGCGAGAGGGGAAAAGAGAGAGAGAGAGAGAGAGAGAGAGAGAGAGAGAGAGAGAGAGAGAGAGAGAGAGAGATAGGGAGGGAGAGTGTGACTTAAGTAAATAAGCAGAGCAAAGGCATTTTAAATTCACAGATTTGATACCCAAGCATGCAAGAGTAAAGAGCGGAGAGAGTTGATTTGTATTGAATATAACGCTGAGAGCAAATAGCTGTGGTTTACTACATTCAACGCTGTCTTTTATTGCTGTGGCGATGCGGAGCATAATTATTATTTCTAAAGACAACTCCCCTACTAAACAATTTACCTCATGAAGTTTTCCTGTAATCTTTGAATCAATAAATGCACGAGGCGAAACGTTACCCTAATTGTTATTATCTGCTCCAAGAGTGGCAAGTTCCACGTTGGCATTAAATACAAATTAAAAGCAATAAGACTTAATTTTCAATCTATTTCTTTTATCGAGTGAGAAAGAACACACTTAGTTGTAAATATTTCTACAAAATGTTTTTGTTATGTAGTGTAAATGGAAATAATCACACGGTGACGTAATAACGCTGCATAACAGTTTTGTATGGTTTTATTTCAATATTTTAAATAAAATAGTTTCATATTATTGACACAGCAAATGTAAAGTCTCTGGTAAAACTTTTACTGGAATGAGTCCACTATAATTATCTTTACATCTTGTCAACTATGGCTAGTAAAAATGGAAAAGGTGGGTAGTTTTAAATATATGTCCCAATAAATCAAAACTAGAACTTTTTAACGCATAATCAGCAGGTTTTTTACATAAGAAAAAGAAACACACACTTTTTGAACACACTCATGCTATATTAATACGACAACATTTACCATATTTTTTATTCCTTCTGATTATTGTGTCTAGGCTTCGTTTACCATAGCAAGCGTGCGCACTAAGAAATATTGAAACAACTACTTATGAGAACAGTATAATTGTTTTTGCGTAAAAAATACGATTGTCGATAAGGAAAAACTGAATAAACAAACAACTTGACGAAACGTTGCATGTTTTAAATAATTCATATAAGCAGACCAACACACCTCTGTGTTTACATTTGCCTTGCTAGCATTGCAGTTGTAGATCAATATTGTTGTAAACTCTTTATCGTTTATCTCTAGCTTTCTTAATCAAAGACCCACATCAATAAAACGGATGTTAACGATCATAGGCGACTCAGAGCTAAAGCTAAAGACGCATATGTGTTTAAATTTGCATTACATACATGATGGTTGTAGATCGATAATGTTATAAACTCTTTATCGTTTATCGCTAGCTTTCTAAATCAAAGGCCCAAGTCAATAAAACGGATCATAACCACCATAAGCGGTTCAGAGCTAAAGTTAAGTGTGAAGCTTTTATAGATAGCGGCGTATTTTGCTGATTTTACAGTTCTCTTCCGGTGTTTATTACAAGCACTTGTCGATTTTAAATACCAACGTCTTGAGCATTAACATGTAAACCGACATTATAATACATGTATTGTTATTTACATGGTTGCGGTCGATATGAAAGACGTCAAATTATTGCCTTAGATATAGAATCGATGTACTTTTATAAATATTCAATTTGTTTTTTTCAGGATATCCAGATGTTGTTATTTTTTAGATGATTGTAAAATCAATACTTCAGCAACGAGGCTATCACCCAAACGGGCTCCGTGTCTTAGGTCTGATTATAAATGATATTATCTCTCAGAACGATGATACCATGTTTTAGCCGATTTTGGTTTTCGAACCTGGAACCTCCCGATTGGAAGGCCCACGCTCTACAACTTGGTTCAATTCACCCCCCCCTCCTCTAGAGATAAGTTGGAAAAAAGTTAGGTCTTTAATTATGCCTACACAGAGTGCTTCAAGAGTGGTATAAGTTGCCAACTAGCAATTGGTTTGCCTTCCACCCCCTGCTGATTACAACCTCTTTGCCCGACTTGGCACCGAGCATACACGTATTAATGGCCAAAAAAACAAATTTCCCACCTGCCTTGATTTATTTAAAACGTTCTTGGACAGAGCCTTAAAAATCAAGTTGGTTGGAAGACGTTCAATGAATTTTGATGCCACAAAATGGAACTTTTTTCGTCATTGATAAGGTGCGTCTAAAGGAAATCGATGTTTGTGGAGAAAAAAAAACCCAGCGGCAAAACAAAATGTAATGAATGAAAAGAAATCAACACAACTTATAAAACGATACATTATTGTGTGTGTCAACCCATATGGGTAATAGACCTTAATATGGTAAGACTACAAGTAGTGAAAAGAAAACATGTCGTTAACAGAAAAGCCCTGGGGAACCAAGAAGGCGATAAACCATTTTCACTAGATGACCTAAACTAAAACAAAATCTACAACAAAAACACAACAACAACAAAACCAGTTGGTGATACATTATGAGTATGTAGAATAGAAATAGTCTTTTATTTCTTCAGGGTTTTTTTTTGTAATACGGGTTTTAAAGACCAAGAATTTGGGTGTAATATTGAGTATTTCAGAGAGATATTAAACAAAAGCACACACACACACAATATAAATGAATACCTAAAATCTAGATTAAGATTACCACAACAAAGAACACACAGTCGATACTTTGATATTTTCGGCGCTACCAACGGTACTTCAGTAATGGTTGTACATGTGCTTGAACAGTAAAGGTCCGTTCATTCCGATTTAGAGTTGTCAGTAGATTGTAGAAGTTTTGCAATAAAAAAAAAACAAACAAAAAAAAACAGATAACGAAGATTATACGTAAGAGAATCTGGACCAGTCTTATGTTAGCCCTATTCCAGATTCATGGAGGCAATGAGCATTAAGAAAGCCCGATTACTGAGAGAGCGTGGTTATGTCATTTTTTATCCTCGTTTGGAACGCGACACTTCTACTGGTTCTATTTCCCGACTCTGTGGTGTCTAGGCATGTCCTTCTATAACAAGGCGTGGTCTAGGTGATCGGTGGATAAGTGGATCTAAAAACATGCACACATGCACACACAGTATCCCAACTGTGTTGACATTGACAATCATTGAGATTGACAGGTAAAGGGAAAGAGAAATGGAGAGAGAGAGAGAGAGAGAGAGAGAGAGAGAGAGAGAGAGAGAGACTGGCAGACACACAGAGACAGAAACAGACAGACGAAGTACAAAGAGAGTGATAGAAAGAGCGAAAACTTGGAAATAATTTTGTCCAACTCGGCACCTTTTCTCCATCGGAGTTGAGAGCCAAGACCAATGTCTGTCAATTTTACGTGTAACCACAAATAGACACAATATTGATTCCGAGGCCTTTATAGGTCCCTACAGGTCAAGTGTTTCCGATTTCGCGTTGTCAATAGTAACTTGACAGTAAGACTGATTCTATTTCCCGACTCCGTGGTGTCAAGGTGAGCGCCGCTCAAGTGTGTGCAAAACATGCACACATGCACACACAGTATCCCAGCTGTGTTGGCATTTAGATTCATTGAGACTGACAGGTAGGGAGTTCTAGAGGGGAGAGAGAGAGAGAGAGAGAGAGAGAGAGAGAAGGAGAGAGAGAGAGATAGAGATAGATAAAGAAAGAGGTAGAGACGGTTAGTGAGCTATAGAGAAAAAGAGAGAGATAAAGAGAGATAGAGAGATATAGAGAGAGATGAATATTCAGAGAAAGGACAGGCAGGGAAATGAGAGAGAAACTGACCGGAAGACAGAGAGAGACAGACAAAAGACAGTGATACAGTGATTCAGATTGGAAGTTAGTTAGAGAGAAGTAGAAAGAGAGAGAAATAATGAAAGAGACAGGGAGAAAACAGGGATACACAGAGAAAAAAAGAAGAGTACAGGGAAAGGCTTGGAATTAGTTTGTCAACTTCAGCAGCTTTCGTCCATCGCAGTTGAGTGCCAAGACCAATGTCTGACAATTGTAAGTGCTACCACAAAGAGACACAGTTTGGGTCGGGTAACAAGACCATTGTACAGTTTAAGGTCGTAGTTGAGTTATAGTTGGGTTGGTTTAAGACCACTATAGCTCGAGTGTTTCCGATTTTGGCTTGTGAATAGGTAACTTGACAGTGAGGCTGGTTCTATTTCCCGACTCTGTGGTGTCTAGGTGAGCGCCAGTCAAGTGGGTGTAGAAATATGCACACACAGTATCCCAGCTGTGTTGGCATTTAGAGTCATTGAGACTGACAGGTAGGGAGTCGTAGATGGAGAGAGAAAGAGAGAAGGGAGAGTGGCAGGGAGCGAGAGAGAGAGAGAGTGAAAGAGACAGAGAGAAAGATACAGACAGAAATAGAGTCTTGATGTATTGTTTAGTTGGTTTCTGAGAGTCCAACTCAACAACTTTGGGTTATTGCAATTGGATGCCAAGAACAACGTCTGACAATTGTTCCATGTGTGTGGGCCTGTAACTTACCTGCACCTTGAGGGCGACCAGATAAAATGTATATTATTGCATTTCTGTTTTTTTTTTATTTGAGACAACAACAACATCAACGCAATCATTTGTATGTAGTGTATGTGAATGTGTGTACACGGGTCCTTTGGATGCGTCCTGATGACAGCCAGCTAAAAGTAGTAAACTGTATGTTATTGTACTTTATATTTTTCATATACATTATTACGCATACATGTTTTGTATGTTGTGTGGACGGGTCCCTTACCTGCGTTCTGACGGCGGCCAGGTGTAGGCTGACCAGGCGGGACTGGTTTCTCTGGCGACACATCTCCAGCTGGGACTCGTACACCGTGCCGTACTGGTGCCGCGCCAGGTTCCTTCGTGGGTCAAAGGTTAGGTCAGGGGTCACGGTGAGGGTGAGAGGTCAAGGTTAAATGAAGGTTGAGGAGAACAGAGGTCAAAGTTTGAAGGTTGGTAAGAGGATGGGTCAAGGTAAGACGGTTGTTAAGAAAGCATGCCAAGTTTGGAAGGGTAACGAAATAAAAAGGTAAGGTCGAAGAGATGAGGACATTAAAGTAGAGGATGGAGGAGAAGAGAGTTTCACGTTTTAAAAAAGAGTCAGGTTTAACAAGGAACCAGGGTAGCAGAGGAGAGAAAAAGAAAGAAAGGAAGAGAGAGAGAAAGAGAGAGAGAGATTATTTTTAATTAAAGTGTACTCAGTATTCATGAAGAAAATATTTAAAAAAAATTATTTTAACTAGAACTATTTTAATATGGGAACATCCAGTGTCTTATGGTTAGTTTTGGTATGCTTATTAAAAATATCAGTATAATTTAAATGTTAAGAGAGGTAAATAAAAGTTAGACAAATCTCCACGTACTACACCACTTACCTCAAAAAAGGTGATCATAAGTCATCTTTTGCCTCTGTTGATTCGTCTCTATTATTTTAATACGGTACATGAACATCAACATCACCCACTGACAACATCTTACCTTGAAAAACATGGTCACGTAAGCGGTGTGCTCTTTTTAACAAAAAAAACAACAATCAGAAAGAGAAAGAGAGGGAAAGAGAGAGAGAGACAGACAGACAGACAGACAGAGAGAGATACGGAGAGGCAGAGATAATGAGAGTGAAAGATAATAACAGTATTAGGAATTAACTGCTGAACCATTTATACATACATTATTTTTAATTAAAGTGTACTCAGTATTGATGGAAAAAAGTAAAACAAAAATCATATTATTTTAAATTCTAGAAATATTTTAATATGGGAACATACAGCTTGTTTCAGTTAGTTATGGTTTGCACACGAAATGTGCTAGCATCATGTAAAAACTGTACATGGTCATAGAGGTAACTAAAAGTTAGACAAATCCCCACGTACTACACCACTTACCTCAAAAAGCTGATCATAAATCGTCTTTGGCCTCTTTTGAATAGTCTCTATATTGTAATACAATATATGAACATAAAAACATTATATTAAACTGACAACACCTTACCTTAAAAAACATGGTCCCGTACACAATATGCTCTTTTGAATGAACAAAAAAACAAAACAACAATAACAAACAAACGATCTAAACCATGACGCTTTGTGAATAATTGGAGGGTTTTTCTTTTGTACATACAACATGTAATTTTTTATAAGTGTTAATTTAACCAATGTTTCAAGAAGAACCATACAGGAAGCCAAAGGATCACATATTGCAGATAAGGCACGCTATTTTCTCTCTCTCTCTCTATCTTTCTTTCTCTGTCTCTCACTCTTTATATATATAATTTATATTATATTCTTTATATTATTTACGCCACATGGATATTTCCATATGAGCCTCATGTACAGAGTAAGGTGATTAAGTCTTGAACCAAGAATAGCAGACGGAAAAGGTTATAGACATAATCCAATCACACTTCTTTACCACCAAAAGCCCAAAAAAAATAAAAATAAAGGAAAAAAAATCGACAGATTGCATGTCTCTAACTTCATTACATAGACTTAACACGCCAGACAATATAATCATATTTCCTCCGTTCTGCGTTCAGCGTTATTACATTAATATTTTTTTTGTTTTCACGCCAAAACAGTCAGTATGTTTTTAAACCAAATCTGAGCATTGTCTACAGTAGCTCATATAGAGGTATATTTTCTGAATCTTGAATAATTGCGTCACAGAGCTATTATTACACAACGAACCAAACTGATAGCTTTAACGGTTGACATAGAAACAACATTCTTTATACAGAGCATTCTGGCATTCTCCTTGTGTCAATCGAGGCTGTTGAAAGCCAAGAGCAAAACGTCTATCAGGCATTATGATCCAGCCTAGGTAGAGCAGAGACACAATAAGAACAACTTGCCGGTGGCCAGGTTTTTCCTGTTTGTTGTGCCATAATGAGGAGATTGTAGCAAGCTAAAGTTCTGCTCACCAGGGCGGTTTATTTGTTCGATTTTGTTTTGTTGCTGAAGGTTCAACGTCAGCACTATACAATGCTATATTGTGGATGAGCCCCACAACTGACATTTGGCAAGTATATGTTCCCCCAAAAATGAGACAGGGTTGGGAGACATCGGGTAGAATGCACAAACAAGACGTAGCTTACGTCTCGTTGTAACAATATAAGGAAAAGAAGACAACGACGAAACGTAAGCTATGTCATGTTTGTGCATTCTACCCCTGGACTCCTGTTTCAGCCGTTTACATTACACTGACACCACACTACACAAACGTATCCAACAACACTATTAAAATCACCCAGATCTGGATCTAGTATTTTCTCGCTTGTTAACTCTTATTTTTCCACTTTCTTTTTCTTTCTTTCTATTTCGACCAAAATTATAACACGGTTTGGTGATCTAGAAAGATTTCAACCAAAATGATTTCAGTATTGTTCAGACATGTGCTGAAAATAAGGATAATTTTTCCAGCAACACCCGAATGATTATCTCTATTTATCTCTATCAACAAACTGATAATACTGAATGCATTACTGTGTAACAAAAAAAACAATGTAGTAAGGAGTAGGTTGTTTGTTGGCAGGTTTGCACACCATGTGAGAGACAATAATTGACAGATGAAGGAGATGAAAAAAGGTCAGGGTCGCAAATTAACAGGTACTTCCATCTAAGCGCGCGGCACTTCGTTCTGGGCCATCTGTCTGTCTGTCTGTCTGTCGATTCGTCTGTCTGTTTCCCTCCCTCCCTCATATTTCTCTCCCTTTCTCTCCCTCCCTCTCTCTCTCTCTATCTCTGTCTCTCTCTCTCTCTCTCTCTCTTCCGTTTTTTTTTTGCACTCTATATTTTTTTCCCAGAAGCACCCACGCACTGTCCCATTTTCTTTTTCTTTCTTTCTATTTTATTTTCCTCTCGCCCCTCCTCTCTCTCTCTCTCTCTCCCTCTCTCTATCTCTCATTATCTCTCTTTCTCTCTCTCTATCTATCTCTCTCTCTCTCTTTCGCTCCTCCTCTTCGCACACAAACGACCCACCGCCTTTTCGCTCAACAAGAAAACAAGCAAACGAACCAAAACAACCCAACATAATCAATGTTTGGTCTAGATGATGTAGGCAAAAACACAGTAAAGTATGGTGAAGACATTAGATCAAACCGTATGTGCCTGGCATGTTAAATAATATATGTTTTATGTGCCGGAATTAACGACCTTAGCTTATACAATCTTTTGCGGAAAGTTTCAAAATCTATAGAGAATTCTTTCTTCACATCTAGATGATTTTGTTTTGTTTTAGTACCTTAAAATGCATCGCTAGGTAGAAGGTTATATCGCAGACGGGTGTCAAAGACGAATGTATGACATGAATTTTTACGTTTCAGACGCTCGGTTATACCATAAAATAACATGGAAAGTCGAACGTCTAAATCTAATAATTTTCTTCTTTGTAGTTACTACTTTGGATGTATAATTCTCGGCTTTTCTCGTGAGCTCGTCCACACGAAAGAAAGATACATACATGTATAATTACATAGAAAGAGATTGAAGAGAGAGAGAGAGAGAGAGAGAGAGAGAGAGAGAGAGAGAGAGAGAGAGACAGACAGACACACACACAGACAGAGAACTTACAAAGACAGACGGAAAGATTGAGAGAGATATATAGATAGATAGATAGATAGATAGGTAGATAGATATATAGATAGATAGATAGAAAGATAGATAGATAGATAGATAGATAGATAGATAGATAGAGAGAGAGAGAGATAGAGAGAGAGAGAGAGAGAGAGAGAGAATGAGAAAGGGAGAGAGAGAGAGACGGGGCATATGATATTTTTATTGCCTGCATGTTTATGTGAACAGTTTTCCTCTACGTTATTACTGGTAATGTTAATTATACATGACAATGTGTCGCTTTCGATATATTGTTTGAATTTTTTTAAATTAATGCAGTTCAATACAATGTGTGCGTGAAAATAAATGAATGAATTACGCCACACTGCTTCAGCAAGTAGGAAAATCAATAAATGTATAATGTAGAGGCTTACACAGACAATACACGGTAAGGTAATTGAGATTACGATAGTACAAAATATAGAGTGAAATATTACCATAAAGTATGAAGCAATTTTATTATAGCAGCGTTACTCGAAAAAACGGCTTGTTATTATGTAATGCTGGTGAGGTTATTTTTTGTTTTTTTTTCAACAACTGGATTTTGTTATAGTTCATAATTATCCGTGTTAACCAATGTTACCTGAGAGAGAAGGAGAGAGAGAGAGAGAGAGAGAGAGAGGAGAGAGGGGGGATAGAGAGAAAGAGAGAGAGAGAGAGACAGAGAGAGAGAGGGAGGAGAGGGTGACTGAGGGAGAGGCAGAGTGAGAGATTGAAAGAGGGAGAGAAAGAGAGATAGGGAGAGAAAGAGGGAGAGAGCAGAAGAAAGTGGAGAGGAGAAGAACGAGACAAACAGAGGCAAAAAGAGGTGAAAATATAGAAAGATGCAGGGATAGAAAGAGAAAGTGCTCACACACTACATTGTGGAATGCGTTATAATGTAAAGCACTCTATTGGCTTTTCTAGCAGTCAAGCTCATTTATCTTTACTGTCAGAAAATAATTGAAAATGATCATATACATTTTTTTTTTTTTTTTTGTATCTTCTATACAATATATGCAGGAAATAAATGGATAGCTATGTAAACGAAAAACCCTGCTCTCTTTATTAGCAGCGATGATACGATTTTGACGTTTACAAACACTGTAATTACATGGCTTGTTTGTTTAAATAGTTTCTCTTTTTTGTGCCGATGAGAAAACGATAAAGTTAGTTTGAACAAATCTGATCACAACTAAAACTACGTCTACACATTCTCTGCCTGTTTCTTTACATATTTCATTGTTTTAAAAACATTTCCTCTTTTTTCACAACATTGGATAAGAACATCAAAATAAAGGTTATTTAACACTCTATCCCGTGACTACGGCCCGTTGGCATTTCAACAACCTAAAACTATGTCTATACATCTCTGTCTGTCTCTTCATCCAAATTCAACTTTAAAAAAACCCCAACTATTCCTCTTTTTTCACAACATTAGACAAGACCATCAAAATAAAGGTTGTTTAAGTTAAAATAAGATAAGATAAAATAAGTCTTTATTATCCCATAGAGACAGAGACAAAGACAGGGACAGTGTGTGAGAGAGAGGGGCTTATGAAAAATTGAAAGATACAAAGTGCATAGGACAAAGATGGTTGAGTTATCTCCAGTTCTTGACAGCTACGTATAGCATTCCATGTGCAAAAACTGGCTAGCGTAGGTCAATTGAACTAAAGGTTTGTCCTTGAGCTTTAGTAATGCTTATCGAGAAGTATGGCCCAAGTGGAAACTGCTTTCGGTGCAATATGGATGGGAATATTGTGTCTGGTGGTTGAAAAGGAATACCCAGTATGAAATGGCGCTCCCCCACACCAGCTCCAATAGTGATCCATTCAACTTTTTCTAAACATAGGCTTGTCGTTGTGTCAGAAGCTGTATCTTTTCATTAGCTATCTGCTGTTCTTCTGCTAGTGTTATATATCATAACTGACCTACCTTCTGCATTCCTGGCCAATCCTTTCAGTAGCAAGAAGTCGACCATGCTGTGCCATTGCAAGGTCAGTTATAGGTGTTACTCCCAATGACAAAATAACATCTTCTAAATTCATCAGGCTCATGTTTTACGCTGCTTCGTGTCACACGTTCAAATGATGTAAAAAAAAAAGAAATATTCACTGAGCGCATGTTTAAACTCCTGCCAAGGAGCAGGTGGATTTGAAGGTGAAGCCTGTGTTATCAAAATAACCACACAAAAAAAAACAACTTCGCAGAGCTTGAGAGAGCGAGGTTTTTTGCAGTGTTGCGCAATGTTGTGCGTTGGGAGTTGCTATCCTTGAGTAAGGCACGGGCTATGCTTGTCTCTCTGAATGTAAGGTAAACTGTTCCTTCAATTAATGTTCTGATAGGCTGGAAACTTGTGGGACTTCGCACAGAGAGCAACAGCAGGTGAAGGTAAAAACAATCACCTTGCCTTAAAGTAATGCTATAGTTCTTTCCAACTGTGGCTGTTTCAAAGACTCCTTCTGTACGGGTAGGCTTGCCTCGCTTATGCTGTTCCCATGACCTTGCGGAACTCTCACAGGTGAAGTATATGGGCACGTCAGCATAGAAAAGATTTGAAGCAAAATCATCATTAGCGCAAAGTGTGAGAAAGCTGGTGAGAGTTTTGGCAAGGGGATCTCCAGCTGCAATCTGTGCCGCAGTATCTTCATTAAAACGTTGGCCGTTTTCTAAATGTACTGCAGTTGAACAACTGGAGAGAATCGTTCAGTAATGGGCATCACAAAAAAACACGCCATGCAGCTTCCGTGCTTCCGATAGATCTTGCGTTCACGAAATTTGACGTTTCATCCTTATTTCCTTTCTGCTGAAGTTGAAAGGTCGCCTAGAGGGTTATAAACTAGAGAAGATATAGATCTATTTTAAGTAGATCTAGATTTGGAAGTCTATATCTCTAGTACTGACAATTTTCAACCTATGAAATTCCTAAACCCTAAATTAATGTTTTATGCGCCATCGTAAAATAATACATAAATGAACCAGCATAAAACATTAGGAAATTCCAATGCTCAATGTGTCCAAATTTCAAGTATGCACTTTGAGCAGTAATGGTGGAGAAGCCGATAATGATAACGAACAACGTCGAGGTAGCTTACGACTCGTCCTAAATCTTTCTTATCTGTATTAAGACGAATCATACGCTAACCAACACAATATTGTACTTTCGATCCGAGATATAATTATGCTGTTACTCATAACCAGATTAGGGTACAAAAAATTAGTAGATTTAGACGGTCGACTTTCCATAGTGAACTAAAATGCCAATCTCCAACCTTTTTGTGCTTAGTACGCTAGATCCACATAGTTACGAGCTAGAACATGATCACAATCATGCACTGAAGTTAGACATACATAGTCACAACGTCTCTCTGTTTATCCTCAGATTCGGCCGATTCCAAGTTCCACTCTTTGACTTTGTCGCAGAAAGCAAACAAACAAACAAAAAAGAAAAGAAAACAATAAAAATCGAGAAGTGTCGTGGCTTTGTTGGTGATTTTTTTTATTGAAAAGAAACCATAGAAAGAAAAGAACCATAATATATCCGCCAATCTGAAGACAAAAATAAAAAACCTCTCGCAAAAACCTTGTCCAGTTAAAACACGAAAACTAATACTAAAAAACCCACAGTCACGACACTACAGTCAGCCCGGGCAATTAGATCTAGTCCGTCTACAGAGTGACTGTCCCAACAACTATTGTCAGGCCTCAACGTTCCAGTTACCAACTTGTGAAGCAACTCATCCATCAGCCCAACAACCAACACCAACTTAACACGCTACCAACCAGCCTATAAATTATAATTACACCACGATGTTTGGAATTAGAGCTCTGCGTAGTGTGAGCAAGGCGGGACCAGTCCCCGTGATGCAAACTTTGAAGGTGAGTAACTTTTCTTTTTCTGTGGTTTCTATGAGTAACTTTGCTCTTTCTGTCGTTTCCATGAGTAGCTTTGCTCTTTATGTCATTTCCATAGTGTTAATGTTAGTCGATGAGCTAGCAGACTGGCGTATCTCGTTTTTTTTTTTTTCAAGATTTGAGATAGATATAAGGAAATCTGTTTATTTATTCCTATTTCAGCAGTGCATTGTATCCACCTATCAGAGAATGGGTAGCCGAGACTCTGAAGTCACGGCAAAGTAAAGTGGCGAGGGAAATAAATGGCAACCTTTCTCAAAAGCTCTGTTGTTTTTCTAAGGACCGTAACTCTTGGTTTCCCAACGCTCTGTCGATGTCAAAGAGTATAGGACAAACTTATTCTCCTCAAAAATGTATATAAAGTGTAAATCATAATGCCACTATTGTTTTCCTTAAGTTCATGGGGAAAACTTTACCACGAGATAGAATCGTTGATATTAAGCTGACTTTCCAAAGTTGTTTACGATGAAATACGTTTAGTTTGTTGATTTCATTCATTCAGTAGCTGCCCATGTTCCTCTGTCACAGCTCAAGATAGCATTCGCCCTTGACGAACGCTTTATAAAAAGGGTTTTTGTGTTTTTTTTCTTTTAATGTTATTGCTCACTGTGTCATAACTAAGTTATCTGACAGACATAATATCTGTCGTCATCTAAAATTCTACAAGAGGGCAGTGAAACTGCACGTGTCATATATTACATTAGGCCATCACTGTTTCAGTAACAGGTAGCATTAAGAATTATTCCATTGGCTAAAACAAATAGAATATTATTATTATATTATTTCAAATGAAAACACATAAAAAGACAAAAACCCACGATCGCTGAAAAATGCACTTGTACGATTTTGTCCGCTGCTGGTTAGGAAGGTGCCAGTATAGTGTGCCCGGGTGTTATTCCAGCACTGTCCAGTGTGACAGCACCTAAATCTATCAGACGTGACTCTTGGGACAAATCAGCGATATGGTCTAGTTACTGGCAGCTGGCGACGTTATGAAATCGACCCACCAAACTCTTAAACGTCATAACTTTGGTTGGTGGCGTCATTCTTAGGACCATTCACCTTTCACCTGGCCTATCTTAATTACATTTTCTTATCGCAGCGTCATTGGACGTTGGTTCTCAGATTGTCACGCTTAAAAATCACTCGCGTGGTGCATGTCTCCCCAGCATCACGCGTACTCTTATCTAAGTGACCTTGTAAAGTGCACGAACTCTCAAAACGGGACAGGGATAGTATGTCAAACCTGCCTGGCAGCCCTGGATACTATCGCCTGGGATCAGAGCGTCGGTTCCTGAAACATGGGTTGGGTCGGTGTCAGTCAGTAGAATTAGACCGGCCAAGTCCCAAGTATCCCGTTCTGACGTCCTGTTACCGATAGGGTCTAGCTGTTGACGTTCAAGAAACAAACCGATAACTTTTTTTTTCCCTCTAAGCACAACGTAATCATTCAATGGGGAATCTTTGATATGATGACTACTATTTGTATGCACCCTTCGACGCCGACCCATTTTCTATTTAGGGGGGTACAAGTACGTTTATTATCAATTGAATGTGGTCCAAAAACTGAGTGCCGCATGCCAACCCAACTCCACCAAGGCCTACCCTGGGGTCAAGTTGTCCAGGACGTTTTTGAAGGGTTTGATTTCGCTGTTGAATTCCAATGGGGCCGGGTGCTGTCATATCGTTGTTATCAACTGAGGGCGCGGGTCTTTGTACTTTGTTCGCCTCGTAATCTGAGTTTCATGACGTAGGTGTGGTACGTTCCACCAGAAATCAAATAGACAGGTCAAAACTAGAGGTTCAAACTGTGCTACCACACAAAAAGTAGACATGGAAAAGTAATAATTTATTATTAAAACACGATTTAAACTCAAAACTTCTCATGTATTGTAACACCAGTTAAAGTAGGAAAGTTTTATAAAAAGTAGTGTGTTATTTTCAACTACACGTAAAAAAATATATCCGAATTTGTAGTTATAACTTTCAGGAAAATAATCATTGAAAAGCTTTACACGGTTTGTCATTGTCAGCTGCGTTAAAAGATACTGTCATCGCAGCAAATAATGAAAAGTTTCTCTCCATGTAGACATTTTCAACAGGACTTGCCTACTAGATCAACTCGGCTTATTGCGGATAAACATTTTGTATTGAAAACTTTTTGCAGTTTTCTTACAAAGCCTTACATAATCCGAACGGAACAGGAACTAAACACAAAACAAACACATCAGCAACAAAAACAAAACAAAAACAAAAAAAAAAAACAATATAAGAAAAGATATGTTTTGGGGTTGAACATGTAGCGCCGTCTAGTAAGTCAGAGGTTGCACGCAACATCTGCAGCGGTTACACCTCTATAGTCGAGTCATAGCCGTAATAGTTGTTGATGTTGTTGTTGTTGTTGTTGTTGTTGTTGTGTTGTAGCTGTTAGAATAGACCTTTAATCTTCTTCTTCTTTTTCTTCTTCTTCTTCTTCTTCTTCTTCTTCTTCTTCTTCTTCTTCTTCTTCTTCTTCTTCTTCTTCTTCTTCTTCTTCTTCTTCTTCTTCTTCTTCTTCTTGTCGTCGTTGTTGTTTGTATATATTATATAAACAGCATGATATAATGCATTTGGTAGAAGTTTGTTTACAGATGGAAAAAAGTAACATTGGCAGATAAGGTTAATTGTTAGGTTTAGTGTTTACTTATTGTACAACGGCAGCAACTGGTTTATATCGTAGTCGGGTTCCAATACCTCTTTTTCAGCGTTTGTTTTCACCATGCTCAAATATTTTAAATTTCCAGTTAAGCTTCACGGATGAAAGAGGTAGTCTGATGTAGGATTTCCAAGGTATTCCATGTATTTCTGCTCCAGTATTGTATCTGAAGGCCATATTGTTTGCCTAAGCTGGGAAATAGAGTGGTATGCTATCAGGACATGTTCTGGATTCCAAAGGATAGCTAAGAATTTTATGTGCATCCTCGTAGGTTTTCAAAGATCCTATACGGCGAGGAATCTCAAGGCTTACGTTTGACAATTTCCCCCTTTCTGTTGCCACCATGTAGCAGTGTGGAGGCAGCCTGAACCAGCTCCAGAGCTACCATCGCCGCGCGGGAGGTGCGGGAGGTGCAGGAGGTGCGGGAGGCCAGGACGACCACAGGCGCACCATCATCTCTGTGGCGCCAGCCGCCGATGTGAAACCAGCCCGCCTAGAGCCCGAGACTTTCTACAAGGCGGTGTGGGACCAGGGCATCAGGTTCTTCACCGGGGTCCCGGACTCCAGGCTTAAAGGTGGGGCTTGCGTCTTTATACGTGTTTGTGTCTGGTGTTCTCTCATTTAACTTAAATCTCTCTTTCTCTGTCTCTCTCTCTCGCTCTGTCTGTTTGTCTCTCTCTCTCTCTCTCTCTCTCTCTCTCTCTCTCTCTTTAACTATCTGTCTGTCTGTCTGTCTGTCTGTCTGTCTGTCTGTCTGTCTGTCTGTCTGTCTGTCTGTCTGTCTGTCTGTCTGTTTGTCTATCTATCTATCTATCTATCTTACCTATGTATCTCTGTACCTTGCTGTCTCTCTCTGTGTAGTATGTCTCACTCTGTGGAGATGCCAGGACTCCTGCTTAGCTGTTCACATTATACTTACACAGACCCACAAACTACAGGACAAAAGCAGACCTCAATTTTGCCATGTATGGCGTTTTTAACAGAGAACCTTCTAATTGGGAGCCCATTGCTTCAACACACCGGTCCCCATCCCCCTAGTCCAACCTAACCTGATCATCCTAGCGTTTTATCTCACAAGCGTCTCTCCCTCCAGATTTTTGTGCCTACGTGACCAACAACACGACGTCTGATGACCACGTGATCACGTCTAACGAGGGCGCTGCAGTCGGCCTGGCCAGTGGATACCACCTGGCATCGGGAAAAGTCCCTATGGTCTATTTACAGGTGGGTCTCTCTCTCAAGTTCATCTCCATTTGTCTCTCCGTGACTTGTGTACAGAAACCTGGCCTCGGCAACATGGCAAACCTGCGGATGTCTCCCTGTCTGTCTGTTCGCTGTTTGTCTGCCTGTTCAAATAGAGTTACAGGAAGGGAGGAAGATAAAGACAGAAAGACAGACCAACGTTTGTCTGTCTCTATCTGTCTGTCTCCCTCCGTGCCTGTACCTCTATTCCTCTATGCTATACATGTATAATTCTATGTTTAAGCACATGTTTATGTCGTTTTTGTGTCCCCCTGTGTTTGACCCAGAACTCTGGCCTGGGCAACATGGTGAACCCGCTGATGTCTCTAGCGGCACCCTCTGTGTACAGCATCCCCATGCTGCTTCTGATTGGCTGGCGGGGCGAGCCGGGGCAACTGGTCAAGTGGTGGTGCACTTGTCTCCACAGCTGAAGGTCGCAATCATATCCCATAATTGGTCAAAAATTTGTTTGTCCGATTTGTCCCCCCTACTGATTCAGTCCAGGTATCTATGCACTTGCACTGTCTCTGTGTGGCAGCACATAAATTGTTTCCGTTAGCTGGTTGGTTCGGTGTCAGTATGTGACCGACTGAGACAGGAGCCAGCACATACAATTGTCAGACTTCAGTCCTGGGGTTCGTCCACAATATAGTCTATAGCCATTGGACGTTAAACCAACCCAAACCAACTCCTATTATACTGACACCAACCCAACAAGTATGGGACAAAATCTGAAAAAATAAATTTGTCCAGTCTTGGGATAAAACCGGTCACCTCCCAAAAAGAAAGCCATTGCTCTGCCACTTACGCCAGCTGTTCTATTCAGTATGTGAAATAATAGGCTAAAATATTTGTAAAGAGGTATTTTTATATGCTGCTACACTTTAGACAGGGAAGGGATACCATGTCTCTGTCGGTCACACTGCAACAGGAACATTCACAGAAGCAGAAATTAAAGGAAAAATAATAATAATCTCAATAAAAACTGTTAATTCCTCATTTTTGCTTCAAATAGGACACAAGTTTCAAATAATTTAAAGCGAAAACTTATCAACACATTGTTGATGTGAAAGTTTAATTAGACGTGTCTCATTGTCACCATTACAACGTTATATCACATGCAATTTTGGGATAAGCCTTACTTATGTCATTACAGTAGCACTCTGACATTATGCATCTTTATACTGTAGATTATTTGTTATTTATGATTGATATATATAGATCAGGAGGTTTTATTTTTCTATTCTCTGCCTCCTTCTACTGGTTTCACAAAACTAAAAAAATGTATTTTTTCTCCCTTTTTCTCTCTCTAGACACTATGGGAATTCCATGTGAAATTCTGCCTAAGGATGAGACAGAAATGCAAGAGGTAAGATTGTCAAGAAATATCTGTGAGGAAAATTGGTGATGCGATTTTTCCCTTTTTTATTTTGTTGAATTATCATGATTAACCAAGCTGTTGATTATCATATGTCAAGACTTATCTTTTACCCTTACATTGGAGTCTTTATTGTGGAAAACTTGATGTCATTGTCAAATAGACTCAAATTACTATCAGGTTGAACAGAAAGTTTTTAATCTTTTTTGCAGCATAGGTGAGACTTGTGCCATAAGGAAAGGCATAAATCATATTAAGGTGAAAGTGAAATACATCAAGTAAACTTTCAGATAAAAAAATCCGCACTATTAGGTTTTTGCCTCTTCTAATTAGAAACTTGTGTCCAACTGGAGACTGAGAGAGGGAAACAAACCAGTTTTTATTGATCATATCAAAAGTAGTGAAACTGACTGTTGCTAAAATTGTAGCGCTGTGACAATTTTATATCTCAGAGATAAGTCCTTGTTGTGCTAGCCCAGTGACAACACTCGATAGCTGAAACAAGATGCTCTTACTTTGACATCCGCAGCTCCTAACACGCGCTACAACCCACTTTGAGACCAACAAGGCGCCCTACGCTGTGCTGGTGAAGTCAGACACGTTCTCCAAGTACTCCCTGCCTCAGATCAAGAACCCGTAAGTGTGGCAAGGAAAAATCTATTAACTTGCAATATGAGGGGCAAACTGGCGCAAGCGGTAGAGCGTTGTTCTCCTAATCAAGGGGTCCCTGGTTCAAGACCCATGATCAATCAAAATTTATTTGTCGTATTTCGTGCCTTTTATGTGATTGCTGACATTGGACATTAAGAAATCAACTCACTCACCTTACAACAGTTTTCTCACATTTTTTTTTATTTATACCAACAAGTGAAGTCCTATTACAACACATGCATAATTCTTATTATATAGAATGATAGATTTTTTATGTTGCATTACCGGAATAGGGGTTACGACTTAAGTCTAACAATAATATTGTTCAAACCAAAACAAAACAAAAACAAAAAAGGCAAAAGAAGCAAAACCTTAACTGATCCCTCATCCTAGAGTATCAGGGAAAGTTTATCTAAACTGTCTGTTCCCATCCAGTCTCTCAATTTTAGATCCTACAAAAATTAGGAAGCCCAACATTAGAGGAATAGCCTCAAAGCAGTAGAATGGTATAGGCTAGTATCTATCATGTGTTGTCTTTGCCTTGAGCTTTTTTCTTCTATCAATGCCGCATGCTGCCGTATAGGATCCCTAAGGAGAACTTGATGTCAAAGATGTCAAAGCCAAAGAGAGCGTTCTGCCTCACAGAGAGGGACCGTTGATACCAGGGCTTCTGTCTCGGCCAGTGACACTAGTGCTAGTAGAATTTGTGCAATTAGCATTAGAAGTAATAGTGCTCTCAAAACTACGAAAATATAGATGTAACAGTTTGCGTCATATAAAGAACCCAATATTGTCCGCGTCCCCAGATTTCCGCTTACGAGAGAGGAGGCGCTAGTCAAGGTCATCGACTGCCTCAATGATAAGGATGCGGTTGTTGGATCAACGGGGATGTTGTCTCGGGAGCTTTTCGAGTACAGGTGAGATACACGGTCATGGCAACTAGTTCTTCTCTGATCGCATTTTAGTGAAAATTTAGTTCATAATAATATGGTATTAATTTTTAGTATTGTATTTTTTGTTTGTAAAAATCATGCTTTTTTTTAAAAAGTAGGTTTATATGGTATGGTGTTAAATATAACTTTTTTAAAGTCACGTATGACTATAAATAACAGTTTTGTGAAAAATCTTTTATCCCAGTTGTGATCACTGTTATTGCCAATTCTACACATGGATAGTTTAAACTGCTATTTATATTCTTCCATTTTAACTGACCATTTTTATACACGATTTCTGTACTTTTACTAATCAGAGAAATGAAAGGAGTCACCATTGCTACTAGTGTACTGTATTAAATGTCTAAGACATTATGAGCACAATATACAATATCATTGTTACTGTGCTCATGTGATATAAAAATATACCCCAACTCTAACACTCTCTAACCTCAATGTAAGAATCTAACTCGCTTTGCCTTATCCATTCTTTAAACTTAGGTTACTAACATGAGAAGAAACGCTGCTGCTACTTTTACTAGTACTACTAAATTGAATTTATATAGCGCACTTCCATGAACGTTCATGCTCAATGCGCTTGAAAGTTTCTGTCATCACAATTGCAAAATAAAAAAATATGTACAATTCAAAAGTCACAAGGAATGATTAGAGAGATATTTACAACATTCCTAGGTTCAATTTCAACCACCAAAAATGTAAAATTTTAGCATGTGATTAAAAATGTTGATGTTAGCTGCCTCCCGTTTGTTTTTTGGAAGGTTGTTCCATACTTAGGGACTGAGATAGCAAGAAGATCGCTGACCTGTTGATTTATAAACAGCTATTTCAATGTTTCAATCTCTCTCTGTCCACCAGAGTGCTGATGCAGATGGGCCACGCCAGAGACTTCCTGACAGTCGGCTCCATGGGCCATGCATCTTCCATCGCTCTCGGCATTGCGCTGCAGAAACCAAGCAGACAGGTTGGTGAATAAATGCGCAGTGAATGAAATGTGACACCCCAGAAAATTGTGAGACGTTATGGGGTTTTCATGCACAAGGCGATAATATAAGTTTTGAGCTAGAATCCTCGAAACAGATGATAATACATAACTCAATTCAATGTCTTAAAATACAGTGGAATCTACTTTAGCTAAACTATTTATGATGCACTACGTTTCATTTCTTTTATATTTTATGGTTGCTGTTTTATATAAACTTGGGATAATAAACTTTTGTGAGTGGTTTCAGCTCTATGTGCCCTCACGATAGACTCATGCACTGTTGATTGCCTAACATCCTCCCCCTCTCTGTCTTACCAAGAGCTATGGTATACCTGCACTGTCTCTATGTGGCAGCACATAAAATTGTAAAAATGTCAGACATTAGTCCAAGGGCCGGTCCACGAAGAAAACCTTGCTGATGATGTTGAAATGTCAAGAAACCAACTCACTCACTCACTCACTCACTCACTCTCTCACTCACTCACTCACTCACTGAGTCACTCACTCACTCACTCACTCACTCACTCACTGAGTCACTCACTCACTCACTCACTCACTCACTCACTCACTCACTCACTCACTCACTCACTCTCTCACTCTCTCTCTCACTCACTCACTCACTCTCTCTCTCTCTCTCTGTTTGTCCCAGGTGTTTTGCCTCGACGGTGACGGCGCGGTCCTCATGCACATGGGCGCCATGGCAACCATCGGGCAGCAAGGCCCCAGCAACTTCAAGCACATCGTGTTCAACAACGGCGTGCACGACTCAGTCGGGGGGCAGCCCACCGAGGCCGGCAACCACGAGAACTTCGACTTCTGCGGCATCGCCCGCGCCTGTGGCTACAAGGAGGTGAGTGAGGGACAGGGGGTTTGTTCTCTCTCTGGGTGTTAAAAGAAGGTTCATCTGAGAGATCCGATACGGCGCACAGGGGCTTTAGGTTGTTGTGAGAATTAATATGTGTATGGTTTAATCAATTAATGATGAAGATGACGATGATAATGATAATGATATTGATGATAATAATAATAATAATAATAATAATAATAATAATAATAATAATAATAATAATAATATAAATAATAAGTATAAATAAAAAAGAGAAAGTGATTTGCTTCTGATCACAAATACAATTCTGTCATCGCAGGCTATGGTGGCTTCCACCCCCGAGGAGATTGAGGAGAAAGTTGGACTTCTGCACGAGGGGCAGGGACCTGTCCTTCTCGAACTCAAGGTCAAACTAGGCTCTCGTAGCGACCTTGGCAGACCTACCAGGACAACCCTCGAAAACAAGATGGATTTCATGGACTTCCTCAAGGCTTAATTATTGGATTATTCTAGACATTTATATTAATGATATTATAGGAGAAATCATTTCGATGAAGCTTTTTCAGTAAAAAAAAAAACAAAGGTTAGATCGATAACTGCACGTGAGAAAAAAAAAATCCTCCCTTTAAACAGTTTCAAGTTTTCCCAGTTTTCGAAGGAAATAAAGCATCCCGAGACATTCAGCATCAGATTTTTAATGGATGTTGTTTTTGCCTTGATGAGAGCCAGTTTAAGTATTTTAGTATCTGCAAAGTTTTTCTCATGTGTGGAGGTCACATTATTTAGTGTGTGATTCTCATGATGAAACGTATCCCAAACTGCCTTAACATCAGTGGTTGTCATTTCTATGTGTCATTTTCTCGTCCACTTTAATTTATTTACCTTTTTTCTTTATCATGTTAATTTAACTATAGATCAGAAGTAGTAAGTATGAAAGTTCTATGAGCTTAGACCATTGACTAACGGTACTTTTTACCAGATAGAATTACATTGTGTCTGCGGTCTAAGTTTATGGCACTGTTGTACTTCCTACTTCCTGCCCGTCGAGGGTAAGCTATTGCTTGCTTGTGAGATAAAATGACTGAAGAACATTTTATATGTAATTTTACATGGAAACTCCAGCCAATGTATCAATTTAACTTCAGATTTGGTCAAGAACTGGAAAATTTCTCTTGTCTAGAAAAATCTACCTCTGTATGACAGCTTTGAGAGATATGAAGTTCAGAAATAGGAGTCTTTTGTAGATCTATCTATGAAAATATCTATTGGATGTGGCTGCTTTGAGATTAATTTTACTAGTAATATTACCTTTTTATTTATTTATTTATATCAATCTCATTTCTCCACAACATGTTCCCGGTTTATTTGATAGAGCAAGTAGGAGTTGAGACTGTGTTGGCGAAATGGAGAGATTTGACATATTTGATTTGCAAAGAACTACTTATAAAGATTGGATTTTTTTGTCTATTTTTTTTTTCAAAGTTTGAGATCCACAAGGTGTGATGTCATGATATTCTTTTGTTGATATTCGCTTGATATTTTTAGCTGTAACTTTCTGGTCAACTGAAGTGTGTGATATAATTTGTTGTGCTGGCAATGAAAGAGCGTGATGTGATTATGTGTAAAAGTATAATCCTTTGTGTGTCATGGTGTGTAGCGTAATTACACATGGAACTGTAAAATCCTTGATGTGCATGATTAGTTGTAATTCTATAACAGTATTGTCCTAGGTTTCTCCGGGTTGGAAGTATGGAACTTTGTCATCGTAAATGTGAGGTGATCACACAGAATATTCTGTAAAGTACAGTATTGTCCTCGGTGTGAAATGAGCATGTGCATATCAATGTGTGAGAGGGAGCTTTTTCCAATGGGAACACTCTGATTCTGTTAATTGTATTATGTGTTATCACAACAGATGAGATATAACTAAAATAATAGGGCTGTCAGGAACTCCCTATTGTACAATCATTTCAAGTTATCATTCTTCTATGTTATCTTCTGAAAGAGCTCATAAGCATTATTCAGGAATCTCAAAATAAACAGCTGCGACCGGAGTGAGCGAGTTTCCTCGGCAGGAGTACCTTAGTTTTATGGCATCGTCAGTTCCCCAGTTTCTCAAAACTTTGATACGCCTCACGTGTTGTACTCACAGAGTGTTCTTTACAAATGTTTTAATATAGACCCTCTTATGATACTTCTGATATTTGTTAATACTGTTCCTTTTATTTAATTTTGTTTTTTTTAAATAACAGGAACGTCCCAAAAGTAATGACAAACCATGCTGTACATTTTTTTAAAACAAACTGGATGTGATCTCCATTCTCTCAGAAGATGCACCAACCTCTTGGCTTAAAAAAAAAACAACTATATAATTTACATGGTAGTGCATGTGATGTAGAGACATTCTGCACTGTCTATAAAAATTTATGTGAATCGTAGCAAACCAGATTTTCACCTATACAGCACGTTTCCCATTACTGTTGGATCAAGCCTTGTAATTCCTTCGTGTTACTTACAACTTTCCCAGTGCAGTGTATAAAGACACTTTTTTTTTTCTGGAACCCAGACCTGAATATTTTTAAACAAATTGTTGATATGGGACAAACCTTTTGTTGTTGTTGTTGTTGTTGTTATTATTATAATTTATTCAGTTGCTTTCTGTACTGCGTACTTACTTACTTGGAAAGGTGTGTTACAGTAAGGATAAAAACAGAGTATACTTTCAGTGAAGAGGAGTGCAGTTTTGCAAAACATTTCTCAACACAGTTTTGGAGCAGAGTCTTTTCAAAGTCTATCCTCATCATATGAGATATTAGTGTTGCTATTGTTATTTTTGCTGTAGTTTTTATAATTGTTTTTATTATTGTTGTTGTTATTATTATTATTATTATTATTATTATTATTATTATTATTATTATTATTATTATTATTATTATTATATCTTCATGATTATTGTTGCTGTTGTTGTTGTTGTTATTATTGTTATTATTATCATAACTATTACAAGCATTGTGGTTTTCAATGACTGTAAATGCCCATTAACCATCACTTTTTTCCATCTTGCCTACATTTTTGCACGGCTTATTCTCATCTGGTCTCTTGTTATTTTCAATCTTAGCAAATGTGTTTATATATTAAAGTTATATGCACATGATTGCACATAGTTTAAAAGTTTTTGAAGATGCTCTTTCTCTTCATTACAAATGCATGCAGCAGTTTTGTGAGAGATAGAGCTCAGCTACGTAGACTTTTTATGCTTTTACTGTTACCTTTGAATGTAGTCTTTTCTCGTATCTACCTGTCTGTTGGTGTTTTAAAATCTCCTTAGAAAATTTTGTTGCAAGAGCATCGTATTATTGGCCGGTGATTTTGTTCTTTCTGTTTACATACTAATTTTACAAAGTTCACAACTCTGTGATTTAGTTTAAGTTTTTAATTTCATGGATTTGTTTTAGAAAAATATTCCTGAGAGTCGTTGTTGTAGAACTATTGCATGAGTAAGGTGTTGATCGCTCTTGTTGGCTCAAGGCTGTGCTTTTTAACTTTGTTTACCTGTTGCTTCTTTTCAGTTGTTATTATTATTATTATTGTTGTTGTTGTAATTTTTGTGATATTAATCAAATCTTTTAGCCCAAATATACTCTTGTTCTTATATCTTAGCCTGACTTATAAAACATATCTTTTTAATCCTTTTAATGTTCATGAATCTTTGCTATGCAAATTTTATCTTAATTTAGTTTGGTAGACTGGCAGCTGAGGCAAGTGGAGAAATAGCTAAATGTATTCTGAGTATATAGTGTATATAGAGAAATAAACCCACTGTTATAATTTATTCGAAAACTGCCATCTGAGAATAAACATGTTGAGTATAAAAAGATACTCTGATCAAATACAAAGAACCTTCTCTCTTCAGAGAGACAAGGTTTGTTTAGCTACAGTGCTGTGCTCTTTAAACAAGTGGCAATCACAGAAAACATTCTGGTTTTAGGACTGGCATCCTCAACCTATTTGAGCTGTGAGAACTGAAAGAAATATAGAGAGACGTAAGTGAATCTAACAGCGTGTTGAGCTTGGCTGAGGCATGCTTCTGTAACCGTTGGACGGTACAGTGTTTTTGTTTTATTGTTAGAAGATTAGCCATTTTTCTTGCCAAAGTGATCATTCTACAAGATAGTTGTTTTGCTGTTTTTAGTTTATTTCATTTATGAATTCTGTTTATTCATATTCATTTTAAGTGGACCAACCAGATTTATATTTATTCTGTTTATTCTGTGAGAAAGAGCTATGGAGTTTCACTTAGAGAGCTCGATTCAATGATAAAATTGAATGAAGGGGGGAAAAACATGAGGACTTTGGTTTGTTACCAAACTGGAGCTTTAGGTCTAGTTTTAACTTCCATGCCTTGCTTGTTAAAGAAAAATAATACTTTGTCATTATAAAGACGAATCTTTTTTTACATTCCTATCTTTCCACTTTTAATTAATTTTACCTTTACTTAAGACGGATAAAGTTCTTAAAGAAAAACACTCAACATTTTTAGTTTTGATGAGTTACAACTCTGACTATTTTTTATTGTACAAAGGCCTCATAATTGTACAGCCCTCTCATCCCTGCCCACTCCATGTTTTTGCTTGCTTGTTTTTATCCTACTCGTTTAAAACATTGGCAAGGATTTATGACCAGAACTGCATGAAAACTCACATAGTAGAATGTCAGTGTAGAAACAGTTCTGAGACTGAGGGGAAATATCTTGTAGTCCAGCCCAAGGAGTGTTACAAGGCGGGCTCAGAAAACAATATTAATGGGATTAAATGCTTGTGGTGTGGAAAAAGCTACACATTGGATTTACTCACATCAGTTGTATTTTTCTTTGACCAGTTATTCGTACTAGAAAAGGCCTCAGCATTTCTTTTTTTTCTGAAACTTTAACGACTGTAACAACAAACATGAGCAAAAATTTTGTGAAAATGAAACTTATAGCAAGATTGGTAAACTTATAATGAACATATACCTTCATCATTGCTTTTGATTCGAATCATCTATTGTTGGTTGTATAATAAAATTTAACGATTTTATTGTTGCTTAGATTTTAGTTATCCCTTTTGAACTTGAATATTGATTCCCTCCCTTTGTGCGAGAATCCTCTTTTTTCACACTGTTGTAAACTTTGCTTTTACAATGAATCATGTCTAATGTTTTCTTTTTAATTCTGTTCTTTTTATACAATTGGATGTAGTTTATTCCAAAACCTAACTTGTAACTAAGTATGAAATTTAGATCTAGATTTTTTTTTAAGTGTTCTATTTTTTTCACCTTTTTTCCCTTGTATTTAAAATTGTACTATCAAGCTTTCAAGAACATGAGGCAAAGAGATGTTCAGGGTGCATGTATAAATCAAGTTGCCTTTTTTGGGTAGGGAAATGAGGTTACGGATCAACTCAAACTTGTATTCATTGGTGATGGAGTCGCATTCATTGATAAAAACATCGCTATCGCTGCAATCTTTGATTACTTGCTTAGTTCTACGTCCCTGAGCTTTTCTGAACAAGGCTAGTTGGAGGATTGCTCAATGTTTATGACATAATACCTAATACTATTTACAATTCTGCTACGACGTAATGTTTTATCAGGGCACACACATTTGTGGACTAAGGAACTTTGATCTCTGTTTAACTTTAAGAGAGGAATAAACCAGTGAGGCTAATTTTTAGTAAAGTTACGGGTTTTCAGTAAATGGAGCCACAGATGGATTAATCCCTGTCCTATCCCAGTCCACCTGCCTAACATTTGAGCATCAAGCCCCACAAGTTGTGGTGGGTGTGAACTTTATTCAGCTTACTGTGTAACCTCTTAAAATACTGAATATACTATCAAGCATACATCTAATTTTTACGTCTGTGGTTCGACCCCTGATTTTATTCTCAGTCAAATTTAACTAAAATCCCTTACAAATAAAATTTGTCTAGATGTCTTGCAGAAAGGTACATGTATGTCGCTGTATAGGATCCCCCAGGGGAATCTAGGAGACGTTAAACCCGGAGAGAGGGAGAGAATTCTCTTCCTCCCTCTATAGAGAATCTGCAGAAAGGTATATCTGTTAATACAATTTAAATTACCATTTCAGAATTATTATCTGAAAGGATCTATATATAGATCGGGATTGTAGTAAAAGTTTCTCCAATTTTTCTTATTGATGAAGAAAATACATGTAGAAAGCAAGAGAAATTATTTAGTGGTCGTTCTTTGAGAAAAGGGCTTAGACGTTAGCAGTATAGGTATGATATTCCGCGGACTGAGATTTTAAAAAAAAATGTTTTTCTTCTGGCAAATAATCTACTTAGGATCTATGATACTCTTAAATTTCTTACAAATTTCTATTTTTTGTCATAACATATTATTACTTGTTTGATTATTGCATGCTTCTCTTATAAATGTATCATCTTTTTATGCTATCTGTATAAATTGTGTACATATGTATCGATTATTATATACCGCCAGTGAAATTGACTTACTAAGTAAGTCCACAATTAAAGACTCCTTGACTGACAGTTTCGAAGGCTTAGCTGAGATTATTATAATTTTCTGTTGATATCAACAAGATCTGATCATCTTAAGATAATTTATGAGCAAAACTTGTAGGACAAATATATTGGTTGTCAGTAAAGAACCCAATTTAATAGAGCACAGTACTTTTTTTTTTAATCAGCATTTTACATCTCCAATGCCGATCAAATTTTTGTTAATTGAGGATGGAAAGTATGACTATAGTTGTTCTCAGGCCATTTAGAAACAAAACTTGGAGGGTTTTGGACTTATTCTTTTTCAATGCTTCTGTAGCAACTTATAGAATTATCTGACTCATTTACATGGAGTGGGGCTCCATCGGTGGAATATGTAACTTAGATCCAAGATTTATTGACATGTGTAGCAGTTTTACATGTATGTGTTCTGGCAAGTGCCTTTTCAATTTTATAATTTATGTGCGATTTATTTATCTTCAAGTTTGTTTAGATCTGTACCTTCACAAGCATATGCTAGTACATTATTTAGTTACCATGTGAGGCAGTTAGAGCTGAAAGTGATAGTGTACTAGTAGCATTAGTCCTCCAGTAGCTAATTGTTGATTTAGGAATGTGATTTCAGCAAGATTTATGTAACTTTGTTGCAAGACTACTCATGTCTTCTTTCAAAGTGGAATAAATTCTCTATAGTAGCATTAGTCCTCCAGTAGCTGTTGATTAGACCTCTAGGAATTGTTTTAAAAATAAATGACATTCCAATTTCAGTTCACGGTTCATCAGATGCCCAACCAAATTCATTTTTCAATTTAGGTGCTAGTTTTTCTGTGGAGTCTTATTATTTCTAAACAAAGCTCACTCAACAAGATGAAAAGGGATTTGACAATGAAATCTTGCACTTTAACAATCACTTTCTCTGTAACTCTCTGATCATGAGGTTAAAGTGTTCACGTTCAGAAAGTCTTGAAATCGCACTCAACCTGATGTTGCAGTTAGTTAACTTTGCCAGAAGCAGTGTCAAAAACTCAAATCAACTTGAATTGTACTTGCATTTGCAACGATAAAAAAGTTACAGATTTACATACAAATCTTGTGTGTTGTCATTTTTTCAAGGATCTAATGTTCAACTAAATTTGTTTTACTTTTTACCTTTTATTGAATGTTATTGTTAAGAAAAAGAGGCTTGGAAAAGGAAACACAAACAATTTTTTTGTTCTTGCGTGGTCTACTATAAATATTTCGCTGGATTCAAAACCCAAACGCTGTAGATATCTCATCATAGTTATCATGCTTTTCTTATACCATCCACTTCTACAGAGTAAATTCAAGTCTCCTTAGGCCTAATGATTGTTGGGGCCAGACATTGAGAAATTTGTTTATGCTGTCTCATCTATGAGGGGGAAACAGAAAATATTGATGCTTTGAGAAACTTGTTTATTCGTCATTTAATTATTCCACTATCTGTGTGTGTTACTGTCAAGAGCCCAACACACTTATAACCTAAGCTTCAACATTCATGGGCCCTTGTAGTGTTTAATATAAATTAAAATATTTATAAATTATAATAATATTTTTGTGAATGAACTAGAAACAAACACTTCAAACTATCACAAGACAAGAAGAGGCACAACAAAACCAGTTCTAGTTTACCGGGTGCTTAGACAGTCTGTTCGTACCCACCTCACTGAGTCAGCAACTTTCTAGGGAACTACAAGTTTAGTTTATCTCAAGTTAATTGTTGTGTAGGAAACATGGAATGAGTGTTCATGGCTACATGAATTATAACAAATTATATTGTATGAAATGATGTGCGAGACATTATAAACCATCTTTCTTGATGCATGTCGACAAAAACTGCTGTTTTTTTCTCCCCCAAGCTGAGACTGTACAGCATGAAGGCTTTCTATGTGCACTTGTATTCTATTGTAATCGTGATTTAATATGTTTTCAATTTTTTCCAATCATCTCATCGTCTTTGTCAGTTTTATAATATAATCCTTTCAAAGTGTGGGGACAAAAAAGTGAATAAAACAACTTTAAAATACAAAATACTGCATTTCTTATCACTCACTTCTATTGCTTTTATTTTACATTTAGATATTTTATCTTCATAGTCTATTCATCCGTTTAATTTTTTTATATGTCTCTTTTTATCTCTTGCAAAATTTGTCAAAATGTTAATGTAAGTAAAGATCAATTATAATCTAGCTCTTTAATTAATTGAGCACTTTTCGTTATTCCTACTCAAAAACAATATATATGTATATATATATATAATTATATATTATATTTATTGCACTCCTCAATACATGCTCAAGCAGTTTCCCCAGCATCTTGTACATTTTACATACTTGTACAGTACAGTGGAGGTTTGTTTAATATAAATCTTTCTGCACAGCGCAAAAGTTTAGTTTATCCCAAGTAAGGATCGAGGATATCTCAGGCCAAAGTTCATCAAGTTTATTTTAAGCAAACATTTTTGTAAATTTCTGTTGATCTGGTTTTACTTAAAGATATTAAATTTTAAGAATTCAATTAGTACTGGAGAAGTGAGTTAATCAACAAAATGTCATAACAGGCAACAATGAAAATCAACTTGTGATCATTCACCCGCTCAAAATAATCTGCTCAACACAAACGAAGCTTAATGAGAACGTAATCATTTATTTATAAAAACCACAAAAATCAATAACTGACACTCATCTCAAATCAGCAAACTGCTGGGGGAACGAAAAATACAAGTAAAAACATTTTTTTTTACCATTTGCCCCTCCCTAATGGTCATCTTTTGCTCTCTCTGTTCGTTCCAACCACATTGCAAGTTGCACCAGTGATTCACCAAAAATAGCATGAAATAATGCTAAGTACCAAGTATTTCACACATCATTCATTCAGTCCATGTACCCATTCTCACAACACTAACACCAAATAGAAACTCTCTCAAAGCACTTGCATCCACACAAACCACTTTTCTCACTGAACAAAAATAATGATTTTTATAAACTTTTGAATTTGACATGAGCTAACTTCAACAACAAAATTAGAGCCCAATAATTTATTTGGCTGGTTGATGTAAATTTATTGACTTTCACATAGCTTCTTGGTTTTGTTATGTTCTCAGTCTCGTCTATATTTTTTCATAAATTTTTAATTCCATTATTTTTTTAATTAAGAACCCTAAATCTCAGCTAGCAACACTTTATTAAAGAGTACGGGACAAATCCTCAATTTTTCACTATTTTATTGAAAGAAATCTATAAGATTTTTTTCACATCTTTAAACAATATTCAATTATATAAAATAAAATAAGCACAACTTAATTAAGACTCTGCGTCGTAGTCTGGATTTTTCCGTAAGATGACGAAGCCTTCCATGATGGGGGTCAGTGGGATATCTGAGGAGCATCTGTCAAGGAGAAATCACTTTGGCCAGGAATAGAACTATAAATAGAATTATGTGAGGCAACCAGGATGAATCAGGCACAAGTTGCTAGTTCAAGTTTTGAGTTGAGCCCTCTATAGTCTATATTCTTTTATTTCATTTTCATTTACAAAAGTTTATTTCTGATTCTAGAAATGACAGCGCTATACATCCTCCAACCTCTTCTAAATCATTTCTAAAATATTCTAATCTTCAGTATTTTAGAAATGAAATAATACATTATACATCTGAGGTGACCATGTGTGGGATTAAAATTTGATAAGCACAAATGAACTAAATAAGAGAAGGCGATGGATCAGTAGAGTAAAGGATACATTCTTCTGTGGCAAGCTCAGCCCTCTCTCCATAGGCCAGCAAGACGGGCGTCGTGTGAGTCTGGAAGCCTGTGATGGTCTTGGGTTTGCCTGCCTGGCCAACCACGTCAACAGCCTGAGGAGGGTCAAAAGTAGTCAAATTGTCAAATTGTGAGGAAACAGAAAAAAACACAACACACACACAAAGAAGAAGAAAGAAAAAATAAATTTTATGATAAAGACTTCAAAGGCTAGATCCCAACTTTGAAACATTACAGTTCATACAGTTTATGTTCAAGAATCAATTCAGCTGCATGGGTGACCAAGTGACCAAAAATATGAAGAGATATTATGTTTGATAAAACAGTTGGCAACTTGGAACTTGATATTTTTTTTTTCTTCAAGTTGATGACTGTTTTAAGATACGAGAGAAAGGCTTAATTTTCTTGATTAAATTTTAAAGAGATTTGAATATTATACAGTGTTTAAATAATTTAACTCTTATCAGATTCTCTTAAAGCATCTAAAACTTTCACTGCACAAAGACCCCAACCTGATCTATTTGTGCTACAGTTAGCCAGCTTAGCTTGACTGCTTGAAATGTACACAGAAAGAAAAAAATTGATACTATATGAAAAAGAAACATAAAAAAACCAACAAACAGAATGTCGTAAAAGCTAAGTCCAATATGTCCAAAGACTAACAGAATGTCTAGAAATGTAAACCCCATCCCTCCAGGTAACAGATTAAAGCGTTGTGAAGAATGCTCACCTGTCCAACTCGAACCGTGGTGGGGAGGGGTCTCAGCTGCTCGTCAAACGTGACCAGCATGCGCGGCTGCATGGCGGAGACCAGGTTGTACAGCATGTAGTGAGACTTGCCGATGATGACTGGAGAGGGAGACAACCACCAAACAAAGACATTAAAGTATGTAGTGAGACTTGCCGATGATGACTGGAGAGGGAGACAACCACCAAACAAAGACATTAAAGTATGTAGTGAGACTTGCCGATGATGACTGGAGAGGGAGACAACCATCAAACAAAGACATTAAAGTATGTAGTGAGACTTGCCGATGATGACTGGAGAGGGAGACAACCATCAAACAAAGACATTAAAGTATGTAGTGAGACTTGCCGATGATGACTGGAGAGGGAGACAACCATCAAACAAAGACATTAAAGTATGTAGTGAGACTTGCCGATGATGACTGGAGAGGGAGACAACCATCAAACAAAGACATTAAAGTATGTAGTGAGACTTGCCGATGATGACTGGAGAGGGAGACAACCATCAAACAAAGACATTAAAGTATGTAGTGAGACTTGCCGATGATGACTGGAGAGGGAGAGAAGGAGAGTACGATCAAAGAAAGACATTAAAGGATGTGGTGAGACTTGTCAATGAGAAATGGTGTTGGGGGATACAAGACAAAGATTTAACAAAAGTTGCATTTGCACTGCTAGCACAGTCAACAAATCATTATAATTTTTTTAACCATCCAATTTTGCTTACTCAGTGGCGATGGCCCTTGCCCAGGTGAGTCAGGCCCTGCGCCAGCCGCACCATGAACAGGTTGTTGGGGTCCTTGGCGTGGTACACAGCCAGCTGTCGCAGCATGGCCGCCAGCCGCGCGTTGTTTGTGCCTGGACACGGAGGGAGATAATATGAGCTGTCTTAGTGACTATACAGTGCAAAAACATTTAAATTAAGTGAAATAATGTCAGCTATCTTAGAGTCTATGCAATACAAAACATGAGTGGATACGAAATTTAAATTAAATGAAATAATGTGAGCTTTGTCCATGCTTATGACAATAAAAAACACAAGATGATAAATATATATATATATATAAATGAATCAAATGAAATAATGTGAGCAATGTTGGTTCCTGGACAATAGAAAACAATGTTAGCCAACTTTTCTCTATTATCCCACAAAATTCCTTCAAAAAATCCCAAAACTAATAGAGACAATTAATAAAATTAAGAAGTCCACAAAACAACATGAACTACAATTTAAGGATCAACTAACACATGTCAAGGTATAAAATTTCTTCCTTTTCCGCCATGTTTACAGACCTGCACATAAAATACTATCAATAAGAGGCGATTCTCTTACCGGCTCCGACGATGCCCATGGCCATGATGGCGTTGTGAGCCACCTCGGGGTCGCTGTCGTGCGAGAACTTGGACAGCGTGTCCAGGATGCTCAGCTTCGGGTTCGACACCGAGATCAGCGCCAGGGCCAGGGGCACGGCACGCCGGATCGGCAGCTCTCCGTAGCGCAGCAGGTGGGAGAACGCCCGGAAAGACATCTCGCAGCCGACCTCCTCGCCCATGGCAATCAGGCCGATCCCCAGCACCGCAACACCTGTGGGGGTATAAAGTGGTTGTCTATCTCAGTGAACTGGCAATGTACGTAGAGCTAGGTAATGGGTAGGCAGTATTCATGTCCACAAAAAACTAGTCCTGGGGTAGAACATTGGCTATCGAGGCAAAAGGTCTGTGGTTCCAGCCCTTCTGATTACTGTTCGGGTCCGTATCAGTATAATGTTACCCGCTGAGCAGTAGTCATGGTATCCCTGCCCTGTCTCATGTGTGGCAGCACATAAAATTGTCAAACGTCAGTCTTGGGGCCTGTCCACAATATAGCCTTAACAACAATATGTGTGTCCAAACCTTGCACTGTGGACAAATTCGGCCCCTCCTACTCTTTTTTATCATCTTTCTCCTTCTTCTTAGCCATACAAAGTAACCTTTAACAAAATCTTGCAGTGTGAAGAACAATACTTTTCTTTACATCAAAGCTACACAAAAATGTGATACACCCCTCTCCTCGCTCAATAATGGTCTGACAATATCTATGCAGCCCTAACCTTGCTGGGTGGACAAATCTGGGCCCTCTGGTTTCTCCTCCTTCTTCTTAGCCATACAAAGTAACCTTTAACAAAATCTTTCAGTGTGATGAAACAACATTTTTCTTTACATCAAAGCTACACAAAAATACGATACACCCCTCTCCTCGCTCAATAATGGTCTGACAATATCTAAGCCCAAACCTTGCTGTGTGGACAAATCTGGGCCCTCTGGTTTCTCCTCCTCCTTCTTCTTGTCGTCCTTGTCCTTCTTCTTGTTCTTGTCCTCCTTGCGCTCGTTGTTGTCGGCGTCCTTAGTGGCCGTGTCGTGCTCGGAGCAGACGTGCAGCAGGTGTTGGATCTTGAGCACGTTGCCCGTCCCAGCGTAGGCGGCCACGTCCACCAGCATGGTGGCCATCGACCGCAGCGGCTCGGCGATCACCTCCAGCGTCATCAGGGTGGCTTTAACTGCGTCCTGCTTGCCTGGGGGAGAGAGAGAGAGAGAGAAGGTTGGTTGGTTGGGTTGGTTTGAGGTAAGATAGTAACAACCATGTAGGGAAGAAAGATAGTTACAACAATGTAGGGAGATTAGATCGTAACAACAATGTAGGGAGGTAAGATATAAACAACAATGTAGTAAAGTAAGAAAGTAACATGTAGGAAAGGTTAACCTCTAAAGCAAGTGACTTCACTGGACAGGTCATATTGTCAGTCAAACCATCCTGTCAACACTTACCGAGATAGGCCAAGGCCAGACCGAGGGCCAGGTAGCGAGCGTAGGTTTCCTTGAGCTCCGCCTCCGATCTCTCCATCATGGTCTGCAGGATGGTGGAGGTTACCTCCCCATTACACGTCCCCACGGAGATCAGACCGCACGCGAGGGCCGCGTTACCGACAACCTGCAACAACAGTTACAGTGTCAAGTTGTTTCCCTTAATAATAACAGTAATGTAAATTGTATATATTGTCACCTTGATAACATTAGGGTCTATCTCACTGACCCACCATAAGAAACTTGGAATAATTCCCCATCTATCTGTTCTAAAAGGGGAAAAATCTGATGGGCCAAGGTTTTTAAATTTAAATTCCAAAATCACCTACAAAAAAAAAATATATTTTCCAAAGTTTGGATTTTTATAAATACTGCTAATTTTGAGAATAGAGATGGACCACCACTGTTAAGTTGCCCATGCTTCTTCTAAAAAGATGTAATTACTTGTTGGTAAAAACACACAGCTCAGGTTTAAGAAACAGCATGTAAACACCAATATTGGCTGAATCAATTACAACTTCTAGTATCTATGCCTTTTTTCCACAGTGCATTTTTTTTTTTTAATCTTACTTTACAGCCACAGTTTTGAACTTGGTGCAAACACACTTTCAGGCTGTGCCCAATCTTTTGTCAATTTTCCTACTCTAGCCACTTAACTGACCTCCATGTTTGCTTTGGAATCTCCCAGGACTGGCAGGATGTAGGCCAGAACGTCTTCACGGTTAGACCCTGCGTACGCCAGGCCCAGTCTGAAATAGAGAGGTGTTTAACAGATATACAACATGAAGTTAAAGAAAAACAACACAGAATAAAAATACTCATTAAATTGGTATAAGGTGAAGCTAAACAAAACTGAAGGTTTAAAAAACACACAAAAAAACAGAATAAAATGATAAAACTCAACTACCCTATGCTCTGGTATCTCAGAGGTTAGAACAAACAAATCCTTGTGAACCACGTTTCCCCTCAGGTTAAAACAATATTTCCTTCTTCAGACCCCCCCCCCCCCCCCCCCCCCATCTCTCTCATTGTCTGACTGACCCGCTGATGGCGCCGATCCGCATGAAGGAGTTTTGGTGCATGACGTGGTCACACAGCAGGGCCAGGGCCGGGTCACACTCGTTGCGAACTCCGGAGTTGACGATTCCACACGCCAGGAGGGCTCCAGCCTGACAGAAGTTAGAGGGACAAAATAGTTTCAAAAGTGTTCAGGACAAACAAGTCAACTGGCTGTGAAAGAAAAATTCTGGGTGCCCAGAATACCTCCAAATTTTATAATCACTGAGCTACGATTTTGTCGTAAGATCTTTTCGCTATTCTTTAGATAATTGATAAAAACAGTTTTTTTAAACGTATCAATGACTTAACATATATCTACATAAATTGAACCTTCTTACCAATTAGGTTCTACAAATAAAATTTCTCAAAGAAAAAGAGAGAGAAAATTTCCCTAAGGGCCATGATGGTTATAAAATTAAAAAACAAAAAATGCTTGTCCCAAGCCCTTTTTAAAAAGGAAACAGAAATCAATTACTCATAAAAACAAGTTAGGAGAACCAAGTCACAGAGAGCTGATTCAGTACTGACTTTGATGTATTCCTCCGAGGAGTACAGGAACTTGTCAATCTGAGTGAGACCTCCGTCAACATCCCACAGCAGGATCAGGCCGAGGGAGGCGGTCGCACTCAGCATGCCTACAGCGGAGAAGCATAGAGAATAACTACACTGTTCATTGTTTTAACATAATAACTATTATAACTGTATATATGAAGTTGTGAGAATTCTTAGTAAAATGCATATGTATTTTTAATGTAAAGCGCTCTGAGCGTAAGTCTGTTTGGGGTAGAGCAATATAGAAATAAAGTTCATTATTATAATTATTAGAATAATATAATACTCCATTTAGGGAGAACCATATATATGTTATAATCATCGTTACATATACAATTTCCATCATTTATTTATCCATGAAAACATTCACAATTTGTAACAAAACAGATGTGGAAATGTGCGGCCCATAATGAATGCAAACAGATCCACAATAAGAACCGTCCACTGGCAACCACAAAATGGGAAAACATTGAAAGGAAGACAGACAAAGAGATGGTGTAAGGATATTGTTCTACAGAAAAGCATAGAGACAGGCAGAGGGCTGCATCCTGCAGTGGACGGGCAGAGCTTTGTAGGAAGTGTAAATTCAGGAGGTCCAGGGATCAAATCCCACTTGAGCAAAAGTACTCTCTACTGAGTCAGTGACAGTATAATATGACTTGTCAAAAATTGAGTATCCTAATTCTGAGGTCCCGTAGTAGTAGAGGATCTGTCTTGAGACCTAGATGTTTTAACTAATTTGTCTGTTGTTGCTTAGTGTCAACTGTCAGCACTATATAGGCTATACTGTGGACTAATGTCTGACAAGTTTATGTGCTGCTACACACGTGACAGCACAGGGATACCATGATCCTGTCTCAGTTGGTCAATGTCATACTGACACCAACCCAACAACCAACTAGTAGTGTACGTTTAACTAGAAGTGAGCTTCACTTTCTCTGACCAAAGAGACAGCCTTATCCCACTAGCACTGCTCTAAACTGTACAAGACACATGTACGCACCATGCTCCTTGTTCTTGTAGAGCCACTTGTGCCCATCCTCTGGGGTGATGAGTTTGTCCGTGCCAAACGCTGCGTTCACCATGCCGTTCACAAAGGAGGAGGCGAGATTCTGTCTGGCCGAGTCCAGATTGCTAGGGCCGATGGAGCTTCCTGGGGATGATGTAATGCATGAACTAAAACAAATGTGCAACGATCTAGGAAAAGAAGGAAATCAAATCTGTAATGCACAAATTAAAAATAAATGAGAAAACATAAAATGTACTCCCAACTCTAAGAGCTGCTGAGTGACTTGTACAAACAGAAAACAGACAGACAACAGCACTCACTGTTTGGTTCCAAGTGTGTTTTGTAGATGTCGTCTGGATCTTTGGGGTCCATGATATCCAACTGTGAAGGATAGGACACAATATAGTGATAAATCATTAAATGTAAGATAATTTCATAGTGTAACAAATATTTAGCTGTAATGTTTTGATTGGCCATTACATTTGAGTGAAACTGGATGAGAAATAGAGAGTGTAACAGTGCCTTGAGCTGAGATTCTTAGAAATGGTCCTCAATAAACTATATTATTATTACTATTATTACTGTTAAAACTATTATTATTATATATATTATTTTTTTTTTACTGAAACTGCAAAGCATTGAATATCAATGTATAACCCATTGATAGATCTTCACTGAACTATGATCTGCCAACTTTTTTTCGTTTCGACTGAAAATCCATAAATTTATGCAAAACTGGCATAACTGAAAGAGCTAAGCTAACCGACCTCCCTAGCCAGTGTGAGGAAGTTCTGGTTGAGCTGTCCGTTGGCGATGATCTCGCGCAGGTCCTCTCTGTCGTCCATCATCTCGTGGAGCTCCAGGGAGATTTGCTGCCTGCCCAGCATGTAGGCCAGCTGCTTCTTCACCAACCTGGGGGGTAGAGAACAGGCACGCGTTGATAAATCATGCTTAACTCTTTCCCATCGCTGCCTAGTCACATGGCCGAACTTCTTAACCAGATTGGACAGAAATTCTTCGCGTAACGTTTGCACTTTATATCACATTGCAATATATACAACATACATTTCTCGAATCAAGTTTAATGAGTTTGTGCACTATTCTTAGGTGATGCTTAACATTATGGGTAGACAAACTATTCAGATAATATACCAAGATTTTGTTAGCAAAATGATAGTTCTCATTTTAGTAGGCCTGAGGTGAATTAACTCACTCCCACCTATACCGCCTGTCGTTGCCTGTATGGATCACTATATTGTGCACTAAGTTTTTTGTGTTATTAGCCCAGAATTAGATCTAAGAATTAGCTTTAAACTTTTTTTGGACTGATTTTAAGCAATTTCAAGCCCAATTGAAGGTATAAACTTGAGTCTGTGGGTGATCTCCTAAATACAATAAAGATGAAAATACTAGAATGTTCCCTGTCAAACAGTAATTGTTGAGTCCTGAATGCCTAACCTAAATTACTGGGATAAAGAAGTTGAGGCAAAATCATGTATACAATGGAATCCTCATAAATTCTGTAAGTGGAAAAATGTTGAAAATATTTTTTTTTTTTAAATCGCTATGTGATGATGACTTTCAGCAAGATTAGACTGATAGGAATTTTTCATGCTAAAAATTCTAGATCACTTTTTCAGGGAAAAGAAATGACCCCAAGCGCTATTTAGAAAAATTTTAATTAAAATACATTGGGAATTGTTTTTTTAATTGACGTATGATGCCCCAAGTACTCATTTTGACTATTTAAAAATGAGTGCTTACAGAGACCCCCTCCCCCCCCACCCTGCCATACAACTATACAACTGAGGGTACAAAACACAAGGTACGATTGATTAGCGTGAAGTTGAAAACACTCACTGGTCCGGACACCCGAGGAAAATCTCCTCGACCAGCTGGATGTCGTTGAGCGCCATGGCAAACCGGAGGGCCTGCGGGTACTGCTTGAACTTGGTGTAAAGGTCCACGGCGCACTTAAGCAGGACTGTGTTCTCAGGGTCAGGGACGTACGGTACACAGCTGGTGAGGGGAGAGAACAGAGCATGATGGGACAGTTTATCATCATAGCTGGGCGAGTCGTGAATTGTTGTTTAGTGTCCAACGTCAGCACTATAAAGTCTATACTGCAGACAGGTCCCAGGACAATTTTATGCGCTGCCACATAGGCATCAGCCCGCAGTTTCCACCAGACGCCTCTGATTGACCTATATGCAAGCCACAGCCGGCGAAATTGCACCCATGCATTTATTTCAAGGATTACAATATTTATTTAGGTTGCAAATCATCAGATAACATTTACAGTTTAATCTGCTTTAGATAAAACTCTTGGAGACAGCCTAAAAGTTGGTCATATCTAAAGAAGATAAAAACATTGTACCATATGAATTGATGTTTAATTAAAAGATTGGCATGACTGCTAGTTACCTAGTGAGGTAGAGGCAGACACGGGCATAAGCCGACTCATCCACGTAGTTCTTGAGCAGATCAAGTCTCTCTATCTCCATGAGGAGGTCGCAGGCCTCAGCCTCCGCGTTGTGAGACATGTGGTACGGCACGATCTGCTTGGACAGGGACACCAGCTTCTCACGCATCTCTGTGTTGTCCGACGCAACTTCCTGCCACTCCAGGGCCACCTGGCCAGCCAAATGTCTACAGTGAAATAAACAAAGTCAAACTTAAAATATATCATACCATATTGTCACTGGGATGATACTGGCAGGATGGCAAGTTTTATTGCTTTTTGTTGTTGTTGAGAGGATTAAAATAAAAAAAAAATGTTTATTCCTGTGTAGCACCATGAGCTGAGTCTAAAGCACTTGCATTACATTTTTATTATTATCATTTAATAAAACAAACACTTTTGTGTTGTTTTATTAAGTAAATATTTCATGCAAATGCAGTTTTCCTTCTGTAAATCCTCGAAACCATAAAGGAGTGAAATTACCTGCGACCATATAGGATTCCTCAGGGAAACACAGGAGACGTTAAACCCAGAGCTAGCACATTGACTTACCTTACATACTCGTGTCCCCAAGAGCCAATTTCTTCCTTTGACCCCAGCAGGCGATATTTCAAACTGTCGCGTCCTTCACTCATTGTCATACCTAAAACTGAGACAATATCAGCACAGAAACCCTGAAGACAAAAAATAAATAAATAAGAGTCAAAATTTGTGTGTCTAATGAAAACCTTACAAGACAGACTTGTCATGTGTCAAAGTTAACCACAAAAGGGTATTCTGCTAAAAGTACCAATACCATAGCACCATTAAGCGCAACAATATTTTCTTAAAGCTGAATTTTTTTTTAATATTTAAACCAAATTTTATTAACAAAACCCAGTACAGAAAAAAATTGATGGAGGATTATTAGCATGCACAAATTCCAAAAACCTTTTAAAAAATAATCATAAAACAAGATACATATATATTATAATACAACATTAAATTCAAATTCATTAAGAGTGCCATAGGCTTAATGATACCAACTGGATTATGATTTTCTTTTTTACTGAAACTCATTCAGCAGCATAAAATATTGGATCATAGAACATAATATGTTAACATGCCTTAACTGACCTCTGACCTGCCAACTTTTCATTCACTGAAAATGTGTAATTTTATGTAAAAACTAAAATTAGCATCACTGCTCACAACCATAACTGCAAGATAAAATGTGTACCTTTGTGTCTTTGTCTTTGATCTTCTCGTGAACCTCTTTGAGCGTGTCGTAGTGAGGCCGCAGGAACTTGAGAGGTTTCGGCACCGACGTCATGGATGTGGTGGACGCCCGGATCTGAGTGCGGAGACTCTCCAGGGCGGCCGGGTAGAGCTTCTGGTTCGGCTCCACCAGCCGCTCCACGAGCATGTTCAGTTCATCCTGGAGCTGGCGGTCCTCCTCTGTCTGATAGCAAGATTAGTAAAAAAAATAAATCAACATAAAAACAATTATGTCTTATATTGCGATCACTTAACCCCTCCTATTGTTATTGTAACCCTATTTTTTTATATGAAATAATAAAAGTCACATCCTTTCCAGTAATCATAGGTTTAGACCTTTACTACAGTGTACGAGAGACTAACGTGTTTTCAACAACAGAACATCACAAATTTAAAAAAAAAAGGAATCGAATGTGACTTGACAGTGGAAAAAAGAAAAGGGAAAAAATATGTATTACAATACTGATGTAAATTGCAAAAATATCTAAGCACCTGTGAACCAAACCTGGAAGAATCAAACCTACTAATCTCTAATAACAATCATTCAATATGTTGAATATGAGCAGCAGCCTTATAAATATTGAAGAAGAAAAAGTAATAAAATCCTTAGACATTCTACAGTATTGGTCTAAAAAAAAAAAACACCAAGTGACCAACTAAAAAGATCTAGATTAGATGTGGAGAGTAGATTAGCATGCTAAGCTTGGGAAGTCAAACTTTCTAAGGCCTATGTCCTTTTTTTTTCACTTTTTCACATAGATCTCAATGGGTTTAGAGACATACCTTTCCAAGTAGAGTAGCCTCTGATCTATGTATAACTATGATCTAGTCTTTTTCGACCTTCTAAATCAATGCAACATTATGAACAATTCAAAGATGACAGTTTGATCTAGATCCATATCCAACTATTGTTTGACAGAATGTTCTTTAAAATCCAGCTAAACTGACTCACTTCGCGGATAACCGGGCGCAGTGCCCAATTGAATTTGCTCAATATCTAGTTCTAGATCTATTAACAAATTTGATATGAAAACCCATGAATCTAGATTGCACCTTGACAGCGGTTCGGTCTCTGCAACTCTAGAATTACGAAGAGAGTAGTTTAAATATACCGTTTAGATGTTACTAAAATCTAGATTATATTCTTTGTTGACTAACAGCCATGACAAGCAAATTTTGAATGCCGGTATCTTTTTCGCGACCTCCCTATCTCTCTCTTTCTCTCCCTCTGTCTATCTCCCACTCTCTCTTTTCTTTGCGAATTCGTTTTCGTCGTACCTTTCTGCCCTTCCCCCCCCCCCCCTTCCACTCTCCCCTCTCTCTCACTCTCATTCTCTCTATCTCTCTCTGTCTCTTTTGTCTTCTTTTTCCTCTCTTCTACCTCCCTGTCTCTCCTGTCTTCTTTTTTCTCCCTTCTACTCCCCCCTCTCTCTCTCTCTCTCTCTTTTTTTCGCGACCTCCCTTTCTCTGTCTCCCTCTTCTCCCCCCCCCCTTCTGCTGTCCATCCTTGGGCCTCTCTCTATCATGAGAGAGGTGGTCCAAAGGTAGAGCATACGGCCTCTATTGAGAGAGCTACGGGTTTGTTCCACGCTACTTTTTTTTTGCACTGGTTGAGTCAGAGTCAGTAGACCTCTCTCAGATTCCGTTTTTTTTTAAACAGAAACGAGGACTTTTGAACTAAGAGAGAGATTTGTTTTCTCTTCATAAAGAATACTTTTATTATCAAATCCATGCATTCTAAAGACTGATGTCACTATTGTGAGCGCCTTTATCTACATATTTTAATATTCGGAAATAGCGAACTAAAAAAAAATAGCAACTCAGAGAACTTATGAACATAAATAGTATCCACAGATTGCTGTTTTTTAAGGACTGGTCACTTATTTACCAACAGCAAGCCATATTTCTTCTCCTAATGTACGAACCCGGTAACTTGCAGTATTGGTGTTGATTAAAATTGTTTTTTTTTGTGTGTGTGTATGGAAAGGGGGGGTATAATTTTAAACTTTTTTTTTATCGTTTTTTTTTTCTTTGAGTCCCCAATACCAAGCAAATTAATCAAACCTATGAATGATCCATAGACAAAAGGAAAGCTAGACTACACAAAAAAACAACAACAAAAAAGTATTTATTTTAAGATGAAATAAGATGAACTTTCTGGGTGAAACTAGATGTTGTCGATTTCTCACCGTGTTTGTACACTTTTGTGATAATGGACGCCCGAAGTTAAAATAAAAAAAAAGATTGTAATGCTCAGTGATGTGGCAAAAATCCATTAAATTATAAAGAATCAAAGTGCGCATGTGTGCGTGGTAGTTGGAGGCGAGTTGGTTTAACGTCGAGCGTCAGCACTATGTAGGTGATATTGTGAACGGGCCCCAAGACTGAGCGCACGCGCGCATGTGTGTGTGTGTGTGTGTGAGATAGATAGATAGATAGATAGATAGATAGATAGATAGATAGATAGATAGATAGATAGATAGATAGATAGATAG
>RQTK01000643.1:56087-106357 GCA_003991915.1 Elysia chlorotica
ATGAAGGAGCGAGAGAGAGAGAGAGAGAGAGAGAGAGGAGCTAGTGATAACACAAACGCAACAACAATGATAACAAAAATAGCAAAATGATTTCTAAAGATTTAATTTTTTAAATTGTAAAGCGATTTATTAATTAGTCATGCATGACAGTACGTGTAAATAGCTCGTGTCGAAGGTATAGTCCTCCATCTATTGGTCAGCAGTGTTCAATACAGCATGATTATACACAAAGCACTTAGCATGGGAAAAGTTTTATTAATATCATTGCAGAAAATAAAACACTAAAATAGTGAAACAAATTATCTATGGCTACCCCCCCCCCCCCAAAGAAAAAAAAACACACAACAACCAAGAAACAGACAAACGAAAAAGAAATAAATGAAAAATATAAATCAAGCAAAAGTGTTGACATAATGCATAATGTTATCAGAGATCTATATGCTGTACAAAATTGAATTCCATCTAGCTGAGCATACAATACAAACATGTAAAAATCAATACATGTATATTTAAATAATAGATTTACAGTGGAGTTATTTTCTTTCAACTTGGAAGGGCATAATTTAAAACATGAAATGGTAACTGACTGACTGTCTGTCTGTCTATCTGTCTGTCCGTCTGTCTCTCTCATGTATCATAAAACAAAAAAACAAACAAAAAAGGCTTAAAAGTTACACTGGGTGATTAGGATTTCAACAGCAGCAGGGGAAGATGTAGCAGCAATAACCACATCAACAAATAAAATATCCTAATTCCATTTATCTTATATCTTTCCTATTCAGCAGCTGCAAAATGTTACAGTTAAAATACTAGGGGGCGATGAATCAACACATGGTGATAACATTCGCTGATGTTGCAGATTCTTAGCTGGTGATATTATAAATAGAACAATGTATTGCTGTTCTTTGGTCAAATAAAGTCCGATACAGGACACCCAGCAGAATACCCCGGACTAAGTTGGTCACATTATATTTATAGTGACAACTACCCAACTAGCAGCCAGGGAACTGTTACCCTCTCGGTACATCAGCCCAACTCCCCCACCCACACACACACACACATACTTCCTTTGGCCTTACAGTTTTCTCTTTATAATCTTGATCTTCAGTGATTAAAGTACAATAAAACAAAACCCCCCCTCTCCCCCCCCCCCTAATAAACATACTTCATTTGACCTTAAAGGTTTCTCTTTAATAATCAATTATCTTGATCTTCAGTGATTAAAGTACACAAAAACACCCCCTCCCCTACCCTACCCTACCATAAAAAGATAACAAACAAGTAGCACACAAACTGCAGAGTTAAAGAAGAATATGCAAAATTCAATTGCACTGTAAATTTTACATTGCATGTAATTGGAAATATCATGAAATCGAAGTGATGAATCTACACAGCAAACAAGTAATAATAATAATAATAATAATAATAATTAATAATAATACATTGCATTTAAATAGCGCATTTGACAGCTTTAAACTATTACCAAGCACAATAGACACAATAGATGGTTAGGTTTGCAAAGGTTTGGTTTTGATTTATCAAACGTAATTTTTTTTTGTTGTTGTTTGTAAAGGAGAACGTATAGATCGTCTTACTTTTTACTTAGACGATCATAATTTTAATTTGGCAAGAAATAAAAAGAAAAGATATCACATATATATTTAAAAGCCATTTTAAACGCTACTCAAACTTTGTATGCATTAATAACCAACAACTTTGGGTTTTTGCTCTACATCAGAGGAAAATAAAACTTCAAATCAATAACTTATTCATAGATGAGCATATTTCTCCTGCCATTTCTCCTCATTTATTGCAGAATTTTCCAATACCTAAATTGCATAAAAAATATTATGGAGACACACATTGGCACCACTGTGAATAACACTCTAAATTCAAATAATTATTGTAGAAATATTGCAACAGGTATGTATCACATTTGTTGTACATGCCATAAAATAATAATTATTAATTTCAGGTTTAGCAAATTCTCAAAGATGTGAGTATCATTGTCAAAGGCTAAATAGGAGAAAATTGAAGCAAATAAAACAAGATGTGCAATCTTTTTTATTAACTTCTTGCTCAGCTAAAACTTAAGTTGCCAATACCGTCGTTGAAACTATAAAGTTACAAGGGTAAAATCCGTGGACCTAACCTTATCTTTCGAGGTCATATCCTAACAAACATTGTTTCTTAAGTGCCAACGTCAGTAACTAGGCTTTATATTGCAGATGTTTAATTTTTGTTGCGAAGCGTCCAATGTCAGCACTATTTAGGCTATATTGCAGATGGGTGTAAAGACTAACGCCTGGCAATTTTACCTGGTGTCACACAGAGGCAAAGCTGCAATTCCAAGACTCCTGTTTGTTCCTGTCACAGTGTACTGACAATGTGGCATTGACCTGACCAATTGTGGGATCGAACTGGGCACCTCTCAGTGCTACACCACTAAAGCCTGTTCGTCTCACCCTTCACAATATTGCCCTCCCAGGCCTTAAGTTCAATGCAGAATCTCAGACATACAATACAATTAATAAGACTGATACTGTCGTTATGGATTGTTAAAATAGACAATTCAACTAGGTCATCTGTATCCTGCTAAGCTTGTAAGAGTCCAGTAGGTCATCGGTATCCTGCCAAGCTTGCAGAGTTCAGTAGATCAGTAGTTCGTCTGTATCCAGCTTTAGAAAGTCATATATTCGACCCATCTTATATAAAAACAGTAGGTCATTCTTATCCAGACTGGTGTGTTCAGTAGATCAGTAGGTCACCTGTATCCTGGGTTAAAAAGGTCATTAAGTCATCTGTCTAACGCCAACCTTTTTATGCAAATCTATCATCTGTATTATATTTCAGTAAGTAATCTGTATCCAGCCCATCTTGTGCAAATTTGGTAGTTCAGTGGGTCATCTTATCTGTGTGCAGGTACAGTTGGTCGGCAAGTCATTTGTATCATTGAGCAAGTTCAGTAGATTAATAGATCCGTAGTCATCTGTAGCCTTGTCCTAGTTCAGTAGGTCAATGAATCATAATGCACCCGAGTGCGATTTTCGTAGGCCAATAGGTCGTCTGTACCTTTGTGAGAGGTCAGTAGATTAGTAGGTCAGTAGGCCTAACTTGTGTGACTTCAGTAGATCATCTGTATCTGGCCGAGCTTGTACAACTTCAGTAGGTCAATAGGTCATCTGTATCCAACCCAGCTTGTGCCAGTTAAGTAGGTCAATAGACCATCTGTAGCCTTGTATTACTTCAGTAGGTCATCTGTATCCTTGTATTACTTCAGTAGGTCCAGTAGGTCATCAGTATCTTTGTGTGAGGTCAGTAGGTCATCTGTATCCTTGTGCGAGGTCAGTAGATCATCTGTATCCTTGTGCGAGGTCAGTAGGTCATCTGTATCTTGTATTACTTAAGTAGGTCAGTAGGTCATCTGAATGCGGCCAAGCTTGTGCCAGGCGGTGTTGTCCGAGGTGAGGTCGAGCTCGCGGAGCGTGATGTACACGGCGCCCAGGAAGTTGTTCTCCATGAGTCGGCCCTGGTCCCACACGCTGACCTGCAGCATGCGGAACATGAGCTCCTGCTCCGGGAACTCGTACTCGATCTGTGGGGGAAACAAAGAGAAATTGCTGTTTATATACTGGATCTGGCGCAAACTAAAAACAAACTGCTGTTTATATACTGGATCTGGTGGGAAACGAAAACAATCTGCTGTTTATATACTGGATCTGTGAGGAAAACGAAAACAATCTGCTGTTTATATACTGGATCTGGTGGGAAACGAAAACAATCTGCTGTTTATATACTGGATCTGGGGGAAACAAAACAATCTGCTGTTTATATACTGGATCTGGTGGGAAACGAAAACAATCTGCTGTTTATATACTGGATCTGGTGGAAAACGAAAACAATCTGCTGTTTATATACTGGATCTGGTGGGAAACGAAAACAATCTGCTGTTTATATACTGGATCTGGTGGGAAACGAAAACAATCTGCTGTTTATATACTGGATTTGGTGGGAAACGAAAACAATCTGCTATTTATATACTGGATCTGGCGGAAAATGAAAACAATCTGCTGTTTATATACTGGATCTGGTGGAAAATGAAAACAATCTGCTATTTATATACTGGATCTGGCGGAAAACGAAAACAATATGCTGTTTATATACTGGATGTGGCGGAAAATGGAACTGTTGGCTGTTGGCTTTCCAAATGTAAGGAAATTGCGGTGGATATTGGTCAATGAGCCTCTATGGACTGCAAGTAGAGGGTCTTTTAATAAAATGAAAAACATTATGAATGCCAAGGCTGGAGCTTTGTCCATCTCTTCATTTATCATCATGCACACAGTAACATACCACCTAAGTTCTCAAAATATTGCTTCTTTACACGAGCAGACATCAATTTGGCCAGAAAAGAAAAACTGTTCAATAAAGTTAAAGTTGGATATTTTATGTATCACGTAAGCCAGTTCACCCTCCCTTACTAACCAGCTCGTTGTACGTCGGGTGACTGGTGTTCTTGACGACCTTGGTCTTCCGTTTGGTCTGCTTGTCTGGGTCAGGCAAGAGGTACGTCTTGACATACGGACTCGGCAGCTGAGGCACGTCAGGCTGGGACAAACACACGTACACACACACAAATGAACAATAATAAGACATGAATAAAAGTGAATAAGATAAGCAACCTATCAAAAGAAGTTATATATGCAGCTCGAACACAGAACCTTTATTAAAAAGGACCACCACCCTAGCCATTGCGCCAATTAAAATGTTTCAAAATACTTTGGCGTAAATTCAAGTTTTCTCTCTCTATTCTGACAATTTTACTTTCTACTACAGAATAGACAGTGCAGGAATACCAAAACTTCTGTCAAAGCTGATAACATTACAAAACATCACTAACCCAATAAGTAAGAGAAAAATCTTGCCCAATAATTTGCCCTATCCTGAGATCAGACCAGGAACCACTCGAGTAGAAGCTCAGCCCTCTACTTTAGCCAGCTCACCCCCCACCCCCCTCTCTCTGAAGACAACAACTGAACCTCAGAATAACTCTGAGGCAAACAGGATGAATCAGGCACAAATCGCTAATATGAGCTACAGCCTTTTTAACTTAGAGAAACTTATTGACCTTATTAATTTTCAAATAAAAAGAATCATCTTTGTTTGAAGAAGAGCTAAAGTTTAATTTTTTTTTTAACTTTCAAAGTGCGTTTGATGCTCTTTAATACACCCAAAAAGTCTGATGTCCACCTTGCACCTGATTCTCCATGCTTGCTTTACAATTACAAAGACAAGAGACACCCAAAAAGTCTGATGTCCAACTTGAACCTGATTCAAGATTTACTTGCTTTACAATTACAAAGACGAGAGACACCCAAAAAGTCTGATGTCCAACTTGGACCTGATTCACCGCGCTTGCTTTACAATTACAAAGACAAGAGACACCCAAAAAGTCTGATGTGCACCTTCCACCTGATTCACCGCGCTTGCTTTACAATTACAAAGACAAGAGACACCCAAAAAGTCTGATGTCCAACTTGCACCTGATTCACCGCGCTTGCTTTACAATTACAAAGACAAGAGACACCCAAAAAGTCTGATGTCCAACTTGCACCTGATTCACCGCGCTTGCTTTACAATTACAAAGACAAGAGACACCCAAAAAGTCTGATGTCCACCTTGCACCTGATTCACCGCGCTTGCTTTACAATTACAAAGACAAGAGACACCCAGAAAGTCTGATGTGCACCTTGCACCTGATTCACCGTACTTGCTTTACAATTACAGAGACACGAGACTGACCAGGCCTCGCACGTGGCTGATCATGATCTCAAGAGCGTTCTTCTTGAACTGGATCGACATCTTTATCTCCCCTTGGATGCCCTGGTTTGCCGGGGTCGTAGCTATGTTTGCCGACACTCGATCTGATAGGAAGGAAGTTTTCTCTCTCTATTCTGACAATCTTATATATTACTTTCTGCTACATAATAGACAGTGCAGGAATACCATAACTTCTGTCGGAGCTGATAACATTACAAAATGGCACTGACCCAATAAATAAGAGACAAATCTGACCAATAAATTTGCCCTACCCTGGGATCAAACCAGGAACCACTCGAGTAGAAGCTCAGGCCTCTACTTTAACCAGCTCACCCCCCTCTCTATGAAGAGTACAACTTGCACCTGATTCACCGCGCTTGCTTTACAATTACAAAGACAAGAGACACCCAAAAAGTCTGATGTCCAACTTGCACCTGATTCACCGTACTTGCTTTACAATTACAAAGACAAGAGACACCCAAAAAGTCTGATGTCCAACTTGGACCTGATTCACCGCGCTTGCTTTACAATTACAAAGACAAGAGACACCCAAAAAGTCTGATGTCCAACTTGCACCTGATTCACCGCGCTTGCTTTACAATTACAGAGACAAGAGACACCCAGAAAGTCTGATGTCCACCTTGCACCTGATTCACCGCGCTTGCTTTACAATTACAAAGACAAGAGACACCCAGAAAGTCTGATGTGCACCTTGCACCTGATTCACCGTACTTGCTTTACAATTACAGAGACACGAGACTGACCAGGCCTCGCACGTGGCTGATCATGATCTCAAGAGCGTTCTTCTTGAACTGAATCGACATCTTTATCTCCCCTTGGATGCCCTGGTTTGCCGGGGTCGTAGCTATGTTTGCCGACACTCGATCTGATAGGAAGGAAAAAATATTGAGAAAGTGGATAATAAATAAGAATAAGTATATTTTAGATACTTCAGTTGTTCTTTGTTACTGCAAATTCCATAATTGTTAGTGTAGTGTTATTTTGCAATAGATGAAAGACAAAGTGATTTCAGTTTGTCATTGAGCAGTACAATAAACCATCTCATTTTTAGTAGTCTTGAGAAGTAAAAAAAAAAAAATCCATTCCTATGTTAGAAGTACAAAATTAATGTTAGTTTCATTTATCTTTATTGAATTTAAAAGAAATGGACACATTTTGATGTTAATATCTCAATGAAATAGACATTGATCTAGCAAACACATTGAATAACTTAATGTCAAAACGGAATATGTCAGAGATATATGCCATCCTGCTTGTCTTGTGATGGGGAGCATAGTGGTCTGGTGGTAAAGACCATACTCTCTTTGAGTAGCAAGACTGTTTAGTGCCGATGCATCTACAAGTCGAGGGTTCTAATCCTACAAAGTGTAATCAATTTTTGGTGATCTTCACAAAAAACCTACTTCTAACCACTGTGGATAAAAACTTAAATTCCAGCTGTACTTAAAGCCTAGTGATGAGTTAGGTGTGCATAGAAAGCTTTTGTGTAAGAAAGAAATCCTTACTTCCCAGTTTTGGTCTGTCGGGGTTGACTTTCTCAGCTTCTTGTTCATCTCTCAGCAACGGGTGGAAGAACGTGTGGACGAGCTCGCACTGAGGAGTATAAAAATACACAGTTCAGATTACAGGATCAAATTAAAAAATGTCACAGCTGGAAAAAAAAGCATGGAATTGAAGAAATGTTCAGTTTCCAAATATGAAGCCATATCTTCTTTTTTTCTCGGTTCCTGTGACGTGTGGGTGCAATGATAAAAAAAAAACTTTTAAAACCCCCAAAATGAAAGGAATATAAAAAAAATTCATAAAGTCCAAAAAGCAACATAAACTAAAGTTTAACCTTTTCACTTTCTTTCGTCGGAAACAAACTTTTGATAAGACAGTGTTATCAGCTGACTACACAGTCTCAGAAATATTCAACGTCTGCCACAGTTCTAATCCTCAAAACTGAAAATTGAGACATAGTTTTACATTTACCTTTTTTTGCCTTTTTTAAGCAGTTCTGGTTTATCTATCAGCCCATTCCATATTGTTACAACTCACATTCCTCTACTTCCAACTAACGTAGACCGGCATTGTCTGTGTCATGCTTTCAAGCATTCATACCTGGGATATTTCCGGAGCTTTCTGCCACAGATAGGTCAAGAAGTTTCTGATTTCGCCCTTGCGACTCTCCGCCACGGGTTGGACTGCGCTTCGACCAATCACAACTCTGGAAAAACAAAGTAAAAGTTGATTTTTTAAAATAAGGTCTTTCCACAACTCATATCTTTTGAACCAAAACAAATAGAAAAAAAAATGTGCAGATTTGAAAACTTCAGCTTTTTAATCTTTCAAATAAAATGTCTACTTTATCACTCACTCACAGACTATTTTATCACTCACCCACATATGTGCAGTGTGACTGTAGAGTTAATCAGGATTTACAAGTTGTATAGATTGTAATAAGATATGAATAGAAAAACTACTCTATGTAGACCTTTTCCCCCCATCTCCAAATAAAAAGAGTTATCTCTGGTTCTATAACTGATAGCTATAATTAAACATATGCAGAGTAAAAAGTTTAAACGAGGCATCGCAGTCCGACCTGGTGGAGAAGTTTGGCCAGGTGACCAGGGGGAACTGCTCGTTGAGCTTGTCTCGGAACTCCACAAACTCCTGGAACTGACGGAACACGTACGTTGGCACCTTCTGACCTTCACGCTCGACCTTCAGGATGAAAATCTGGTGGGTGGAAATATTAACAAAAGAAAATGTTTGGCTTATCCAAATGTTATTTCTCTTCACATCAAATGTTACTTTGTAGGAGAGAAGCTGTCTTCTTATTGAGTGCTTTGTTTGATGTTGCAGCTTAGCGTCCAATGTTGGCTATATTGTGGACAGGTCCCCAGTCTAACGTCCAACAAGTTTACATGTGGCCACACAGAGACAGTACGAGGATATCATGCCTCTGTCTCAGCCAGGGGGGGATGCGGTTGCCATGGAGTAGAATGTTGGCTTCTGACACGAAGGTACATTGTTCGAGCCCTGGCAATTTCACTCCCTACTGGTTAGGTTGGTGTCAGTTTAATGTGATCGACTGAGACAGGAGCGTTGGTATCTCTGCCCTGTGTCGGGTGTGCCAGCACATAAAATTGTCAGACGTCAGTCTTGGGGTCTGTCAACAACCCTGGCTATATGAGCTAAGTAAAAACATAGCTGTAATGGAGTCATTTTAGAGGAATAAATCTCAAATTAGGCAAATTGTCAATTGGAACTGAATACTTACATAATGTTTATCTGGAGTGTAGCGTTTCTGGTATCCCTCAAGTTCCACTGACGTAATCTTCCCATCTGATTCCATGCTAGAAAAGAAAAACAAAAGCAAGGTAAAAAAAACAACAAATTAAAGCCTCTTTCAAATTAAGAAACTTACCCACAAGCCTGGGACAAGTATCACTAAGGTGCTCATTAAGAAAACTGTAGGCCGCTGTCAAAAAAAAATTAAGGGGCGCATGAGCAGGATTTTCCCGCCGAAAGCAGGAAGTTGGCAGGTCTGAGGAGTCCAGGAATGTCCGCACTGTCTGAAGTTTGGTAAGACGTAAAATTGTCAAACTTCAGTCTTGGAACCCGTCAACGTATGTGATCCTCCTTGGAAATCTGGGAGACGTAAAACTCAGAGAGAACTTCTCTCCCACAAAGAATAAAGGGCAGAATGAAGAGTGATCAGTCACCTAGATAAAGAGGAGTGATAAGTCCCCTAACTAAGGACTCACTTGTAAGCTTTTGAGACGAAAGAGAGCAGGGTCCCCTCCTGGTGACTCGAGAACTTCATCTGCGCCAAATTGTGGAGGAAAAAGTTGAACTGAGTGAACACAGACTTCATGCTCTCCTCGATCATTCTGCGGAGATAAAGCAAAAGAGATGAGAATGCAGAGATGGTTAGTAACAAAATTTGGACTTTTCATTCCTCTCTGTGGAAGAAGCAGAATGCATAAAATTGGAAGCTTCGCTGCTGGAAGAGAAAGTCTTGTTTATCAATATATCAATAAAATGAAACAAACGTATGCGATGCCAAAATACAGCTTGATGGAATATTCAAAACAACAGCCACAAAAAATATATTTTTAATGCTTTACCACTTATGCTGGTTTACCCCCCTGAGTGGCAGCAAGTAAAATAGTCACTCATTAGTTTTGAAACATTTCCAGGACACAGCCTAGCTGCTGATTTTGGACCTTAAGAAACCAACCAAACAACCAAACCATCAACCAACCAAGGAAACCACTTACCAACCAACATCCCAACAGACCAACCACACTAGAACCGCACTGACCTGGTGAAGGTGGCCGTGGCCTGAGCCTCGGACTGACCAGGCAGGAGCGCCGTCTGGACGTACTGGACCGCTCGCTCCGTGACGCCTGGGATGCCAGACCTCGCCATCTGGAACAGTTGGTTTGTTAGTTTTTGGTTTAATGAAGAAACAGTTGGTTTAGTTTTTGGTTTAATGAAGAAACAGTTGGTTTGTTAGTATGTTGTTTACTGAAGAAGGCTCAATGATAGAGTTGGTTTGTTAGTTTTTGGTTCAATGAAGAAGGCTCAATGATAGAGCTAAAACACTTTAGATGTTAACATACCTTTGTTGCGTTTTTTTGTCCGTTAGCGTAAGTTGGTGCTTTATCACTTATTCTTTCTTAGTTACTTAAAATATGTTTTGAAAACCATACTCTACAATAATGGTTTGTGTAAGTTTTAACAGTAAAAATTAGAAGATGAGATAGGCCTATATTAAAAGACACTTTTCACTTTCAAGTAGACAAAAAAAAAAACTTTAACAAACTAAAACTTAAAAAAAGAGAATATTTTCATGTCGCAAAAAATATATGAAATAATATTCTTTCATAAATTTTTACATATTCTAGTTTGTAGATAAGTAAATTCCAAGATACATGTCCATTTCAAATGAGTCTAAAATCCAGCCAAGAATTTTTTTATATCTCTTTCAAACCAAAAGAACGCTTCCAACATCGAATCTATGATATAGACACTGTAAGAACACTGTCAGCATTTGCCATAGAACTGCACATAATTAATTTCTTTCAGAATCTATTTGGTCACTTTACACTTCTGGAAGATGTATTCACTTTTCAAAAGTTATTTTGAAAATCACATGTGGTCACTGAAGACCAAAACATTAAATGGAAAACAGAAAAAAAAAGAAAACAACTTGTGCACGGAGCATAAACATTCTAGTCGCAAAGAGTTCTCTAGACTCCTAATGTGAACAATTAATTACCATAAGTTATAAATTAAATTTCCATATTAACCTTTGTATGCGCACTTTTGGGGGGAATTTTAAAAAATTTGAAAATATAAAAGTTTTCTATTCACTATTTTGAAAATGAAGGTGTGTAGATCCCAAAAAAAAATAAAAAAAAAAAATAATTGATAGCACAAAAGCATATTGGCCTGCACAACATGTTTGCGACATGATGGGAAAAGGGTTAATTCCATATCCACTGTGTACCCATTGTGACAGCTCTATAAATATAACTGGACCCACCAGGATGAAGAGGCTGCGGAACAGGTCGGCGTGCCTGCGCAGGATGTTGAAGGCCTGACAGCACAGGTCCACAAAGTGCTGGAACCGATGGCCCTGCTTGCCCCCGTCGTTGATCACGTACGCCATGTCAGACGTCAGCACAAACGGCACCCGGTCCCTGGGGTCAACAGGAAAATACATTGTTTTTATTTAACCCTTCAGGTGTCAAGGTGAAGAATGTGTTTAAAGCACAGAGTATAAACAGACAATGGCAACAGCACAAACAGCACCCGGTCCCTGGGGTTAACGAAAAAACATTGTTTTTAACCCTTCAAGTGTCAAGGTAAAGAACGTGTTTCAAGCACAGAGTATAAACAGACAACAACGTCAGCACAAACGGCACCCGGTCCCTGGGGTTAACGAAAAACATTGTTTTTAACCCTTCAAGTGTCAAGGTAAAGAATGTGTTTCAAGCACAGAGTATAAACAGACAATGGCAACAGCACAAACAGCAACCCATCCCTGGCTGAAATTAAAATACGATGTTCTTAAATCTTCAGGTGTCAAGGTAAAGAATGTTTCAAGTACAGTGTGCAGATCCCTCGAACATCAAGGGAAAAGATTATATTTAAAATACTGAGTTTACACACGATGTGAATTTTTCTAGGGTTAGTTTATCAGTCTTGTTACTTACAAATATGACACATTTTCTCCAAACTCTCCTGGCGTTAAAGACTTTGCTTCAGGAACTGAATGTACAGGCAATGTCTGTTTTTTTCGGAGTCAGTTTATGAGATAGTGTTTATTTGCTCACAAACATGACAAAATTTGCACCTGACTTCATGTCAGAACTAATCTTCCATTAACACTTAAAGGTGGATTAAACTAGAAAACAATCCAAACATGATGCCATTGCACAAGGAGCCATTTTGTTAGTTGTTCTGAAAACCTATTGTACATAAAATACTGAAAAAAAACAAAACTTCACCAACTTTGCAAGTGAGTTCACCTTTTGAAGTTTCCAAACATCTGTGAGTCTCCGAGGAATTTCCCGAAGTCGATGTGAAACATGTGGCCCGACTGCTTGAGCATGATGTTATCGTTGTGCCGATCTCCGACCCCCAGGACATACGTAGCGACGCAGTAGCCGGCACACGACGCTGTGAAATTTTCCACAGCCTGGGGGTGGAACAAAATAATGTACATTGAATATCTGCAATATTTACGTTAAATTTACCAAAAATGGATGGATAGGTTCTACTACTCAAAAAAGTGCCTTAAAATGGGAAATTTGAACGCCGTTCCTTAAAATGGGAAAGTGGAATGCCTTCATTGACCAGCTGAGAAATTTTTCATGTAAAGGTCAAAACAAACATTATAAGCTGTCATCTTTTGTCTTGATGTTACTGTGGCAGCTTTGATTAAGACAGTGAAACAGCATGTTGATAAGTATGTTTATGAACATTCACTGTCAGCAATTAGGATTTCTGGGGGGTTGGGGGTCCCCAAACTAGTGTTAAATCTGCCAGGACTTCTGTCTATTGGTACGGACCAAACCAGAAGATGACACGGTGATCTAGTCGGTGTCTGAACTGTGGACAATATAATAAATGAGTACGTCACCCCTCAGTCCTCCAGCATAATTTTCATTTTACAAAATATATGCTATAAAAATATAAACGTGCTAAGTTACTTGAGTAACCTTACAACTTGTTGCCTACAAAATTGAGCTTACTAAAGGTCAAAGGTTACCTTTTTAAACTCGAGCTCTGTCGGGTTGTGTTTTTGGAGCCATTCTTTTATCGGCCGATCTTTGAATGACCCTGTGACCCCTCCAAAGACTTGAATCTTCCTCAGAGTTTCTGATTCTGTGATAAGCTCGATGATTCCTAGGAAAACACAAGGGAAGGGATCATTCTTGTCGTTGTTGTTATTGGTATTGATTGATACAGACTTTTACACTTCCAACCTATGTCATGGATTAAGGATGAACTTGTAAAAATCAAACAAATTTGTTCTCCTAAACAGACATATACAAGAATATGTTATCTTCTTGGTCAGATAAATGTTTAAAACTGAAGGAGGATACACCTAAAAAAGGGCACATTGTCACTGAATGCATCAAAATCAGATAGGTCTCTAAAGTACAAGGAGTAACCCAATGTTGCTAGAAAATTATCTATCCTCCTAGATTAATCTTCTGCACAATGAAATATTTAATGGGACTATCAACACAGCTAGCACTTTCAAAATTTATTCACACATGCACCTGTAAAGGTTAAAGTTAATATTTTCTTTATTGGCTATATTGTGGATGGGTCCCAAATCTGACGTCTGCCACACAGAGGCTGTGTGGAGATACCATGACTCTGCCTAACACTTTTGCCTCGCTTTTGCCTTCTTCTAGTGTACCCTGCAGCACCGTCTTGGTCAGACTGATAAAAAAAAAGATCATGATGATAATAATAATGACAATAATAATAATAATAATAATTGTAATAATAATAATAATAACAATAACAATAACAATAATAATAATGATAATAATAGAGCTTACAAAATTCGTAGGGATTGTAATGACAATAACAGTAACAGCAACAACAGCAACAACAACAACATAAATAATAATAATAATAATAATAATAATAGTGAGACACCACAATGAAAATTAATAGAATTAGAATAATAATAATAATAATAATAATAATACTAACAACAACAACAATAAAAATGATTATATGTTTTCTATCCATTCCCCGCAGGTGGGCGACGACCTCAGACAGGACATGCTCACCATGCAGATGGTTCGCATCATGGAGAGTCTGTGGCTGCAGCAAGGTCTGGACCTCAAGATGGTCACCTTCGCCTGTCTGGCCACGGGGCCCAAGAAAGGTGAGTGGACATGGTCAGTCCGATTCACGGCCAAAAAGATTGAAATATTGTGCTCAGCTTAGTCTAAATATTTACGAGTTTGCTATTGAAAAACACATTCTGAAAAAAAAAAAAAAGACTGTGTGTTGGATGAATGAAATGATATACTGGTAATTGCTCACATTGGACGCTAAAATACAACTCATAACCACAGATCCTTACAAAGACAATACTACAGCTGGTTACCTTGTATATGACGTAGTGTGCATCTGCCTTTGGGTTAGAGTTCTTGAACACCAGCTTCAACGGGAAAGCATTGGACGTGAAGTAGGAACACGACTACATGGCGACACAAACAAACAAATGTGAGATTAACAATAGCAATTACAACTTTCTTATGTCGTAAAATAAATCTTAATGACATATTTAGTTTTTTTGTGTACAAGTGTATCTCTAACTTGTCAAAAGTAAACTACTATAAACATTTAGCATTAACTTAGAAGCTTCTATTGGTTTTGTATTTTTTTACAACTGCACTATAGGAACTTGAATTTTTTGTTTTAGTGCCTTGCAAATTGTTCACAATAAAGCTAAGCAAAGTGGACAATTTGTAAGGCAAATAAATTAGAAACAAACTGATTGATTATCAATGCAAGGCATCAACGGATATTCTTCTTTCAGCTGCTCACCTTAACATCCAGGCCCACGACTTCCATACTAGGGTTGTACGGCAGCAGTAATCTCCCCTTGTCCTCAAGCATGTCGTGCACGGGCACGATTCCTCTCCTTAAAGTCAACTGAGGAAAGGAAATAAGCCAGTGAAAATGTTTGTCAAGTATGTAAAATATGAGGAGCAGTCAGGGAAAAACATGGACTTGAAGGGATTTTTTGTTTTCAGATAAAAAACATAGAAAAAGTTGTTTTTCTCAGTTATCATATTGGAAAGGATGAAATATGAAAAATTAAAAAATCGGAAAAAAATTCAAGGGATCAATTAAAAATTCAAAAAGCCCATAAATAAAGTAAAATCAGTTAACACTTGGGAAAGAGAGATTTCCTTCTTCCCCCACTGCTCACCTCTTTATCCTTGGCGTCTTTGACTTGCTCTGCGAGCGACGCTACCAGCTTGACCAGCTCTTCCTGCTTGTGCAGCTCCTGGTAGAGGGCGTCCCCCGCCACGCTGGCCAGGGCCACAAACATCAGCTCGTAGCGCCGCTTGAAGGTCACGTCCTGGCCCGCCACACCTGGGGTTAACACAGTCACAGAAAACATACATGCTTTAAACTGTTGTTGACAAAATTTTTTTCTCTTTTTTTTTATTATCAATTCATGACCCCGACATAGAGTTGAGTAGGCTGATTAAAATCCAACATCTACACTCTATTCTTTGGCCCTACAATTTTATGTGCTGGGCCCCCACACCTGCATTTAACACGGCCACAGAAAACACGGAAGTTGTTTCAACTGTTGACCAAAAAAAAAAAAAATGTATTCGTGACTTGGGCACAGAAATCCTTTAACTAAATCTAGATCTATGCCCCCATTACAACTCATACCAAGATTTGAATGTACGAAGATAATAAAAAAGTAGTGACCCCGACATAAAGTTGAGTGACTTGCTTAATATCCAACCTCAGCACTTTATAGGGTATACTGAGGACAGGCTCCACGACTATCGTCTAACAACTTTATGTGTTCACACACACACACACACACACTCCCTCCCTATCTCTCTCTCTCTCTCCCTTCCTATCTCCCTCTACCTACCCTTGAGCAGCCAAAAGAACTGGTGAGCGAATCTCGGACTCTTGCACGCCTGTTCCAGAAGCAGCTTGGCCAGAGGAGAATTGTGGTAGCTCTCAAACTTCAAACCCTGCAAGCAACACAAAGTAGGAGTTTAGGAGAGGAGCATTAATATCAGTGGTAAAAAATGTTATTTTTATCCATTTATCTAAACATAATTAGTAGTTTAGAATAGAAAAAGAATGAGTAATTGATTGCCTGATTTTGGAGATGATTTTTACAAAAATTGTGGGGGGTGTCTTTTAAGTGCCTAAATAGGTACTTTGTCTTGAAGTGTTCAACACAAGTTGGCTCTATCACAAAGGATGTGTACAAACCATACAAAATCCGTATAAACGCGCAATAAATCATGTTGTTCAGAGCAGATCTGGTTGTAAATTTTGTTATCCCAAATAATGAGAAGACAATGGCCACTAGCAATAAATTCTATTGTGCTAGTCTTGGTAACATGATTGGCTCAATAAATTGAAAATCATCATTGAGGAATATTGCCATCAAACTTTATTATTGAGAGAGTGATAGATTATAGTTATCTGATCACTATATTTAAACTGCAAGCATGTCAAATTAGATTTAGATTAACTTGTGATGTATTTTCATGCTTTTGTGTTTCATTCATAGGAATTATCCAATAGGATTTAAACAGCTGAAATAAAAACATGACAATTTTCAGTCTACCTGGATCAGTTGAGGCAGAAAATCTACCAAGTCGTCTGTCGGTATTTTGTTCAAACTGTCTGCAGCAAACTGCCTCACTCTCAAGTCAGGAAATCTGGGAATAGAACAGAAACACTCATCAACTCATAAGATGCAGCGACTTACAGCACCTCAGCAGGGATACCAACTAGGCTATATTGCAGACGAGTCTCAAGACTTAGATCTGACAATAACAGCTCCAACCACTCATTGTGAAGCAAAAGCTGATAACCCTGCATGGGGTGTAGTGACTTCCTACTAAGCTATATTGCAGACGGGTATAGATATTATGGCCTGATAATAACAGTTCAAACCACTCAAGATGGAAGCAACAACTTGAAGACCTGCATCAAGTGTAGTGACTTATAACAAAGCTATATTGCATCTGGGTCCCAAATATTGGGTCTGACAATTAGAGCTCTAAGCAAATACCCCATAGCCGAGCAAAAGCTCAAATGCATGAATGGGGTGTAGTTACTTGCAACTAAGCTATACTGAGGCCAGGTCTCAAGACAAATGTCTGACAATCCAACCCAACACTCACTGCAGCAGTAGCAGCTCGAAATCTCCACCATACTATGCTGCGAATTGGTCCCGAGACAAGAGTCTGACAATAACAGCTAAACCCAAACACTCACTGCGGCAGTAGCAGCTCAAACGCCTGCATGGGGTGCAGCGACTTCCAACACCTGAGCAGGGAGTAGATCTCCGAGAGAGTGGCCCAGTCCCAGCTGTGAGCTGCCTGCAGGATGCGAGGCAGGAGGTGCGGGTGGTCGCGCATGTAGTGGCGGTGAGTCCACAGCATCTCCAGCTCCTCACCGTCCAACCTGGTACAGGGGGTGGGGGGGACATGGGGAGATAAGGATAAAGGGAGGTAAGTTGCAGTATTGGATGAGGGGAGGTAAGTTGCAGAAGACCACACAAAAAGTTAATTCAGTTAACATAACATTGGGTTTGGGGCTTTTTCCGACTTTGTTAACATTACTTTGAACTGGGTAAAGTCAACTTTTGCTTTAAGTCAACACCTTACAAGCAGGGAACTTCAAAAGCAAATGTTGGCCAAATAGTCGTCAAAGGAGAAAGTTAAAAGTGACAAGACTTACGTTGCGCAGGATTCTTTCTCCATCACGTTCTGGACCAGAGATCGGATGCTCGGAGTCAAGTCATCAAAGGACCGTGAAGGGCTGGTAAGAAACATGGAAAAAATTGCATAAACATTGGATTTGATATTAATTTAACATATTTCCCTATAAACCATATATGAGAAATTGCAAAAAATTGGTTTAACATTAAAATCAACATAATGGCCTACAAATTCTGAGCAAGGAAAAGTTTTTGAGAAGATGAAAGGGGTGAAAGTTAAGTGGAAAAAAATTAATAATGTACGCTGCCAGTTTCTTTGTTTAGTCTACATGAGAAGTGGTTAACTAAGCATCCTTCAAGCATTAGAAAAAACAAATCTAAGCACTCAAGTGGTTAGCGTCCAACTTCAACAGCTTTATTATTTTGTGGATGGGTCCCAACACAATCTTACATGCTGCCACACATATACACACCTTTCTGGTGAGTTGAGAGGTTCAGGGAAGAAGATTGTCCGCTCAAAATCTGGAAGACTCAGCTGGAAAATATTGACAGAGCATTAGAAATATTATTCAGATAACTGAGAAAAACAAGAATAAAAAAGATTCAAAATGAAAACAACGAGTCCTATCTGTACAATGTCAAAAATGTGAAACTGCTTCCTACAGGCTTTAAATTTATAGTTAAATTCCCTTACTGATAAACAGATATACAGTAATGTCACACTGTGATAAACTGCAGTTAGTATAAACTACTTCCAAAGCACCATATCGTTTTTGTTTTTTTTTTGCTTTACAATCACTGTTTAATATAAACTTGTCCCCAAGATTTTTATCATAGGTGAATTCCACTGTATGCCCTTATAAAGAATGAAGTTTACACAATCAGTTTAACAAAGCTAACTATTATTAAAAAATTTTTTAAATTCAATATGCATGGACTTCTTAGAACTAAAATAGATGCCAAAAATTCTTTGGCGTACGATGTGAGTATTTGTGTGTGGTCTGCCCAAACGAGAAGAGAAATGTAAGCCCACTTGATTTAATTAATATTTTGCTTGTGACATTAAGTACAAGAACTTTGTATACACAGTTCTACTACACTGTAACCAAGCAAAAGTTTACTTGAGGACTTATCAAGAGTTATCTAATCTTATCTGAATCACCTGCAGCAGTACAGCATCGGGAAGAAGAGTTTTACACGAGGGCATGATGGGGTCCGAGCTCGCGCCCATCAGTAGTGGCACCAGTTGCGGCCCTTGGTTCAGGTAGCTGGAGAGAAAATACGCAAAGACCAAACGTGTGAAAACACTTACTATGCTTAAAGCTTACAGTTGCTGAACTATTCAATCATAAACCTAAAAACCAAGAAAACTGATATACATTTCTTTTAAATTATAAAGTTTGGTATGCAATGTTAGCGTGACTTTAGGCATTAACCTTTTCAGGACGCAGTACTTAAATTGTGACTACATGTGCTTCCTATGGACACAGCATTTCAAGTAGTGTGAAATGGTTTCCCGAGCTGACATCAGCATTGCAAAAATGTTAAAAGGTAAGAGCTCCTCTTAGTTATATGCTTACTTTTATGATATAATCAAGAAATATGTCTAGATCACAGGTCTTTCACAGGGGGTCATCATTTCGCCAAAATTTTACCTAGCACTGAGCAATATGCTCAGGTTTGATAAGGAGTGAAACCAAAAATCTTAGAAAGATAAAAACCTCACCCTTTCTCATTGAAGAGCTGCACCGCGGCCGCCCCGAGCGGTAAGATGATTTTGTTTCCCTCAGTGACCTCCACCTTGTCTGCAGCGTGGCCGATTCTCTCCCCCTTGTCTGTGACGGCTCCTGCTTTGCCAGCGGTGGCCGAGGTTCGAACCCCGCACAGCATCAGACAGAGGCGAGATTCACGCGGAAGCGTGCACAAAAACGTTCTGTCAAACTGGAGCCTGCAGAAAAGATTGTGAGATAAAGCTGTATCGTACCAGTCTATTTACGTTATATACGTTAACTCACCAAAGTCACATCAAGTAAATGTAAGTGGTAAAACAAACATTTTTTATTTGAATGATAAAAAGCTGAAGTTTTCAAATCTGCCAAATTTGTTATTTTATCTTTATTGTTTCAAGGGATATGAATTTTGGAAAAATACCGTGACTGTTCAAAGTTTACTCTATATGTACTTACCACTCGTCCCAATAGATCCGCTCGCATAGACCGGTAGTCATAGATTTCAGCGAGGTCGATATATCCGGGATGATTCTCTTAGTGCCATGGTACAGACTGCACACGATTTTGTATCCATCAAATCTGCAGGAAGCAGGATTAGCCAAGAAGAATGGTTTACATAAAGTCATGATCAGATATCTTATATGTCATAAAGGAATAGTTGGATCAAAGCCTATCAAAGTTATTAAATTGTTTCTTTCTAACCTAAATCTAGAACTATCTATCAATAACTCATGGGTTACCTGTGTCTCCAAGCAGTCGGGATGCGGTGAGCAGACGCGATGTTCACAATGAACGTGTCTTGAACCTTCACCACCTCCAGATGGTCTGCAAGTCGGAAACATAGGTAGAGTCAGATATTGGGCGCTATATAAATACCATTTAATTATTATTATTAGAGAAAAAACTATGAAATCTTGAGTATTAGGGCAGGAGATGGCTGAATATAAATATATCCTAGATATTATTGAATATCATTAAAGAAAACATTGCAAGATGATTTAATTATTCTTATATTTTAGAAAAAAGTTCAAAGAAATATTACACCCCTACAAACACATATTTCACTAATAACCAAGTGATAAAGTTTCTGCTTATTGAACAGCTCCCATGTCTTCTAACAGAGTAGAATAACTTTTTGCCAAATCTCATTCCTAACCTAGTTTAACGTTTAACTTTATCCACATCTAACACATTTTCTTGACACTACATCTGATCTGTTCCACGGCAAAATTTGAACTACAAGTACACGTCTTATTTCGTAAGGTCCCTTTCATTCCTTCCTCCCCACAAAAACTGCAGAACCTGAATGGTCGGTGGAGTGGAGGAAACTCACCATGCGGGATCTCTATGGAGGAGCCGAGGAAGAAGTCTGTGAGGAATGTGCGGCAGTACATGCGGACGAGGCGCTTGACGGAATCGACCAGCTGGTCCACCGAGGACGTGAGGTCCTCCATCAAGGTGCAGTGTACGGCAACGCTAGGTAGGCAAGTTCCAAGATAAGATCAGGTATTGGATAAGGTAAATAATTAAGGTAAGACACAAGACACACATATAATATAAGTTCCAAGATAAGATCAGGTATTGAATAAGATAAATAAGACACAAGACACACATATAGCATAAGGTTTTCAAGGTAAGATATAACACAAGACACACAGATAGCTTAAGATTATCGAAGTAAGATATAACACAAGATAACATTAGATAATCGAGGTAAAGAAGTTCAAGATACAAGACACACAGATAGCATAAGATTATTGAGGTAAGATATAACACAAGATAACATTAGATAATCGAGGTAAAAGAAGTTACAAGATAAACATAAGGTTATCAAGGTAAAGTAAATTAAAAGATTAGATAATATAATCAAAGTATACTTGATGGCTCCAAAATATAAGATAACATTAACAAACTTAAAAGATGGGACAAAGATCGTTGAAGCTGATAGAACTTAAGTTTACCAGAATAAACTTTATAGTATAACATTATCAATCTTTAAAGATTTGACAAAAATCATGTATATTGATAAAACTAAAGTTAACTTGATGGCGCGGAAATATACTTAATATAATATAACATTATCAAACTTTAAAGATGGGACAAAAACTGTGGAAGTTTATAATGATAGAACTAAAGTTTACTTGATGGCCTCTTGTGTGTCCTTATCCTGAACCTCGCTGGTCCCATACAGGTGCTGAGAACTGGTGCTTGGGTTCTGGTGATGGGAAGACGTACATTAACAGTGAGTATGGTACAGTCCTGTCCTCAAACTAGTTTGAGGTTGAGTTTCTTGCTTAGCACCAAACATTTCCTTGTAAATCGAAACAATATGAACATTTTACTAAGTTTGAGAAGTGTGTAGAATATTTACCATTATACTGTTTATTTTGTATTCTAGAATTTTAGCAAATTATATTTTATTGCTTGTTTGATAAAAAATGTAAAGCACTCTGAGATTATAATAATGGGAAAGCTGCTATATAAATATACTTTACTATCATCATCATCATCATCATCATCATCGTCATCGTCATCATCGTCGTCGTCGTCGTCATCATCATCATCATCATCATCAACATCATCATCATCATTATTATTATTATTATTATCATTATTATTATTATTATTAGAAACTCACCAGTAGCTCTGCCACGTTTTTCTGAACCAGGGCCAGCGCTTTGCTGATCTCGACCGTCTCGACGCGCGCCAGGTTCACACAGATGGCCTTGGTCGTCTGCTGGATTCCCTGCGTGCGGTACGGCCCCGCGTCGGCCTGCGGAGAAAGAAAGAGAGACTGGTTAAATCTCAATGTCCCAGATGTGTAGCATGTTTGTTTCGTTTGCTTTGTTGTCTTATGTCCAACTTCAGCACTATATAGTAGTATGGAAAATAATTGATATTGAGTACACACAGAAAGTATAAAGACAGCATGAATGAATGAATGTATGTGTAGTATCTAACAAAATCTATATTGAGAACACACACAAATAATATCAATCAATGAATCAATCAATTAATGTATCCATGAAGAGATAAGTGGTAAGACTTTTTAATGTAGGCTGTTTTTTTTTTTTAAAAGCAGGCGTTTCAGCTAAGTTTGTATCTATATGATGTATATGATTGTACATGATGAAGTCATCAAGTTTAAAATTAAACCATAGTAACATATGATGAATAAATATAAAAGTTGTTCATTATAAAGATGCTACATTGGCTTTTTTGTTTCCAAAAATTTTTTCTTCAAAAGAACATTTGCAAGTTAACATAAATTGGAATCTAGCGTGTCATGTTCTGAGTCAAACACAAACCTTAGAGAAATGCTGGAGCAAGGCATCCACTTCGTGGTAGAATGTATCCAGAAAGACACCTAGGGCATCCCTGCACAGGGAAGGCAAAAAAGAATAATAAGCACAATATCATAACTGTCGATTAACACAATATCATAACTATCTTGATTTAAAAAAAAATATGCATATAATATAAAATTGAATTGCATTTGAAAACTAGAGTTAAGCATTTCAAGGCAAGTACTCTATCAATTAATGTCAATCCCTTTCAGAGATTTTACATTTCTTGGCTGTGAAGACGTGTTAAGAATCTGCTAAATTACCTGATTATACAAAACTTCATAGCTGACAATGTTACATATCCTCTTTGAGCTAGCAGGATGGTATATAATAAAGATGCACCATTTTACCATTAGGGTACCAATGTGTTTGTCAGATCAGCATCTATCTCATGGTTAAGTTACAATTAAGATATGCAAATTCATGTAAACAAAAGAAAAACAATAAAATATTTGCACTACTAATATATACAATAAAAAATCTTTCTTTTTTTCCTCATTATCTCAACACAACTGAATATGAGATATGACACTGTTTTAGCCCAGTGCCCATATCGTAACCTTGCTAAGATAATGGTCGATCTCACAGATAGACCAAAACATGCTGACGCGGCGTAAGAATCTTTGAATAATTTCCTATCTATCTGTTCTATGACGAGAAAAATCAGCTGCACCAAATTTTAAAAATTTTATTCAAAGCCGCCTGTATTTAAAAATAAGACACAATTTTATGCAACTTCTTTCGTTTTTCTAAAAACTACTGATTTTGGGATAGACCATTATATTAGCAAGATGACGGTATGTTATTTCTGCTTACTGAGATAGAGTAGTTCCGTCAGCGTTGATGTATTCTTTAGGGAAGTAGAGCATCTGATTGTCGTCATCGTGCTGCGGACATTTGAAGAGAAAGGTTAGAGTAATACCAAAGGCACTCCATGAATGTGGACAACTTTATCTTTTTCATCTAAAGCAAACATATTGTGAGCATCAATATACTTTGTGTTGTTTTTCTTCTAAGTTGTTTTATACTAAATGAAACTTTCTTTTACAAAACAAAGCTTGGATGTGGATTTACTATCTCGGGAAAACTCACAGTTCGCATAAAGGGTCTGACGATGTCTTCATTCTTGGTGAGTTCCAGCACGATGTCTTCGTCCATTTTCAGGCAGGTCTGAATGTAATCAAACTTAGCCAGGGGGAGGTCACTGTAATAAATATTGTTAAAGACAACACCTTTTTTACTTTAAAAAAAAAAAGGTTCTAAAAAAGGATAATTTCTTTTTATATATATATATAAGTGTCTATTTAATAATTAACTTTGAAAAAAAATTAAAATTACAAAATTTAATTTTAGTTGTTTACGAACATCTCCCTCCCCCCACCACACGATAAAAAGAATCAAATTATATATACTCTAGTTTCTCTAGTTGCCATCCAGATTTGTTCAATACATAGATCACTACTAGAATAGCTTGAAAAAATATTACCAGAAATTTTATTTCACCAATCCAGTTCAAATTTTGTCCACATTTCGGTAACTTTTTTTTTCTCATGGCTCGAGCTGATCCGCAACTACAATTGTTGTTTGAGATCATTGATTAATATGATTTTATTAACGTTTCATATTTGTTATCATACCTATTGGGCAACACATACATGAACACTGTTCTTCCCGGTGACAGGAAGTTAGCCTTGTTTACTTAACACAATACTTGACTCACTCGCTCATTGCTTCATGATTTTCCTGTACCTGAATTTACATAATAAAACTCTAGCATGTTGGACTCAAATCGTCTTGTCTAATTTACAGCTACATAACTAAATCTAGGTTGACTTACTTGCATAGGTACTCCGACCGATCGAACACCTTGAGGACAAAGTTACTGGTGTTGACCTGTGTCTCTCCCGGAGAAACTGTGTACAGAACATGGCTGATCACATGCTCCACTAGCGTATTGGCTAGGAGGGGGGGGAGGGGGAATAAACATTAGTTACAGATATCATCATGAGTCTAAAAATACACAATGCGTACACAGATATTATGAGTCTAAAAATAGACAGATATGAAAAACACATTCTATCTATATGTCAATCTCTTCAAGATGCACTCCCTAAAATATTACTATTCCCTATATGGAAGCACCATTTCAATATGAATGGTTGCAAAAGAGGTTAAGAACACTTTCAGCCTTCACTCTAGGTATAGACTAATTTTGTTTCCTTCAAAACCCATCTGTGTTTTACACTGCCATCATATGTTTTCTACTTTTAAGAAGACATTTTGGACAAAACATGTGTTCTTTTCACTGGGAAAGAAAAAAAACAACAACTCTGGCATGTTGCGTGAAAACCTTAATAAAATCTTTTCAACGAAGCTCTTCACCTTAAATGTTTTGTTAACTTACTATCACAGGTGAATATGACTGGCTCTGAGGTTAACAGCGTGTATACGACGACCTTGATTTGTATTGCACTGATGTGGCACTCGCGTAATCTGGTTTATGAGGTAGCCCTGGTTCGTCTGCTCATCCGTGGACTGGTATTTCTTCTTTAAACTGAAGGGCATTAAAAAATATGCAAACACATTACTTAGGGAGTCGAGACTTGAAAAATGCATAATTATAGAGGATTTGAGACTTGAAATAAAAACGCATAATTATCAAAAGAAAATAAATGCAATAATTGTTATGGAAAAAGTTAACAATTGCTCAAACAAAACGTAAATTCCATTAAATGTAACAATATTAGATTTTTCTGTAAGGGTGTTTAAAAGTTAATGCCTGCAAAATCTGTTAAACAAAAAAAAAACCAAAAAAAAAAAAAACACATTTTATTACAACAATGATTTTTTATATTCAAAAAGAGCTTAATTTCCAAAATCAAATTCTTTTGAAAAAAATTGAAACTAATTTTCCTACAAAAAAGAAAACCTGAAATATTTTACTTACTCCGCAACCATTTGACAGAAAGACTCTGACTCTGCATCAATAAAGGTTCTCTTTCTCAGCTGTTCATAGCGTTTACCCTGCAGGAGAGAAACAAGTGTTTTATCAAGTATATGGTCACTAAATTAACCAGCAAGATGGCATATCTATTGTTTCTTTAGGCGTTGGGATCCAAAAAAAAAAAAAGAATTATTTTAAAATTCCTATACTAGGAAGTGAAAAAGCTAATAATAATAAGCCATTTTAATACTGACTTTACCATGAGATACATACTGATTGAAAAAAGTTAAATGCCATTCTGCTAGCCCAACTACGATATGTACATCTATAATGTCAATTTCCCCTACGATTTCTTTCTTCAACATAGAGTAATAATTTGGTACACAAGAAAAAAGCCTAAAAAATTAAAATTATAAAATAATGGCTTTACAACATAATTTTCGTACGTACAATGATTTTGAGTATACATTTTTTAATATTGCTTCTATAGTACCATAAAGATAACTAGTTCTTCATTCTTTAAAAAGGTTCTCAAAATATATGTATTTTATAGATTTTGTTGTACCATCTATTTACTAACACTTTTTCATGATTCTTGATATACCTTATAATTTAAGCAAGCTGTAATTTTATCGATTGCCTTAGAAATTTATAATATAAAGTTCTTTTTCTTTTATTAAGGAAAAGCTGCTTTATAAATTTGTAATTATTATAATCATTATTGCTACTAATGTTTTCATTACAATATCATTTTGATTAAGCCTGTTATCATCATTATTGCTTATTTTATCATACCTGAGGTGTAATCCAAGATGGAGGTCTTGGAGGTATTTCTGGGGATTTCCTTGATTTTGATGGTCCGTACGGTGATACCTTTGATTTAGGTGCATCGTACGCTGCAGAAACAAATTGACTCCCCCCATCATTACTGCCATTCATAAACTCCTCTTCACTTGAGCCAAATTTAGAAGAGCCAAATGCATCAAAGTCAAATGCCTCAAAGCCAATTGGCCCTTTGAATGCATCTGCTTGTTTAGGCTTGTCAGAGGACGGAGTCCATATATGTTCATTATCTTGGTTGCTGAAGTAAGCGTTCGAGGCCTCAGGGCTGTGGTTTTTATGGCCCACGTTAGGGAAAGCTTCTCCGAATGAAAAGCTTAACTGGCTGTCTCGCCTCTCCAGACAGGGAGGGTTATCAGCGTTGACGACGGACACAGACTCTTTACGGCCTCGCGAGTACAGCGGGTCAAATTGAGACAGGGACAGGTACTCCTGTTCGGGAAAACCCAGATTGATCAGGTCTCTGGTTCCATCTTCCACAGCAGGCGAGGGGACGAAATTCTCGTCAAAACCCGCCACGGCGATGGGGTGGTCTGAGTCATACGATCTGGGGGTAAGGTTTGGATTTGGGGGGAACACGGCACTAGGGACATAACTGCTGTTGAAGCACTGAATATACTGGTTTTGGTGAAAGACGCTGAATGCCGGCTGCTTTGAATCATACGCAGCTGATGCCTGAGGAACGTGATAGCCGTGCTGAGTGTGGGTGATGGGGGCATTGAACTGATTGTTCTGAGCATACAGTGCAGCGTTTGAGCTACTCGCCTGATGGGCAAGATTTGAGTTAGTGTATGTTGAATATGCTGGAAGATTCATACCGTAAAATGCTGAAGGTGGAGGTATATTTTTGCTACCACTGGGGTGAGAAGGGTACATCGCAGACGCCACAGGCATTCCTCCGCACAAGCTTGGATTGTTCCAGGACGTGCGAGATCCAGGATGCGGCGCGGATGTCGGGGTCATGCGGAAAGTCGCAGCCTGTGACGAACTGTCTGAGCCAACTAAAGGTGGCATCCCGCGAGGGGCTGGCTGGCTGTTTGTCGGCACAGGGGAAGAATTTTTCAGCTCCCGGAAAGCATGGCTTATGTCTGGGTACATGGATTTTTGCGGAGGAGCTTTTTCTGATGTTTCGGGTGTTGAAGCCAACTTACTGAAGTCCAAACCTTCAAGATCTGGGTGAAAGCCTGCAGTGCCTCGATCCTCTGGCAAAGAATACCTGAAATTAAAAGGAAAAAAAAAATGTTTTTTTTTTAAATATGTATTTACACTAGATTCTATCATTATCTTTTTCCTCTTGTTTGTCTTAAAAAAATTAGTATGTTTTATCATAGTTTGTATTTTTATGTCGCAAATTATGATTTCTAATTTTCAAATATAAATACAATTCATGACAGACTTTGCATCGTGACGTGTTCATAATATTTACATAATTTTAATAATTTATTACATATTATGTTACTGTTCATCCTATGTTATATTAATTTTTGTTACTAGCTAGATTGTAAACGCATTCGTAAAATATAATTATGTACTTCATTACTGTGCAGCATTTCTTTACTCATTGGCATACATTTTTGAGTGAATGATATATTTTAAAATTCTATATGATACATACAGGGCTTTGAACTATTATTACATGGGAAGACACATTATAAATATACACGTAAATATATAAATTTATAGATATATAAAAATATCTTATCAGTAAATTATTATGATTAATTATAAAGTATATTTTATTATTTTATTATCATATTTTTATTATTCCTATTAGTTACTATTACCTGTGCCCGTCTTGGTAACCCTGACCAGACACGAGGTTGTCCTGGGTATACATCGAGGTCGATTTACCCAGGCCCCTCATGCCATTGTTGCCGACTCCTCTCAAACTGTCAGCCTCCCTCATGCTTAGAGGGCGAGGTGGAATAGGTGGAGGCTTTCGGTTCTCGTCAACTGAGCCAGTGCTAGAGAGTCCCCCTCTGCTCCTGATATGACCGAGAGAGTTTCTGCCTTTACGAGGTGCAGCAACCGGGGGAGGCAACAAGCCTGGACTAGGCGACTGACGGCCCTTTTCAGATGCCATCTTGTTGATGATTTAAGATTTTCCAACTCAGATAAAAAATCTATTAAATGTATGTATACATTAGTGAACATTTATATTTCCAAAATGCGATCATCCTGAAAATGAGAAAAAAATTCTTGAAACTTCATCAAAAGAAACGTGTAATAGTATTTTAAAGCTGTTTTACTTCTCAATTGAACCTTTTGGTCTTTATACTAAGAAATTAAACGTGGGGTTTTATGATAAGTTTCTGGATGTCCTCACCGGCTAAAGATAAACTTGCTTGCCCCAGCACTATATGTTTTTACAAACCCCTGCACTTTACAGGTCACGATAAATTGCAGTCATTTTAAATCGACCCTTACTTAATGTCGATACACTCATGCTCATATATTTCAGGTATATTAACTATAGATCTAGGCCTCTTATTTAAACTGTGTTAACAATAAACTGTTCCATGAATAGAACTTTTAATTTGACTAGAGATAAAAAAAAAATTCATTGCAAAAGGTAAACATGTATAATTACTTCCTAGAATCTAGAGGCTAGAGACCTAAAAAGTTTTTCCAGAATCTACTTGAATCTCTTATTTGGATGCATTTACAAAATAATTATGCGCCAGTGTATGTCTAGATCTAGAACTAGATCTAAATTTTTTATCTAGATTCTTGATCTAGAAGTAAACTAAAGTCTGGTCATTCTAATCTCATATTTACTTCAGGGTGGAAACAGGAAAGAAGAAAAGATTCTAGAAATTTAGATGTAGAACTGCATAGCCTAAGTATTAGCAAATTTAACAAGATTTTCCCAGTTTCCCTCTACACAATCTAACAAGAGATAGATCTAAATCTAGAATCTAGAGCTCGATTGAAATACAACATTTAGTATTACAATTAGAGCTGTAAATGAAGCCACCTAGGTACAAGAGGACAGGGGTGGGGGTGAGACTGTCAGATTAGATCCGATAACGGAACAACGTAGGAATAAGAGGGAAGATTATGTATTGAATTTAGTGCACCTGTTCTTATAAAGCAAAAATTCAAGATAAATTATCAATCTTCAGAGCCCACAATCTAGAGAAACGTAAACCACTTTGATTTTGCACTCGAACTTGAAAAAGAAGCAGCCATATTCCTATGTAGGCAGCCATTTCCAGTTCCCAAAACAATCTGGAACAGGAACATGAACTCTGCCCATACACACAAATTAAAAAAAAATTGCAACCAGGTATATAGACCTCGGAAATTTCTGTAGATGAGGCCTATAATTGTTATGTTGATACCACCAAGCATATTTTACTAATACGATTATAATGTTATTTAATATCTTTATACAGGCTTGAAAGTTTAAAATTATAATTATGGTTGTTTTAAAAGATGCGCTATGAAGAAATCGGTGATAAGATTATTTTGATGAATAAATAAAAGATTGTAAACACGTAAAATAAAAAGTGTGGGCCTCTTTCTCTTTAATTTTAAGCATGTACTGCTTCTTATTTACCTATGGGGTGATACTATAATTGTTGCGAAAAGGAAAAAAATAAATTTTTATTCACATGACACAATTATTTTTCTTTTCTTAACACTCTTAAAATTTTGGCTGATTTTAAATGTTTTTCGCTGTGGGAACGCCCCTTTTTTCAATTACAAGAGTAGCTTCCCTTGCCAAACTAGCATCACGCCAACTTGAGTTTTAAAGGTGATGCGCTTTTTTCTTCTTGAGGTTCCTGAAACGACGACCCTAAGCCCTTTTTTTCCTTCTAATTCTATACGTTACCACACAGAGAGTCAGAGACAGAAGGGGTGTCCAAACTTGTCACAGACGGTCACATTATAGGCCTACTGTTTCCCACGCAACAAGTAGGGAACCAGACAGGTTTGATTGGAGATCGGATCTGCGAGCTCTTCTTAGAATCACTTCACCCTTTCTCTATCACACCCCTCTCTATCTTCCTTTCTCTCTTTATTCCTTCTTTCTTCCTCTTCCTCCTCTCTGTGTCTCTCTTTCTTTATCTCTTTCTTTCTTTCGTTTTTACTATTTCTCCCTCTGTCTGTCTGTGTGTTTGTCTGTCTGTCTGCCTGTTTGTCTCTCTCTCTCTCTCTCTCTCTCTCTCTCTCTCTCTCTCTCTCTCTCTCTCTCTCTCTCTCTCTCTCTCTCTCTCCCTCTCGCTCTCTCCCTCTCTCTCTCCCTCACCTGCTTTCACTGTTTTATCTCATTTTTTCTTTCTTTTTCCCCAGAAAATTATTATATTGTTCCACACCCTGCTACTTATAAGTAGGCTAATAGTCTTGCTTGTTTAAGTTTGGTAACATTCTTCCCGTCTGAAAAAAAAAACACAACAACAAAACAAACAAAAACAAACAATAACAACAAAACTCCGCATTATCAAACTTCAAGTTCCAAAATCTAAAAAATGGAGAAAACAGATATAGGACAAAATATCATATAACCCAGTTGCCTTATGTTCCCGTGTGAATTGCGAATTGAGGCAGAAATTTGTTACCATTGGACTGATTTCTAAAAGTCTTGTTGAAGAGGATGCAACGACATTAGTCTCGCTACCGCTAATTCCCCTTCTGAGGCACTTCAGACTGTCCTGACATCTATCGAGTGGTTCAGGGTTGTTTGAAGATCTGTGACACTCTTGTTAGGTCATATATATGGGGGGCAGTCTGTCAGAATGGTGGCACGTTGTAAATTTGGACTCCAAATCAGAGGTGGTGAGAGAAAGATACCGCTGCTTCAACTTCAACTTCAAGTATTATAGCCTGATTTTAAAAACAGTGTAGGCCTACTTGTCTGTGCTTGTCTTCGATCTAATCTTATTTCCCCCCCCCCCCTTTTTTTTTTTAAAAAGGAGGATTAAGACACAGAGTTGCACAACATTAATTACATGGAGTCTGGGTACTAAATGCTTTCCCCTTTAAAGTAAAGTAGAGGCGGAGAAGGGATATATTTTTTTGAAAAATGCATGAAAAAGATAACATATTGTGCCATTGGGCGCAAAAAAAAAATTTAAAAAATCCAGACCCTATTGTTTGCTTTCTACGATTTGCTTTTAGTGTCACGTGACCACAATCACCCCAATCGCCACAATGACGAGGGGCTGTAATAACAACGTCGTGGTAGCTTACTATTCATAAGACGTTGTACATATATGTAAAAATCATCAGACGATAATCTTGGACCCACCCGCCTTATACCCTGGTTGCTGACGATGCACGTTGAGAAATCAACAAACAAGATTAAACCTATCATTACCGTGCGACGTGTCTAATCTAGGGCAGTAGTAATAAAACACAGGTACATTAATTGTGTAGCACCTGGAAGAGCCGGTGTTTAATCGCCACCACAGTGGTAGAGCTGCGCCTTCCACAGGTGTGTCTAAGTGGTTCATGGTTAAGTACAGCAGATGCCCCTGGTCCCCAGCTCTGTCTCCGTGTGGCAGCACGTAAAATCGTCAGATGTTAGCTTTGGGACCCATCCACGATATAGCATAGTTGATGACATTGGACATTGAGAAATCACCAAACAAGATTAAACCAATCGTCACGGTGCCATATTGTGTCTAATTTGGGTCAGTAGTAATACAACTCAGGTTATTGTCTGGCACTTAAGGAGCAGGGGGAGGGGTGAATGATTGCAATCAACGTGGAAGAGTCATGACTTTCACAGGTGTGCCTAAGTGGACCATGGCATAGTGCAGTGGGCATTAAGTGCTTAGTGTTAGTATGATTGTATGTATTCTATAACCCGTGAGGAGGTCTAGCCAATATCATTACGGATATCCTTCTCAGAGCCGAACGCCAAACTTACACCAAGTAGGCGTATATGCGCTCAGTTTCTTACATCTTTTTCTCTCCCAAATAATGCACATTTAAAGGCTGGTTGGGTTGGCGGCTGTGATCATGGCTGGGTTGAGGAAGGACAATCTGGCGGTAGGTGTCGGGTCTCACTTGAGCACGTCTAACTTCATAAAGAGAAGCGGTAAACTGGGGTTTGCAGATAGTTTAATTAAACCAGTGAATTGGTCCCTTAATGGCTATCAATTTATTAGCTTCCCCCTACCATTCTTTTATTTTTCACATTTTCACTTTAACGGTGTTTCAAGATGAAATTTGTGCAGATCAAAAATCGCCTTTTGTGCCAGCGACTTAGCTGTTAATAACTACTGTAAACTAAGTTTAAAATTGGATACATTGTTTGTTTGTTTGTTGCTGTTTTATTTCAAACTACAAAATAACGTCCATTATTGAAGATCTAGACATAGTCCAATATAAACAAAACAGAAAACCGCAATGTTGAGTCCTAGTCTAGGTCCTATATCTATAATTAGTTATGAACTTGCACTTTAACAATACATTAAAATAACTAAAGTAGGTTATATCAAACGATTCTACTCTACCCAAATCGTTTGATTTAAAGATAATAAATGACACCCCCCCTCACTACCATCACCACCACCCCTCCAATCCTCTTCCTGATATCGCATAATGATCGAGTCTCTCTTCTGGTATTCTGATATTGTATCCACAACCAGTCCCTATTAAATTTACAACGTCCAATAATCATTTCACACCTCACATTGGCCATCGATGAGACGTAGCTCATTCTTACCAAACTCCGATAGATTAGGAAGAGGGAAGCAATTTATCATCTAATTGCCCCTTTTGACCCTATAGGAACTGAAGAGGCAATAGATCGAATTGATCATTTGAATGCCAATATCAAGACAGTGATCGTAAAATCAGCTAATCGATGGTCTATCCTTTGTTTAAACAGTTACGCGGAAGAACACTTGGTAGACCAATGAGTAAATAGGCCTACGTGCCATTTTCAGATACTTAGAATTAGATCTATAGGTGTAGGTCCACTCACTTCTCCGCAGATAAGCTGCAGGATTGGGGGAGGTGGGACCTCTTCTTGTGCCGTGATCGCAGGAATACTTCGCAGTTATTGCCCTTGTTATTTATCTTAAACACGTTAACCACGCCCCCCCCCTCTCTCTCTCTCTCTCTCTCTCTCTCTCTCTCTCTCAAAAGCCCCACAAAATGCTCCGTTTCTGTATATATATATATATATATATATATATCTCACACACACACACACCCCTTGACACCTTATTTTTCGATATTCAAAGTAGACCAATACGCCGTCCCAAAATGAAATGTGCAATATGAAATGATAAAAGAAAGTATTTTTGCAATAAAATAAAAAGTCAATAAAAATGATAAAATATTGATCGTCTTCAGAGTTTCGTTGCTATTGTTGTTGTTTTTTTTAAATCTGAGTAAGATTGCGTGTAGACCTATATTATAAATTGAGAGAAGAATCACATTATGTTGGGTATAGTACCCCTGAGGTAAAAGCGTTGGTATATAATTCAAAGAACTCTGGGGTTCGAGTCCTCATTGAGCGACATCCCTCCCTACTGTTTGGGTCGGTGTCAGTAACAGATAATGTGACCGACCAAGACATGGGCATTCATTCCCTCCCGTCACCGTATAAGACCCCTCTCTAGACCCAGGAGGCTTTGAACTATGAGGGACCTTCGCGTTCTCCGACAACTAGCACACCTGTTGGGTTTTCCCCATTTTTATTTAGTCCAGAATGAGGTTTATATGAGCGGTGAATGGTGAGGTAATTGTTCCGCCTTCTATGACAGAGCAAGTCAAGTGATTACTGAGTGTTTTTATATCAATCCAGATACTTTGTAGTCAAGGCTTCCAAAAATAGAAGGCAAAGTCACCTAAATAGAGAAAAGCATGTTATAAGAGTGAGAGTGAGCTAGAGCCGATATTATTGAATGTGTTTGCATTGCGCCTCACACATACTATTTAGCAACAATTAATGTACAGTTTTCGATTTTTTCTTTTTTTCTCCTTCAGAATTACCCCCACACTTGTACCCACACAGATAGGACAATTGACATTTCTAGCCTAGTAGGCTTGTGGGCCGAACAAAAAAAAAACACTCTCTAATTTTCACGTTGTCCAATCGGTGGTAAAAAATTTTAATAAATAAATCACTTGCTGGTATCAGTTTAATGTGACCAGCCACGTTCCGAGTATCCTGTCTCCCGCCCTGTCTCGTGTGTGGCAGCACATAAAATTGTCAGACGTCCGTCTCTGGGCCCGTCCACAATATAGCCTATATAGTGCTGCTGTTGGACGTTAAACCAACCCAACCCAACCCACCCCATCCTGTATCCCACTCTAGGATTTTGTTACCGTTATGGTTTTATTGAGACTAAACATGGAGAGCGCATTGCTTTCGGTGAAAGATTACACATGGTGGGTTTTCCCCATTTTTATTTTATCGTAAACGAAGAATTAATATCCAAACATGTTTTTATTAGCGCGTTAATCTGTAAGGTAACCGTTAATTTGTTCACACTACAACGGCCATATTAGTGTGCATTGATAAAAGAGGGTCTTTTTATTTCCAGTCTAAGACTCTGTACTGGTGGTCTATCTTTCTTGTGGATAAGACAAGACGTACCAAACCAAACGAGACCAAGAGGGCGTGGTGGTCAAAAAAAAGAAAAGAAGAAAAAAAGAACGTGTGCCTTCAACGCCGAGGGTTGCAGTTCAATTCTCGCTCTAGCCGCAGCGTTGTTCCCCTTACGGCAGAGTCGATACCAGTATGACGTTACGAATGAGTCCTGCGTATCCTGCTCTGAGGTCCTTTCCCCGTATAGAATCTTTTTGAGATGTCAAACATAGAGAGAGCTTTGCTCTGTTTAACCCAAAATATCAGTCAACTTAGGTTTTCCCCATTTTTATCGTAAATGGTGAAGTAATATCATATCTCAGAGCTGTGTTAGCTTATTACCATCACTATATCCACCTTATGCTGGCACGAGTTCGGTGATAAATTAATGATGGCCCCTTTTTGCATCTTTCCTAAACATTTTTTGCATATATATTCACACTTTAATGACTGGTTGAGTTGGCAGCCCTGCCCAGGTGTTGCAACGTACAGGTCTGTTCAGGAACTTCAGGGGTCTCACTGTGGACCCAAACCCAACGGCAGTCGTGGAGGGGGGCGCGCTGTGATAGCCATCGAGGCAGTTTTGATTACCGTTCTTTACAGGCTGTACGGTCCATTTTCACTGCATTGCCATAGTGGGACCAGAGTCTGTAGAGTTAGTGAAACGTTACAGAAAAAAAAAGCTAACAGTGCTGTTGATACGGGGAGCTAGCATTTCGCCTGCTCACTCTATTTCTTTCCTGTAACTAAGGAGGTTGACCAATGCCCAGATAGATTTTTTACTAAGGTTTAAAGAAGGAAGCAACCGTCTGAATTATCCCGACCAAAACACACAAAACCCTTCACGTGACCTTTTGACGTTTCGCACTCTCTGGTGGGGTAACAGGACGTTCTCGGTTATTGTAAAACAATCACCGAAAATTATGGGAGTCTGGAGCCGAGAGAGGGAGGGAAAGGGGGGGGGGGTCCTGGGAATTTCCGAATTTGACTGAAGTTAGCAAGTTTGCGTTGCTTTCTCGTTTTACGTATTGTTGCTTAGCGTCCAACGTCAGTACATTTATAGGCTATATCGTAGATGGACTCCAAGACTGACGTCTGACAATTAAAGTGCCGCCACATACGAGAATGGGCTGAGAGACCTGCATTTATGTTTCCGGCCTTCAGATTATACTGAGACCGACTCAGCCAGTAGGGGACGAAATTGGACAAAGACATTTTTGACCAATCGTGGGATTTGAACCGCGGACCTTCCCATCTGGAGACCAACGCTCTTTCACTTAAGTCAATTCACCCCCACTTCGCTTTATGAGTTTTAAATTGAAGGATAACAACGCGCAGGTGGCGACATTTATAACCCGCTCTCTCTCACAAGGGCAGCGCGTAAAATATTATTACATGATTGTATAATGGAGCTATCCCCAACATTGGTATGGTAACGGATTTTTAGTGGGGGGAGAGATAATTCTTCAAACATGTGTGATGCATTAGGTTAGAGTCACAGGTTTACGCGGGCATATTTTTTTTTATCATTATTATGCAAACACTCTCCATTGTTCTCATAATGAGCTTATAAGGGTGTAAATTGAAAAGAAAACTCTTAACCACCCAACATTTAACTGCACCAATAGAACGGAAGTTTAAAAGTGCCGAGTTTTGGACAGAAACCAAACCATTTAATCAATCATTCTACAGTTATTTAAGATCTATCTTTTCGAAACTTGGGATAAATAATTATCAATTTTTTTTAGCGATGGTTAAGTTATTTAATTAACGTTACGTAAATATAGGAAAAAAAAGAGATAAAATCGTTATTTTGCTTCATTTCCTTCAAAAAGGCGACTGCGTCAAAATACGAAGAAAATATGTGTGTGTGTGTGTGTGTGTGTGGGGGGGGGGGGGGGGGGGGTCCTGGGACTTTCCAAACTTGACTGAGGTTAGCAAGTTTGCGTTGCTTTCTCGCTTTACGTATTGTTGCTTAGCGTTCAAGGTCAGCTCAATTATTGGCTATATCGTGGATGGGCTCCAAGACTAACGTCTGACAATTAAACGTGCCGCCACATACGAGAATGGGCTGAGAGACCTGCATTTATGTTTCCACCGTCAGATTATACTAACACCGACCCAACCAGTAGGGGACGAAATTGGACAAATACATTAATTAAAATAAAAAAAAATGAAAAAATAAAAAAATTAATTAAAGTATTCGACCTGCGTGTCTTCCGATCTGGAGACCAACGCTCTATCACTTGTGTTAGACCATTTCGCCTCCAATTCGCTTTCTCTGCGAGTTTTAAATTGAAGGATAACAGTGCGCAGGTGGTGGCATTTATAACCCCCCTCTCCCTCACAAGGGCAGCGCGTAAAATATTATTACATGATTGTATAATGGAGCTAAGCCCAACATTGATATGGCAACGGATTTTTAGTGGGGGACAGAAAATTCTACAAAATATGCGATGCATTAGATTACAGAGTAACAGGTTTACGTGGGCATAATTTTTATAATTTGTATCATTCTAATGCAAACACTTTTCTCAATTGAGCTTAGTAAGGTGAAAATTCTAAAGAAAACTCGCAACCACCCGACATTTAAAGTCACCAATAGAACGGAAGTCTAAAAATGAGGAATTTCGGACAGAAACGAACCCGTTGTGTTAATAAAACCTTCTACGATTATTTAAGACCCATATTTACGGAGTTTTCTCCGGTTTAACACTTGGGATAAATCATTTTTATTTTTTAGCGCGCAAATTTGATGCGCAGAATACACTGTGTCGTTAGAAAAAGAATGGTTGATCCATTTGAAAAGAAAAAAATTAAGCCTACTCTAATGGTGACTATCCTTTAACTATCCTTTAGCTGTTCACCGTACACTTGCACAGAACATGCTAGAGCTACGACAGTTCGCCTTTAGCTCTTCTCACTGATTGGTTCGTTCTTCTTCGCATTGTCTGCCAATCATTTTCCTCATAGCCACGCCCACTGTGAGCTCAGTCCCAGACAAAAAATAGTTATTGTAGTATGGGGAGTGTTTTTGTTTGATTTGTTTTTATTTTTGTTTATTTTTCTTGTTTTTGTTTTAATGTGTTTTTTTAAACCATTAAAAACATTATCATCATCATCATCATCATCATCATCATCATCATCATCATCATCATCATACTAGGGGCGTTTGGTTTGTTGTAATTATTGGTTTCTCAAAGTGCAACATTAGCCACTAGGCGTAATCACGGGTGGGTCCTAGAACTAACGTCTAAAAATTTTACGAGCTGCCACACGTAGACATTGCGGGAACAACATGACTTCTGTGAGCAACTAGGTGGTGAAACTGCACTTGCTTATAACCACCATATACGTATATATACATTGGCTGTCTACTCTAATGGTGACTATCCTTTGAGCTGTTCACGGTAAACTTGCGAAGAACATAATCTATGCTAGAGCTACAACAGTTCGCCTCTAGCTCTTCTCGCTGATTGGTTCGTCCGTCTTCGCCTTGTCTGCCAATCATTTCATAGCCACGCCCACTGTGAGCTTAGTCCCAGACAAAAATAATTATTGTAGTCTGGGGAGTGTTTTTGTTTATTTTCTTGCTTTTGTTTTTATGTTATTGTTTTTTTGCGTGTTTTTTTTTAGGGGAGGGGGTGAGGGGAAGCGACTATTGATGAAGCCGTTCCACTCCTTTGACTAGGTACAAAGTCTGGATTTTGGGATAAACAGATTAGCGGCCAAGTTCTGAATGTGATTTTACTTTGTTTTAAAATTTTTTTATTATTATTAATGAACTTGCTAAGTCACCTTATTCATATAGCGGTCATTATTTGGTTAATTGTTTCCTCAACCAATTATTCAATCAATAATAATCTACTTTGTATATTTGTATGTTTCAGTTTTAGAACTCTTTGACTGATAATAGGCATACATGAAAACTAATGGCTGCTCATTTTGCCAATATTTAGTTGTTGTTTTTTTTTTAGTATTGTACCCCGCTCTTTTCTATTTAACAACGATAAATTCATGGAAGAAAAGGCGAATTAAAAAATCTTTAACATCAGGTTTTTGAATCAGAAGTCGCCTGCACCACTTGAAAATAATTTTTTTTACCAAATAATTGGGGGAAGTCGTTCATTTCATTGGTCCAATGGGCATGTTTTTGGTTCAATCTGATATGACATTGCAAAGGAAATTTTCATTCTCTTACATGCTCAATAACCACAATATCTATAAATGTCATTTTCTGTTCTTTTTTTTTTGTCCTAACTTCAAATAAATGCACGATTAAGTAACTTTCCTCAAGATGGAATGAGTTTCATATGACAAACTTATGCCAATATTTAATGATGATGATAAACGGGGTAGGAAATATTTTACCGTTTGTCTCAACCTACAGACCAATTTTCTGTTATCAGCAACATGAAGTTACATTGACAAAGAGAACACAATATTAAGGTAATGTTCAAGCGCATTAAATTTTCAATTTATCGTAGTATCTATTGTACATTAAATAGGAAGTTTGCTTTCACAACTAAACGTTTAGATTTTTTTTCTTCTAATGGCTAATTTTACGTGTATAATAAGCAAGTTTTCTTGACAATGACCAAAGATGACAATTTCGACATGAATCAAAATATAATAATAATAATAATAATAATAATAATAATAATAAATAATAATAATAATAATAATAATAATAATAATAATAATAATAATAATAATAATAAAATGTCGTTTCACAATCAAAAGATCTCAAAGCTTGTATGTTTTTGGTTTGTATCTCGGACTCCACCTAATATCTATGAAGGTTAACAATCTATAAAACCAACGTCTTTCACACAATCACACAGTTCATTTAAATTATTTGGCAGGAAAAAAAGGGAAACCGTCCGCTGCTAACTGCAGGATCTGATGTAGCCCTATGTATGGAGATAAAATTCTAGGCCTAACACCAAAAGCCTACCGGGTTTGAATCCCACACTTCCATCAGTTCTGAACACAACGCAGAGGGACAAACTCAGCAATACCGTAGACAGCTCCCTGAAGAATGTGAAGATTTACTCCGGGAATTGCAAAAGTGAGGACAAAAGCATTTCGAGTGGAACTCTTTTGTGCTTGGAGTGCACACATAGTACAAGCGGTGGCTATGCAAAAAGTTTAGATCTTTGCGAGTACGATGTGAGCGATGGAGATGAAAGTTGGTGCCAAGACTGTGGAACAGAAGACACCACCAGGACAGGTGGAGGGCGTGATGCTGGGAAGCTTTTTGAATGTACAGGTGAGAGAAACATCATCACTGGGGTAGACCAGGCTTCAGTGGAAAAGCGCTCGCTTTCCATTCAAGACGTCCACGGGTCGATCCCATTATAGCGCACATTTATTTGTGGGATTTCGTCTCCAACTGGTTGGGTCGGTGTCAATATAATGTGATCGGCCTAAACAGAAGTGTTAGTGTCGCCGCACCTTCTTTCTGTGCCAGACATTAGTCTTGACACACGTCCGCGATATAGCGTTAATGCGGACCGACCAACGTATTAAACCAAAGGCTATAAAGCTGGGAGGGTTTTAGTTTATAGAAATAAAAAACAAAGTCCAATCAACTAGGTGTGAATCCACCATGAAGCTTTGTGGGTTGTTTTTTTTCAGATTTGTTTTATACAATTGCCAAACCCGATATGTTCTATGTGCTTTAATGTAGTTTCCACACATTCGTATTTTTGTTTTGTGCTAATGTAAAGGGATGTATTGAATATGCGTGTAGGGATAAAATAAAACGTACCAGATTGCCAACAAACTAAACTCTGTATTTGACTACAGTAAAAGTACAATGATTCTAAAAAACAAAAAAAAAAACAAAAAAAAAACGGATGTACAACTACTACGCACTATTATACTAGTGTGCAGAGTTAGGTTGGTTAGTACAGCGTGGCGGTAGTTACAACTCCTTCTTATTCGCAGGGCGAGTCGTAAGCTAACCACAACATTGTACTTACCACCCAAGTGCATGCAGTGTGGAAATTAGGAAAGTAAAACAAGCTTCGAGAGGCCAGGAAGGGTGAAGTATCAGTTGGATTCTCAACGCCCATCGTCAGAAATATACAGGCTATCTCACGGACGGTTCCATGGCTAACGTCCAACAATTTTACGTGCGGGGAAAGAGGGACTCATGTCCAACCGGTCACATTATACTGATACAGGCCCAGACGGCAGGGGACTAAATTGGACAGTTAATATATATTTTTGCCGATCAAAGGTTTCGAACCGGGACCGGCCCTCCCTATCTGGAGATTAACGCCCTACCACTTGCATCAGTCCGCCCCCACCCCGGCCTCTTCTTAACGTGTCGTAACAAAATCATATACGTCTCATAATGCTAGCACCGACACAACCATTCCAGAAAAATGTTACGGCTAAAGCGGGGATTGAACTGCAACTCTCTGCGTAGAAGGTGTATGCTCTACCTCCGGGCCACCATACCACCTTGCTAGACAGTGTGGCACTCCTACAGGACCCTAGGAGCTGTAAGTACAACGTTGCGGTAGTTTACGACGAGTCTTAAGAATACATGATGAAGAAGGCTTAAGACGAGTCGTAAGTTACCACGAAGTTCTACCTACGGCCCTAGAACAAACTATAATATCTTTGCACTCCATTTTGTAATTTATAGATGAACGTCCTCCAAAATCCCGCACGGTTTTATTTGCATACAAAATCCCCAGTCTTAAATTGATTGTAAAAACAAAATTAAACAGGATAGGTTCACCTTATCGGTCTTAAAATTGCATTTAAAGAAAACCATTCCTTCTTTTCCTTTGTAGCTTTTTTGTATCATTCATGTAGCAAAAGCCAACCAATTGAACCGCTAAAGTGATTATTTATGATTTTGTTTGTGTATAATCTTATTTATTTTAATTTCCGCCGTATTTTATTGCCTATTTATCGTCTATCTTTGTATTATAGTTTTATTACGTCAGATTTTGAAAAGAGAAATTGTTGCTATGATTGTATGCCGAGTGGCACTATAAAACGATAAACATGGTTCCAAGTCAACAGAAAAATTGATAAGAAAAGCGAGCGTTTTTGAGGCGGCTTTCCTTCAAAGGAAAAGGCTATCAAAGTATTTGCTTAGCGCATTATTGGTACTTCTCCAGAATTTCTCAATTATTTTTTAAGATTTATTGCAAGTGTTTCCGTTACGTATAACACTAGAGGACCACACAAAGACAGAGATTAAAGCACATATCCAATAAGATCTATAATCTTCGATAGGAGTTAAGTTGGGTTGAGTGGGTTACCATCCAAGATTCGCACTAGCGGACCCCAAGTTGTGGCTGAGTTTGTTTAACATCTAACATCAGCACTATAATGGCTATATTGTGGACGGGTCCCAAGACTGGTCTAATCAACCTTTCAATTTGGCACTCACAAAAACACCCGAGGCCGACACTTCGACCTCTTCGCTAGGGCCGAACTGGCTGAAGCGGTAGAGCGTTGGTCTGCTAATCGGGAGGTCCACGATTGGTCAAAAATGCATTTGTCCGATCACTTGTTAAATCGGTGTCAGTATAATGTGACTGGATTAGACAGAAGTCCAGGTCTCCCTGCATTGTCTCTGTGTGGCACCACATATTATCAGACCTTGGTCTTGGGATCCGTCCACAATATAGCCTATATAATACTATCGTTGGACGTTAAGTAATGCACTGAACTCTACTCAAACCAAACCCTTCACGACTACGCTCCCTCATTCCCGCTACTACGCTCCCTCCTTCCCGCTACTACGCTCCCCCATTCCCGCTACTACGCTCCCTCATTCCACATGATCACTACACGGGCCAATGTTTATGACCTGTCCGGGCCGCCTGCTTATCAATTATTGCCAGATTTTAATGCCACTAAACTGTGCGGGCAGAAGGCCAGCTTTATCTGGTCTGTGGGGAAGATCGCTTTGAAATCGATTAAGGGATTAGCGGACTGTCCCCCCGGCTCTAATCCAGGGCTCTGCGTTATCACACCCAGTTAGCCGATCATACCTGGTGGTCTTTGTGAACTTTGATCTACGGCTACCTCTCTACGACTCTATTCTCTCTCTCTCTCTCTATCTCTCTCTCTCTCTCTCTCTCGCTCTCTCTCTCCCTCTCTCTCTCTTTCTCCCTATTTTTCTCCCTCCATCTCTCTCCCTCTGACGCTTTCCACTTCTCTATCTGTCTCTCTTCTTTTCCCTATTTTTCTTTCTCCTTTCCACCCTTGTCTCTCTCAACCTCTCTTTGTCTCTTTTCTTTCACTCTATCTCTATATGTCTACCTGCCCCTCTCTCTCAATCTTTCTCTATGTCTCTCCCTCTTTCCCTCCCCCCCTCCCCTACCCGTTCTCTAAACGATATCCCAACACTTTTCTATACAATAATTGAACACCTCAAGCTATCCGCTATGTGCCGATTTATCAGTGGTTACTACTAGGAGAAGGAACATTTGGGTAACAATTATTGCTGCAATAAACTAGCCGGTTTTTCCGATTATCACTGACTTTGATAAACACCACTGCACCAGTTACACGACTATTTACTTTTTAGTATTGGGAATATGAAGTGGATATAAAGTAGTTAGGCAGAAGACATAAGGGTCGCAAGTACAATGTCACGGTGGCTTACGATGTGTCGTAAATGAGGCTTTCCAGCATAACAGGCACATTCACCGAATGGACTAAAGCCAACAATTTTTCTTGCATAACACGCGTATCCGTGATTTATTCTTTGTAATTTATTATCATATTTAAGACAGACTGATTCTTAGAGAGTTTTATTAGTTCAGCCTACTAGCCTACTGGCCCAACAATGTAAACTTTCTCTGATATGCCTAATATTTTAATGATATAGCTCAGTTTGGTTCGAAATGAATTTTTGTGTTTATTTCGATGACCCTAACTGTTTATTTTGAAAGCCTCGGTCGTAAGCTTTCTTATGGTCATATTCTCATGCCCAATCGTAATCAACCGAGACGTTGTACTGGCGGCCCGAGCTCTTACTTTGGTGCGATTTAGATGTAGCTCATCAATTATTTATTTTTTAAAGGCGTGCAGCTTAACTTCGTCTGTAAAAAAAAAAAAAAGCACAACGGAATTCTTTAAGATCTACTGATGACACTTTGGGCTTTCTTCTTTTCGAACATCTCCCATGTCTTGCAACAAAGTGGAACAACTTTTTGAGAAATTCCATTCCTTCAAACTTGAAAATATGTACCCGTCAGCAATGGCTGAGATTTTTGAGCCACCTGACAATCCGACAGTACTCAGATCGTAATTGGCGTTTCCAGGAAGCGGACAAGATTCGGGGGTTACTATCGAGATGGTCAAGTGCTGCCTACTTCTTGAGAGCCTTCCCTCTTCATCTACCCCCTTCTCCCTCTTTCTCTCACTCCGTTTCCCTCCCCCACCCCTTTCCTCCTCTCTCACCCCGCCCTATACTGCTGATAAGGTACAGACGATCCAACAGGACTTTGTGAACTGAAGTGGGAGACGGGATCAAAGACAAGATTGCCACAGATAGCAAACCCAACACTCACTTTGCGATCATTTTATAATTGGACAAGCTTTTTCTTGCTACAGTGCCGGTCACATTATTGTTCAAAGAAGTTTGAACGTACATGTATTAACATGAACGAATTGGAAGGTTCATTCAGTTCATATTATACTCATACAGAATGTCCAGCCAGGGAATATTGGGTGGTAAGTTCGTTTTCTTGATACTTTCACCTACGGCCACGAGTTTTGTTTGGTCTGTGACAGTTTGTTCCTTAACGTCCAACATTCACAAACAGGCAATCATGTGGTCAGGTCCCAAGACTAACCTCTGACAATTTTTGATGCAGTGTATTAACTAGTTCTCTGCACGTGTCTTTTACCAAAATTATAATATTGTCTGATTCTTTTCAATGCGTTAAGGCGGCTGTAGAAGTCCATATTTCAGTGCCAGAGAAATTATCTCGATGTGTAACTTCAATGTTCATTCCCTCTTTATTTCCAGGAGGGGTAGGTAGATTACCACGGCATGTAGTGCAGTGAGGATTCTGAGAGTTTTGAGGGAACCACCAACAGCTTCAGTTTTTCACGCCAAACAAACGGAGAGAAAATAACTTCGCAGATGGCAGCCAAATTGGACAGCGACCACGAGACCCGTCTGCGAGCAAATCTTCAAAAAAAGCGCGTATTAGGCAGTAGGCGACTTTCAGACCAAGAAGAGGACTCGTGTCAAAGACATTCTCCGCACCTCTCGTCTTGTGATGAAATAAACATCAACAAACCTTTGATTAAAGACGTGTATGTTAAGGAAGAGCACGAGATTTATGAACATTCGCAAAAAGATTATGATGTACCATCTGAACCCAGCGCAACTTTAAATGTCTCTACTTCTTCCAGTCCTTCACCTGACAGTCAACAAAATGGTGAATGTTTATCCTTGTCCAACAGCAACAAATACAGCAAACCTGGAAAACATTCTGACAGGTATATTGACCAGAGGGGCATTGAGGTCCAGTGTAGTCCTACATGCAAGGAATCCCCAGTCGGAGTTGAACAGAAATACAATTATGCTGATTCGTCATTGCGTTTTAAAGCTTCGCCTCAAACATACACTTTTCCCTGTGAAGACCAAGAGAGCAGAAGGTTCTCTAGATCACCTGAAGTACCGGTAACATCAAAGCCTCACTCTAGGCTCAAATTTGAAAACCCAGCTTGTCATACACAAACAACGCCAGCTCTTCAATTCCACGCCCAGAAATTCATGCCGATAAACGATGGTCGTTATGCAGCTTTCTTCTCTGACTACCAGTACCACCAAAACAGAATGAAGGACATTTCGCAGTCCACTGATTACAACTCCAATCGTTTGATCAGAGACAGCAGAACCGTTTCGCACCAAAAGTCAATGGATAATTTGAAATTCCCGATGGGGGATATGGATGAGAAATTGAATGCGTCGCCATTGCCGGCGAGTGGGCTTGAATATTCGAGCAAGATCCACCCAGACCAAAACCGTGTGCAAAATTGGAAATTCCCGGTGAGGGATATCGAAGAGAAGGTGGACGCGTCGCCAGGCGGGCTTGAATACTCGAGCAACCATCACGCGCAAAGGGGAGATAACGCCAATGGAGACTTTGAGCAGGCAGAAGACAAGAACGGCTTCCCGTGCGCCAAGAAGCGCCGCGTCCGGACGACGTTCTCTGCGGACCAACTGCGGGCGTTGGAGCAGGTCTTCGCGATCACGCACTATCCGGACGCGCGGGCTAGGGAGAAACTCGTCACGGTGACGGGGCTCAGCGAGGAGCGGGTACAGGTACGTGTGTGTTGCTTTGCTTTGGTCGTTTTTCCCGCTGAAAACGGTGATCGCAATATGCAGCCTTCGTAATTTTTCTGCAAATTTTGACCAGATTGCAACTTTTTGTAACTTTTGTCCATTTTGCAATCTTGCATTATTTCATAGTTTGAAAAGAACATTGAGCACCTTTTATGAGAAACTGAATTCTTCTGGGTTTTTCACTTCACATAACTATAAGCAAGCAGGCCGACACACACAAATATGGAGAACATCTGTAGCAAAATCAAAGCTATCAAATCCTAAAGAAAAATTTCTTTGAAGACGTTTAAGACTAGTATATACTCAATAAAAGGGCTAGTTTCACTGTCTTAATCTTGCCAGAAAAAAAAAGTAAACATTTATAATAATTATCGGTTATAAAAAAAAGACAATGATCGACCCAGTGATGCGAAACCGTGTCTTTTGGTGTATAGTCTGACAAATCACTTGCTGGGCTAACAGTAGGCGAGGTGGTTAATGTAGTAGAGTGTTGGGCTTCCATTACGTAGGTCAGTTGGGTTCAAGCCCAACTGTCGCCTATAAAGATACTGTGTGGCCGGGCGTCTAAATGTTTGTCCTATTTTCACTCACTAACACTTAGGATCGTAAGAACAGTGTCATGATTGCTTGTGATTTGTCTTAATATATGCGAATAAGGAGTCTTCAGACGGCTTGTAAGCTTAGCACAGCGGTGGCCTTTTTCTCCCTTAGTCTTTAACGTAAAGTACGCAAACGCAAAAATTTCACAAGTTGACTCTGATGTTTCTACTGATTGGACAGGACTATTATTATCAGTTAAGATTATAGTTATACAATTTACCTATATTACATATTTAGGAATGAGATACTGCTATGAAATTATTATGTCTTTGGACCACACATATCCTCCCCCCCCCCCAACTCCTGGTTGTTTAGATCTGGTTCCAGAACCGACGCGCCAAGTGGAGGAAACACTCCAGACTGAGGAACTTCGGCGGCCTGCAGGATCTCACCGAGGTCTCCTATGTGCCCGCCCCCAAACCTGACCATGAGGCGGAGGTGGTGAGTAGCCCTGCCAGGCTGTGGCAGTGTGTGAGTGTGTGAGTGTGTGTGTGAGTGTGTGAGTATGTGAGTGAGTGTGTGCCGACTGGTTTGATGGTCAACTGGTTTCTTAACGCCCAGGGCTTCTCTTCGGTGGTTCTTCATCGTTCTTTTGACATTTGTTGCTCTGTTGACGTCTAGCTGGTTTACGACGCTATCATTAGTTTTGTGAATTTTCTTTCCAGCTTATGCTTAGCAGTCTTCTGTATCAAGCTTTCAATAAAGTTCCACAATCCATCTATACATTTTTTCATTATTTCCAGAAACGAGAAATGCAAGAAGGCGGTTTGATGCCCGATATAGGACGACTAGGCAGGCCTTTTCTACCCGGCTCCTCGCTACAGAAGATATCCGTTGCTCCCCCCATGTCACCTCTGCCTGCCCATAATGCACCTCGAACAGGACTTCCGGCGGTGTGTGCTAGCCCAGCATCCCCTGCGGCGGCGGCCTATCTGGGCGTGTCTCCGCTCCTGCTGAGGCGATTCTCAGAGTTCTCCCCCCTGATCTACGCGGGCTGGCCAAGATGGCTGCTCGGGGCGCCACTTGGAGCTCCGTTAGGGACTCATCTTGGAACTCCGCTAGTTGGGCCTCCAGTGTTTAACCCGAGGGCGCTACTGCCTTCCCCCGTAGATCTAGCCAGTGTTGGCGGGCTACAGACTGTGCAGGGCTCACCCAAACAAAACCTCGTCAAAGATAACACTGTGAGAGATAATCTCGCGAGGAATGACCTTGTGAGAGATGACCTTGTGAGAGATGACCTTGTGAGAGATGACCTTGTGAGAGATGACCTTGAGCCACCTAAAGATGTATTACATAATAATTCTATGGCGCCACCTCCCGGCTGTGTCTACGTATCCGCTTATAGTGCCCCAAAGCCTGTAGATGTCGACCCAACCTCCTACGCCCCGGGCCAAACTAGGGCGGTAGCCAGGACTCCGCCAGGCGCTGTTACTCCAGATACTCGGGACCAGGACAGCGACTGCGATCGGGAATCTCCCCTCCCTGGATCAGTGTAACTTGCCTGGCTAGGACAGGAGTCCAGATCTAGGACGGCGACTGTGATCGGGAAGTATAACTTGCCTGGCTAGCACAGGAGTCCAGGTCTCCCCGCACTGTCTCTGTGTGGCAGCACGTGAACTTGTCAGACGTAATTCTTGGGTTCCGTCCACAGTATAGCCCATAAGTGTCGACATTGGACGTAAAGCAACCAACCCACTCAACTCGATCCCTGGAACTGTTACCGGGTCAGAGAATGACTTGCCTGTTGGTCTCCACACTTGACGAAAAGTTAGTGTGTGATCAAGATGAAAGTATTCCATGTATTTAAATGCTGACTAATTTACTCAGTCCATTTCTTGCCAACTGGAAATTAAGGAAACGTCCATCGCCCCTCCACCGCCCACGTCCCCGAGTCAACATCAACAGGGCGACCTATGACTGCCACCTGTGGCGGCTGTCTCTGCCTCTACTCTATAAACTACTGAATAAACTATTAAAAATACTATACAGATTTCTATACAACATTAGAATCATCTAAGTACCTCATAAACAGCATTTAGAGGTAAAAGCCCAGTAGTCTATTATTTGTAAGACTGTCTTGAACAAGTAAGGACAGTTTTCTAACCTAAAGAAAAACAGGTTTCCATATCACTTTTCATCCATTTTAGTGCTTCCTCAAAGGCGTGAATTTGAAAAACCTACACGTTTTTAACCAATTGTCTTAAACGAGAATGGCAAGTACATTTCAATAAAGAAGTAGAGTGTGCACGCGTCACGCGAGCTTCCCGTTTCGATGGCTTTTTTTGTGAGACGGCTCACTAAAATAATGTAGTCTCTCGTGTAACTTTAGAATCTGCTAGGTGGAACCTACTGGTCGGTGCTGATACCGTAATCAGTAAGTGCTACCGAATGTCCTTCTCATAAGCCTATTACTGTTTGTTCTTTATTGACGAAACCATCTTCAAACCTCCACAGCTCCCCCTTACAACCCCATAAATTCGAACAAAACCAAAAAGGTTTTAATCTATATAATTAAACATTTTCAGACCATATATTGCCTGACTATCGATTTAGGTGAACCTAGAAATACCCTGTCATCATGTAGTCTGGCGTGTTAAATAATATGTTAATAAAACAACCGTTACTTCCTTAACATACGCGGCAAGCTGCCTGGCCTAGAGCAGTCCTGAACATTTTCAAAATGTCTTATGCCGGCTCCACATGGGAGGGGATCTGTCTCAGATAGTGAAATTAACATAGATTGCTAGACCCAGACTCCCTAGCCATCATTAATTAGATTAGCAATAGAATCTATATCTTTGCTAATCATTATTACATATATCCACCATTGTTATAGTGCTATTTTTATATTGATATTATTAGTATCTCTGAGACAATACTACTACTACTACTACTACTACTACTACTACTACTACTACTACTACTACTACTACTACTACTACTACTACTACTACTGCTACTACTACTACTACTACTACTACTACTACTACTACTACTACTACTATTACTACTACTACTACTACTACTACTACTACTACTACTACTACTACTACTACTACTACTACTACTACTACTACTACTACTACTACTACTACTACT
>RQTK01000643.1:106430-146430 GCA_003991915.1 Elysia chlorotica
TAATAATAATAATAATAATAATAATAATAATAATAATATAATAATAATAATAATAATAATTGTAATAATTATAACAATAACAATAATAATCGCAATGATGATAATAATGAGTAAGGAAATGAGTGAAATGACGGGAACTAGTGTAAACTTGGGATGTTACTTATATAATTTCAACCTCTGATTCATTGATCACTAACGTGTTTGAAAGGGAACGCGGCATTATTATGCGTATGCTAGGTTCACTATGCTTGTATAGTGATTAAGAAGAAAGGCGGCGAGTAGTGTAAATGAATAATTATATGTAATTTTGTAAGCTCCATTCTAGGCGCTTCTCAAATTTTCTTGATGCAGCTAGATTGGCCAAGAGATTTCTAGATCTACGGTTTATGTATATAAAAGCACATCGCTGCAGAGTGAGAGACTGAATGGTGTGTTTTGTAGAGAGAGAAGTGTTGTAAGATCTTGCCGCAGTGAAGCTGTGATTTTGCTGTTGTTTAGATCCATTATAGATCTGAATATATCAATTTTCTAGTACTCATTTAAATGCGGATTTTGTTCAATGTTCAATGTTGTACATGTTCTTAACCCTCAGACAGGATGTTTATTAATAAAGTTAAATAATGGCGTTTCTACATAGAATTTCTAGTATTCGTTATTTTTTTTAATGTTGAAAAGATAGTGTGTTGGAGTCTACGTAAATTATAATTATTCACCAATTATTGACCTGCAACAGGGACCCACTCTATCGAGTCTATGTCACAGGTGATGTGAGTACTTTACATCGAAAATTATCTACTAACGATGAAAAAGATATAATTTTCCATTGCCCAATAATTTTGAGAAATGTTTTAAACATTGACAAAATATATTTTGCATAAAAAATTGTATATTTTGGTATCGTTTTCTTTTTCTTTTATTGTTGGTTCCCGCATTGAGAGTATGTAAGATCTCTCTCTCACTCTCTCTCTCCCCCTCTCTCCCTTTCTCTCTGTCTTTGTCTCTCTGTCTCTCTCCTCTCTTTCAACTCTCTCTCTCTCTCTATATCTATTTATATGACTTTCTCTTTCCCTCAAGAACTATACATCAATAAGACGCAACATTGTTAAAAAATTGCCTCAGTTTATGACAAAGAGAGAAGACAGACCCAACCGTCCAATGAGATTCAACATTGTATTTGTATGCAGCTATTTTACCCACCCATTAACCCCTTGACAATGTAGGTCAATTTTACGATAATGAGAATAAAAATATCTGTAATATATTTTCATTCATTTCATTTTTGTAGTCGCTTGTTAATATATTTATAATATTTAAACGTTACTGTTGAATTTTTAACACCATGGTTAAAGAACCTGGACTGTTGCAGACACTGCCGAGTTAATTATTGCCTTAGAAGGTACTGGTCACTTAAAAAAGAATGAAGTGAGAATGGTCGTGTTTACATAGTAAAAAATTAAACATGACAGGACAAGGACAACAAAAGAAGACAAGTCTGTAGTCGTGATATGGTATTAGTGTCGTCACCCATACTCATTCAGATCAATAACAAAATGCGAAACGTTCAACTTTTGTTGTTGTGATGTTTTATTTTCCATTTGCCACACAACACCATGATATCACTACCCACATGTCGTCATGACAACTTAAAAATTAAAGTAAATTCATTTCTATTATTATATTCATTAGAAAACAGGGTTTCTAACCCTATTCGTTCGGTAGCTAATAGTAAATAGAGGCTTTTGCTCCGTATATTGCTTGTACATATCCCCCAACAGTTTGTACAGTGTTCGAAAGAAGCGAAGATGATATTATGCATTTAATCCAATCATTGTGAATTATGCTACATACACGTCTCAGTTCTCTGTTAGAAAAAGTTCGTTTGAACGTCGTTGTTGCAGTTTTTCTTTTTTGCCATAATGATAATTATCATTATAATAAATCAATGTTAAGACATACACCTTGCATCATACTCCATGCACGCGATGAAGAACTAACTGTCCACCATTAAAAAACTAAACAAAACCGTTCGCCTTGCTTTTTCTATCCATCACCCATGGTGCCACAAACTTTCATCTCGCCAAACTTGGAGGTTGAGGAACCGGAACTTTCATTTTTGCCTGTAAAAATGTAAACGATGGTGAGCAGGTCTTGGAAAAGGGAGATAGATAAATAATAGAGAAATAGAGAGAAAATTGAGAGAGAGAGAGAGAGAGAGAGAGAGAGAGAGAGAGAGAGAGAGAGAGAGAGAGAGAGAGAGAGAGAGAGAGAGAGAGAGAGAGAGAGAGAGAGAGAGAGAGAGAGAGAGAGAGGCAAAGATAGGGAACAGAATATAGGGGGGAGAGAGGCAGACAGAGATAGAGACAGGCAACACAACCTTCCGCTACTGAAATCGTTCAACCTTTTCTATATGCCATTTTACGGTCGATACTATGGTCCATTGAGCGTATATTTCAATACGTTGCAGCTGATTTAAAGTTTAAGCCTTTTTCACACTTTTGAGCCCCACTTCAAAGACCTGCTTTCACTGAGCCATGACCAACAAACCATAAAACCAATGGAGGATTTTAACCAACTTCTTACACGGGCACAACACTGGGCTCAATGGAGATTGCTCACCAGACCAATTGCCAAGATTGCTTAGAGGCATCTCAACCTGATGACCTGAGGTCGTAAGTACAATGTCACGGTAGCTTCCTACTCGCCTTAAGCCTTTTATTTGCATATCTTAAGACGAGTCGTAAAGTTACAGCAACGTTGTACTTGCGACTCCTAGATGCGAAAAGGCGACTGAGATAAGTAGACCAGTTTCACGTTAGTCCTGTGGCCAGAATTGGTCCCCTGTGTCTACCTGTATGTATGAGTCCAGTCCCCGGGCGTTGGTCACCTTCATCTTGGACCTCACCGGCCCCGCCCACTGACCAGCCATGGAGTCCCCGGACTGGCGCTGTCTAGCCACGCTGACCCCTGGGCTGGACACACACTGCCCGTACTGGCCCAACTGATTCAACTGGCCCAACTGTCCGATGTGGCTGCCGTGCTGGGAGCTGGACCCTCGCGACTTGGCGTTACTACCCGGGGGCTGGGGATAACAGTAGGCCTATGGTTTAGTTATATTCATGTATTATGTTATTTCATATTTGTTTGGTTGTTTGTGACATAGCTGCTATGGTGTTTGGTGGTGCTCTACTTGGTGTTATTGTTGTTGTTTTTGTTGTAGTTTGTGGTGGTGGTGTTTTTATGGTAGTGATGGTGTTTTTGATGGTGGTGGTTGTTGTTGTTGCTGTTGTTGGTGGTGGTGGTGCTTTGATATTGGTGATGGTGTTATTGATGGTCGTTGTTGTTGTTATTGATGTTGATGGTGGTGATGGTGTTATTAATAATTGGTGGTGGTGGTGGTAACAATTCTTTACACCCCTCCGAGGGCCCAATTTCCACACGGGCGTTGGTGGCAGTTGTAAGTGATGTATTGTGGATGTGGTGATAGTAATAATGATGGTACTGGTGTATTTGAAGAATGATTAGGTATTGAAAATCAAAGAAAAAAAAAGAAAAAAATAGACCCACCTGCGAAATGCTGTTGTGGTAGACTGACTTTGTGTCTTTCAGGATATGCAGGAATTTGCAATTCTCTAAAGCCAACAGTGAATCGTGGTTGGTCTTGGCTCGCTGTCTTTCCACAGATCTAGACGCATTGGGACAAATTGGAGAGGGTTAGCGGTCACCAGACAAAGACATAGATCTAACGTTGTAAGGGTCTTAGGTATTCAACTTTTTTTTTGGTGGGGGGGGGGGGGGGGTCCTATGGATGGCTGGTTGTCCAACATAACAGTAACACACTTGATTTTACTTGACATGAGGCTTGTCACCAGCGATGTCATCGGATCCCACCGCTTTAGATGTTGGTTCCTCAGTGAAATCAACCCACTCCTAAGCGTACATATGACCTCTCAGACCCACTCGTATCGGTTAAGTGCAGGTGTGTATAGGGTACACTTAATTATCTACCATTGTTAGTGTATTTGCTCTCTCTCTCTCTCTCTCTCTCTCTCTCTCTCTTTCTCTCTCTCTCTCAGTCACACACAGACGACTTACGCCCTGGCTCTCCGCATGACGTAGGGGTCCATGTGACAGTCCACACTGGGTCCAGTCTTGTGGATGCGCCGGAAGTCCAGGTTCAGGTGTCGCGCCAGCTGCTCTTTCTCAAACTCTTTCACCGTCAGGATCTGGAAAGTGGGGGTGGGAAGACAAGGTTATACATGTATGTAGGTCTGGGTATTCCCAGCCTGCTTTGGTTTATTTGTCTCTCTCTCTCTCTCTCTTTCTCCACCCGTCTCTCTTTCTTTCTCTCCACCCACTCTCTCTCAATCTCTTTCTTTCCCAAAGTCACATGTGTCCCAATATTTCCTATCTCTGCCTCCCTTTCCCACCGCTCCTTTCTCTCTCTTTCTCTCTGTCTCTGTCTCTGTCTCTGTCTCTCTCTCTCTGTCTCTCTCTCTCTCTCTCTCTCTCTCTCTCTCTCTTTCTCTATCGGATACAATTGGCATATTACCGCTTCATCCTAACATCCATTACAAACGAACATTTTCATGTACAATTGTGACTAAGGTTGGGATATTCGGTGACTTCAACTTTCCTTGTAACTTGTAAGAATTAATACTCAAAATCAGCTTGAGCTCCCAACCTGATGAAAGCGTATTTCAAAACCAGTTTTGTGTGTGTGTGGAAATCACTGATACCACAACCTTTAAGATTTTGTGACAATATGGAGGTATATTGGACACTTGGCTTTCAGAATAAGAGGTCCGAGGATCGAATCCCAACAAGATCAGATGCGATGACGAGTCCCCGAAAAATGACTATTTACACTTTTACTCTCTTCGTTAAGCGAACCTACACCCTAATTATTCCTTCCAGATACTGCCTTGTCCATTTCCTAGCATTGAGGTCCTATTGATTCATTCGAGATATTGTCCTTTTTCTTTCATTGAAATACTCGTACTGTTGAGTCCCTCAATATACTGTCTTGTCCTATTCCTGACATTAAAACCCATATGGTGAATCTCAATATTGCTTCTTATCCTTTTTATGTAAGATCCTATTAGTTCTCTGAAGGTAGCCCACTGTTCTGTTTCTAACATTGAACTTCATGTTCCTCAAGACAGAGGTAGTCAATGTATTTTGTTACAAAACCTCTGAAGGATGTTACTGAAGACTTTGCTTTGTGCGTGCAGTAAGAGTAGTATTTTGTAAATCTTGCAGTTAAAGAAAGGTAATGTCAGGACCACTTACCCTCTGTGGGCGGTATCTCTTGCGCAGAGCTGACGCTGGAAAACGAACAGACCAAGAATTTGTCATCATAATAATTAATTAGTAAAGATATATTCATATTCTTTGATTTAAAAAAAAATAACTTATTTACAATGGCTCATTATAATGATGTGTTTCCTTGCTTGTTCTTTTTTGTATTTCGTTTTATACACAATGATTTTTATTTTAAGTTCATTTTCTGTAGTGTATAATTACAAAAAGCTTTATGTTATACTGGCGATGGTGGTTTTGGTGATGTTTGATGATGGTGGTTTTGATTGTGGCGATAATTGTGGGTTTGATGGTGGTTTTAATAGGGTGGTTTTGATGATGGTGGCTTTGGTGATGGTGGTTTAGGTGGTGGTTATTTTGGTGGTTGTGGTTTTGGTGGTTGTGGTTTTGATGATGTTGGTGATTTTGATGATGTCGGTTTTAACTATGATATTCTTGGTGATAATAGATGTTAATGTTAGTGAAGCCTAAGCATCCATCTTCTCTCTCGCCATACCGGACGGCTCTCTGCCAGCGTCGCGCGGCGGGACCGGAAGCCCCATCCTGTACGCTCTGTCTGGAATCCCGATCTTCATGGGCGGCCTGAGATGCAAGCAGCGCGCGCTGTTTGTGTTGTGTTCGGTGTGCAGCCCAGATTTCTGCCAAGGCCACGTCGCCGAGTGGGTCTGATCGCACGAGGCTGGCGAGGCTTGTGCTATGTTCTGGTTTTCACGGCAAATCTTCATCTCCTGGCTGCTTACAAGGTTTTTGTTTGTCTTCATGTGAAGCTTTTGGGGGGTTTCTACGGCTTGTGATTGTTGTTGGGATGGCGACGGACACTTGTTTTCCCTCAGAGTTGTTGCGCTTTCCTCCTCGTCAGCCTCCCCGCTGAGCTTTGTCTCAGTCCGGGACCTCCTCCGCAGCCGGTTCGAGCCAGGTCGGCAAAGAGCTCCTTCTTTCGCTGTCACAGCAGTCTTGGAAATTAGCTGCAAGTCTTCTCCGCATTGAGGCGGCAAGGCAACAACGTTTTCCCCACCAAAGTCCGCGTCGGAAGCCTTTGTTTTTTCCTGCGCTGATCCGTCGTCTGGTCCGTCAGAGCGCGGGTTGACGACCGTTACATCTCCTCGCCCGTGACTTTTGCTGGGTGGCGGGACGAGGCACTGCGCTACAGAACTCATCTCGCCGTCCGTGTGGCGCGCGCGTCCCTGGACCAGGTGGACCGCCGCCCTGTGGTGTGGAGGGCGCGGCGTGGCTGTCTGAGCGCTGGGGGGCGGCGGGCCCGGCAGGTGGTCCCCTTTGGAGCGTCTGGATCCCGCGGCCCCCGGGTGACTGCTCCCGCCGCCGCCGCCTGCGGTGTAAGAGAGCGGCGCGGCGCGGGTACTGAGCCGCGCGTTTTTCTGACGCGGTCCGTTACCGAACGTGAGTTTGGGAAGCGGCTTTTCCAGCGCCGTCAGCTCGTTCTCCGATTTCCCGGAGAGCACCGCGTCCTTGACCTTGACCTTGGTTTTTACCGCGGCCGCCTCCGCTGTCTGGGGAACCTGCGGCGCGGCGTGGACAGCGGCCGGCGACATGCCAGCGCCGCTAGAGCCGTGCATGCTGGCCGACGCGCCGAGCTTGAGTTTTGAGATGGACAGGATCTGGGACTTGCACTCCGCGGTGAACTGGTGCAGCCTGGCGTCGCTGCGGCTGTCGGAGAGCACGGTCGGGGACTTGCAGAAGTCGGAGATCTTCTCTAGCCACAGGTCTGTCGCCTCCAGGATCAGCTTCTCGGGGGACACGCGTTCTTGCTGTTCTGTTTCTCCGCCACTAAAATTTTGTTCGGTCTGTTTGTTATTGTTGCAAGCGCTGGGCTCTCTGCACGGCGAAGCTGTGGACACTTCTCGCGCCATCTTTGTCTGGCCGTTCAAGGTCGCCGAAGTGGTCGAACTGGAGCAGCTGTTCACGGCGGAAGGCGCCTCTTTCTCTCCGTCCTCACAGTTTGCCCCCGAGGCCACGCTTGATGTACGGGAAGGCTGTTTGTCCGTTGAACTGGAGCAGGAGGAAGATGGTCTCGTCATTGCCTTGCTGTCTTCTAAGTGCGAGGTGGCGGACGTGCTGTCACTGGAAGCCGAGCTCTTAACGTTCTCGTAACTCTCGGCATAGCTCTGGGCGGGGAGTTCCGCCGACCTGGGCCGCTCCTCACCATGGTCGTGGCTGTCCTCGTAGGAGGAGAAACTGTTGTCTCCGTCAACGTCGGGTGTGTTTGTCTCGCTGTATGCGTTGACATCGCTTTCTTTATCCGTTTCTTTTTGGCCGGCGTTGATTCCACATTCGTCTGTGCATAGTCCATCGTGGGTAACATTGTTTAAACTTTCCGTTGGCGGAGGGCCACATTCGTCTGTGCATAGTCCATCGTGAATAACATTGTTTAAACTTTCCGTTGGCGGAGGGCCACATTCGTCTGTGCATAGTCCATCGGGAATAACATTGTTTAAACTTTCCGTTGGCGGAGGGCCACATTCGTCTGTGCATAGTCCATCGGGAATAACATTGTTTAAACTTTCCGTTGGCGGAGGGCCACATTCGTCTGTGCATAGTCCATCGGGAATAACATTGTTTAAACTTTCCGTTGGCTGAGGACCACATTCGTCTGTGCATAGTCCATCGTGAATAACATTGTTTAAACTTTCCGTTGGCGGAGGGCCACATTCGTCTGTGCATAGTCCATCGGGAATAACATTGTTTAAACTTTCCGTTGGCGGAGGACCACATTCGTCTTTGCATAGTCCACCGTGAATAACATTGTTTAAACTTTCCGTTGCCGGAGGACCATTCGTTACCTCTTCTGTACTTGGTGTCGGTTGTTTTGAAATGCCAATGCTATCTTTCGTTTCTTCCATCTTCTTCAGAGTACTATCTGAGGCTGTTGCATCGTTATCAGAGCTGGGGAGACATTGAAGGTTATCATTTGAATTTCTACTGAAGTCTCTTGTACTAAAAGACTTTTCTAAATCAGTCTCTGCCGGTCTTACTTCTGACTCACGATGTCTTGGATCGTCAACTTTGGCTTCTTCATAATCTTCAGTTTGTTCAAATCGACTGTCATCGTTTCTTTCATTGGAAAGCTTGTCGCGATTTAAAGAATCATTTTGTTGCACATCTTCATTTCTACAAGATATATTGCTTTGTTGAAGAAACGTATTGACCTTTGCGGTTCCAATGTTAGAGATATTTTCATACATAGATGAACAACCTTGGGGACTGTGTGGGGTCTCTAAAATCGTGTAGCTGTTGCTTGTGATTTGATAGGGAAATGTGTCATTTTCATCTGGACATCTCGACGCATTGCTATTTGGGGTATCTTCCACGAGGCTGCTTTCTTGTAACGCTGTTGCGAAGTAGGTCTGATCTTCTCTCTGTCCAGATGTGGAATCAGAAAGAAGCCGAGTGGATTCCAAGTCTTGATCGCCGTTTACACAAGAGATAGTGTTGCCTTTTTCTGGATAACTTGACGGTCTCTGAGAACCATTCTCCACAGGGAATTCCTCCGTCTCGCCAGTTTCAGTGCTGGCTGTGTGTCCGGTGGCGCTGTCTTCGAGTAACGATGTTTTCGGCATACCAGCACACACCTGCAGTTCATTGTTATCAACACAAGGCGTCTCCTCATCTTTTAGATCTGTAGTTTTGGGTGAATCTTCACATGTGGTTCCTGGGACTTGAGGATGCTTCTCGGTATCAACAAAGCTCTCCTGGGTTTCGAGGTGGGAAAGTGGAGCTTGATCAGTATCGTGTTCTCTGTTGGCGTCTAGATTAGGACTGCAGCTGGATGGGTCTGAGAGTTGCGGCTGCTCATTAACTTCATTAGGACAGCAAACTTGGTCTCCCGATTCATTCTTTGTCTCGCATTGATCACCAATGTTTGTGTCAGCGCCTCCAGTGTTTTTATAAGCTTCACCGGGATCGGGATTCGTTCCACCAGATTTGGCGTTATCTTTCTGCTCTGGATTTTCATTTGTATCAAAAGATCCAGTATCTTCATTTTCCGATGCAACATTTTTTGCCTCGGCAAGTTCATCTTCAATATTATCCTTTGATTCCTGTGTCTTGCAGTTTACCTCATCCGTCAAATTCTCGGAACTATCTGAACGTTCACTAGCTTTTAAGACGCACGGACACTCCACTTTCTTCTTGCCGCCTTGTACAGGTTTTGGAGGAGACGTTACTTTATGCGGTCCTATTTGGTCTATGCTATGGTTGAGAGAACCAGTTTCCAATTTCGGGGGCGACGTTTTAGGCCTCTTTCTATTCTTGCCCGATATGCTTTCTGGGCTCCCCAAATTGTTTTCATCGTTAAGTTGTAAAAGGGATTCCCCGATACCCTCAGTTCCATCGGCAGCGAGTTTGGGAATATTTTCTGAAGGACTTGAAAGAAAGGGACTAGTCCCACGATATGATTTAATGCAGTCGGATTTCTCTGCACTGTCTTTTCCGACTGAGACTTGAGGCGCTGGACTTTGTTGGACTAATTCCCCAACAGATAAATCCTTCGTGCATGCTCCCTCCACCAAAGTCACATTGTCAATGGCGCTTACTTTTGTGCAATTTTCGGTATCAGTCCCAGCTTCAAAGCCTTGCTGAGTGTGAATTCCTGAGCACTCAAATAGGGTAGCGTCTGATTTATCGCTCACAACGTGCTTGATAGCGCACTGCTGATCAGATGGCGACATATATTGATCTTCTATGAGTTCTGCAGGAGCGTCTTGTGAGCAGAAATCACGGTCTTTTTTAGTTGAGATAGCGTGCACATTAGCGGAGCTCATATCGCCAGAGGCATCTTCATAGATGGTATCCAGTCTGATTCTTTGGAGGTCGAGCTGTGTACTTTCGCTTTCTAAGTCCTCCGATGGTGTAGAATTCAGTGATTCTTTTGTCTTGTTTGGACTTTTTGCTTCACTAATATCTCCATTTGGGTGTTCCGAGTTTTGAATTGTTTGCTTTTGTGATGCTGATGTCACGCTGTAGATTTCAAATGTATTCGCTTCGTTTGTCAGATGAGTCACTGTAACAGAACCATTTTCTAGAGAATTATCCTTGCACTTATCCTCGGTACCCTCACAATGATTAGCATTGTAAGTGACCGTAATTTTGCTCACTCCGACTTCCTCCTCAACGGCCAGATCTTCCTGGAGACCGCTCTCCCTGGACACAGAATGTTTCATCAGATTTGAGTTGGTGTCTGCGACCATATCCCCGGGGTCAAACTGTTCCGACTCGCTACGAAGAGGCCCGTCCTTTTCTGCAGCGTCCGGTCCCAAATCTCCGACGCTGTGATTGGCTGGGAAGCAAAGATGGCCGTCAGCGCCGTCGTAGTGGGAGTCCTCTTGCTGGGCCTTGCTCTCATTGTTCACCTCCCCGTCGCTTATCGAGCAGTCGGCGGTTGAGTTTGTGAAGACGTCTTGAGAGGAGTCGTGCCCAGAACTGTGGTTGAGGATATCAGGGATACCGTGCGACGTCTCGTCATGGCCGTCTACCTCTGAGGATTCGCAGCCGCTGTTGTCATGCGCGGTGGTCGAGGATCCGTACCCTCCGCCTTTCCGCTTCCGTTGCCTCGAGTCATCCGCGTTACCGACATTTTGTTTTACATTCTCGGGGCTGTTCCGACCGTCGGTTCTATTCCCGCCGAGCTTCGGCTTGAGGATGCAGCTTGGCTCATCAGAGTTGTTTGTTTTGGAGCATTCGGCCACGGGGAAGGCAGAGTTAGGTCCCATGCCTTTCTCTGCGCGCCCCGTTATGATCTGGTTGAGGAGCGCGTCCGCGTCTTGGTCTGTCCTCTCCTTGTGGTCGATCACAGGACTCGAGGAGTGCCTAACCACTTCCAGACTCATGAAGTCGTTCTCGGCTGAAGCGATCAGCTGACTCTCGCCATCGGTACACACGTCTGTGGAGCTCTTGTCAGCGCCCGTCTGCTCTTTGGGCGGTTTGTCAGGAGACTCGTCCAGATCGTCATCCGTGGAATCCCAGTGGTCGTACATATCTAGACACTCGTCGCTGTCTCTGCGGTCCTCGGCAGGGCTGGAGGCTTTGTGGGCATCCTCGCTCCCCGCTGCACGCTCTAGCAAATCTTGCTTGTTGGAAATGTTCACTATCACTATATTCTGCGGAGATTTGTTCGAAAGGCTAATCGGGCGATTGGCACTGGGTTGGGGTGGCATATTTCCACCAGAAAGTCCGGCATTGTTCAAAGGCAGCGGCCTTCCATTGTTTTCCGCGGTCGAGCTCCCTGTACTAGCGGTAGGGTTGTTTTCATTTACCCCGGATGCGCACACCGGCTGCGCGGTCGATTGGTTGGTTGAGCCGGTGCCTGAGTGTGCGGAATGGGCAACGTCGTCAGCCCCCTGGTGGTGATTATCGTTGCGGGTGAGGCCGTTAAGCAGCGCGGGCGGCGAGGGATCGCCTGCAAGAGGAGACTCCACAGCGGAACTGTACACGGAGCTCTGCGGGCCTGTGGAGGAAGGCGTGAGGACTCCCTGAGGCGCCGCTTCCGACAGAACCATCGGCTCGATGGGGTTGACCAGACCCGCGATCCCCGTCTGGCTCGCCTGGAGCAGCAGGTCCCCCGGCGTCAGGTCAGGAGCCGTCTCGGCCACTGTAGGCGGCCCCATGGCCAGGAAGAACACGTCCTCCTCCTCGCCGTCCACGAAATCATCAGCCAAACCGACGTCCAGAACCAGAGGTCTTTGTGGAGCCTGAGGCCGCCCGGCTACCCGCACGTGTCCCCGGTTGAAGGAGCCCCTAGGGGTGGAGCCGCTTGGACTGCTGATCGCCGCGCCAGCTGTGACGGGCGTGCCGCTCCTAGCCGGGTCACAAGCACGCTCGTCCTCCTCGCACGGCTGTGCTCTCGGCGTGGCCTCAGCGCCTTCCTCTTCGTCGCTACTGCCATCCTCCGCCTCGTCAACGTCAAACTCATCATTGGTGCCGCTGGAGATGACCTGGTAATTTAGATTGCGACTGTCGGATGAGATGTTGTCATCGCTTTGGTCACACACCTGGCCTTCAGTGTTCTCGTCCCTTGCCCTAGACGATGCTGACTGACATGTATTCTCTGGTCGCGTTTCGTCGCTTTCCTCGCGTCTCTCAAGTTTTTGCTTTAGACCTGAGCTCTCCACGTTGTTTACAGTATCAATATCGTTAGACGTGTTTGTATTCTCAGAGGTTCTCAAACGATCGTCAGATATCTTCTCGAGAGACGCCTGCTCAATAACCAAAACTTTGCCAGTAGATCTAGGTGAATTTCCTGTTCCTCTGACAAGAACTTCTTTTTCACTGTGTAGAAGAGGCGTGCTTTCACTTGCTTGAACCTGTAAATCGTGAATCAGTGAAGAATTTTGCATTGATTCAGGATCAGTATTGAGGGGCGTGTCTAGACCAATGTTGGACAGTTTTGTACCGGGTGTTAGGCCGCCATCTTCGTGTTTACTTTCTGTAACAACTGCACTTTTAGACTCAGAAGGACCAAGGTTCGTTTCGGATCTCTGATCAAGCAAGCAGGTAAAGCTTTGTTTACGTTCAAGGCTTATCTCTTGACAACCGTTATCTTCTGTTATGTCGTTTTTAGACATCGTTACAAATTACATGGATTTACAGGTATTGGCAAAGTATATTAAAAAAGGAAAATACAATGTAAGTTACCTTTGTTCTGGGCTAAGATCTAAATCTATTTTACTTAGAATAATTATGTTTTTGCAGATTTAGTCCAGATCGAGGTTCCTTACAAACCGGGTCCTTATCTAGATCTGTATCTAGATGATAAACCTTCAATCTAGTCTGTGATTCTCTTAACACTAATCTAGACCTAGATCTAGATCTTGATCAACATTTAGAACAAGTTTGGAGATGTACACTCAAATCGCTTTGATTGTTGGATTTAGATGAAAACGACAATGTGAGGCTCCGTTCCAAATCAAGGATTTTCGTCCAGTAAAATCTTGCTAAGGAAAGAACGTCTCTTTATTTCAAATCATCTGGATCCATAGAATCTCACTTCACAGTCTTGAAAGCAAATTGCTACTCTATGTGAACTACGTCATTTGATGCTACAATGCAGATCTTCCACAAAAATGTTTGCGGGGAAACCCCTTAATTAATGATGGTTAGAAGGCGATAAAATCGTAATAAATCTAGTAGTATTATTACATTTTGTAGAGTAAAAAAGAGTGTTAATTATTTTATCCTCACCTTGTCAAGATAATGGTATTTTTTCACAGATAGACAACACTGACCTACCGTAAGAATATTTTATGATTTTCAGTTTAAAATCACCTATATTAAATAAAGACGATTTTATTAGTTGTTTTTTTTTTTTTTTTTTTTTTTTTGGGGGGGGGGGGGGGGCGGCTACTGATTTTAAGATAAACCATTAATCATTATGTTAACAACGCGGGAGCGTGCAATTTGCAAAATAAGGCACACATTTATTTTGAAAGCAGTGCAAAATGCGTCGTTGATAGTTTCTTATTCCGCCTTTTACAGTGTATGCAGTGGGTATGAAACTTTGTATGCAGCTAAGGCTGACGGGCCAAAAAACTACACGCTACATGCTTCACGCTTCACGCTACACGTTTCATACCCTGGGCTATACAACTTCACACTATCATGCTACATGCTTCATATTTTGCCAAATACCGAGGAATTCTGTAATATTTTCTTCCGACGAAGATGTTCTGATTTTGCGTTTGTTATGAAGGAGACGAAAACGGAAGAGACAAAGCATAATAATAATGGTGCCGAGAACATCTCCTTCTCAGACAATCGAGGGGAACGTTCCAGCGTACATTCTTTCATCTTCTTGAGAATCTTGATGAAGAACTCTTTTTCAATTATACGAGGATGTCGTACAGTACTTACATACACAGAGGAAAATACCAAACAAAAAATACAAACTTCAAACAGCGATCTGCAAATACTTTATGAACGAATTTTAATGAAAAATAACGTGAATTAGGCTGTACGTTCACAGTGGATTTCACTGTATATAAGAATTCCTAGGTCCAGGAGGGCTCTTGCCAAACTGTGAACAGTCTCCTGAACTTTGGGATCCCATGGAAATCTGAGAACATTCTTTTGACTGAAAGGAGTTCTCAGGAACGCAAGGAGGACTCATAGGCTTGCCCAGACATTTGGCTGAGAGGTGATGTGATTGGAGTATAGGAATTATACGATGTAGAACTGTCCCTGGTAATTTTGTTGAGCGCAAAGTTTTTTAAATAGCGTAATGTTTGCAGGTGGAACTCCTGGAATCGATCATCATTTTTACCCGGGGCATGATGAATTTCTTGTCTCTTCTACCTCTCTGTCGATTTATATCTGTCTATCTATCTAGCGACAAAAGAATGGACTAAGTTTACTTTTGGGTAGAGTCAAAAGCTCTTTTAACTCATACCAAGTTTGGGTTCTCTGGTCTTTACTCTTGTAGTCGGGCACACGAGGATGCCAGAGAAGTAGCCTTGCCCTAACCATTTCAATCATTATTATCCCTTTAGTCGTCACCTATGTTCGCCGGATCTAGAACTAGACGTGAAGCAAAAACGTGAGTATGTCCGTGAAGCGTGTAGCGAGTCCCGTGTAGCCTGCAGTAAGTTGTATGGCCTCGCATAAGAGAGATAAAGAGTTTCCACTTTTCTATTCACGTTTAAAACGTGTAGCCTGAAGCGTGAAGCATGTAGCGTGAAGTTCTATGGCCCGCCAGCTTTAGTTTTGTTTTCCGTCGATCATACTCATAGAGGTAGAAATGTTTCACCAATTTTTCTTCTTTCTTGTTCTGATTTTCAGAAGATTCAATCAAGGAATCTACATTTTCAAAATGGCGACGCCCGTGTTGACCGCCTACGAAACGAGAGTGGCACAGCTGATAGAGCGTTTATATGATGTTGGTGCCGTCAAATTCGGAAGGTTTACTCTTAAAAGTGGCATGATTTCCCCAATATATTTCGATCTACGAGTGATGATATCGCATCCTGATATAATGGTGGGTCGATCGTCTGATTTAGATTCTGTTCTACGGTGGTCTTGATCTAAGTGGAAACCTCATTTATTTATAATAAGAAGATTCGTTAGGACAGCTGTCTCAGAGCCATTATTTGGAATTGCTTGGTGATCAAACTAGGATTGGTTAGGACAGCTGTCTCAGAGCCATTATTATGATGTGTTTAAATCTGAAGGTGGCAAGGTGCCGTCAAATTCGGAAGGTTTACTCTTAAAAGTGGCATGATTTCCCCAATATATTTCGATCTACGAGTGATGATATCGCATCCTGATATAATGGTTGGTCGATCGTCTGATTTAGATGCCTATTCCTCCGGCAGTCTTGGGTTGGAATTGCTTGGTGATCAAACTAGGATTGGTTAGGACAGCTGTCTCAGAGCCATTATTATGATGTGTTTAAATCTGAAGGTGGCACCAAATATTATTATTATTATTATTATTATTATTATTATTAATTATATTATTATTATATTCTTCTTATTATTATTATCATTAGTGTCTTCCGAGACTAGTCTCCCTAGCCCAGCGTCTAGGAGAATTTTAAAGGAAAACAAAAATTGTGGCACAAGCGCGAGGACGTCACTTTTGTTTTCCTGGGTTTCCCCTATCTATTTTTACTCCCTAAGCGACTTCGTCCTACCCCTTGCTGGTCTCGCTCTTTCTATACTGTGTCTTAGCTTACTAGCTTCTCCATCCCTAGGTCTAAGTAAAAACTCTAAAGGAGAGTAGATCTATTATATGCCTAGTAGATCTAGTATAAATCTATAGTCGACTTTACGCTTGTGGTAGAGAGAGAGAGGGGGTGGGGAGACAGTTAGAGACAATAGAGAAAGAGAGAGATTTTAAAAAGTAAAGAGAGAGAAATTTAGAAATAATAGAGAAAGTGGGGCCAGCGGGAGAAGACAGACATAGGGGGGGGGCTTTGGCGGGGAGTCAAATCTGCAACCTCCTAATTAGAAATTGGGTTTCTACTTGGGAGGTTCTCAGTTTGATCTCATGGTTGGGCAAATTAAATAATTTATATTTTTTACGCTACTGGTTGTGTCGGTGTCAGGATAATGTGGCGGCTGATACAGATGTACTGGTGTTCCCAGTCTGTCTCTGTGTGTTGGTACATGATAAAATCGTCAGAATTTGGTCTATAGATAGTCTTCAGACCCTTTTGCAAATAAAGCCTGGTTGCTAAGGATGAGCATTGGATGAGGAGGAGCCATCCCACCAAATTATGTTATTATACAAAAAACTTATCGAACCAGAAAAAATTCAAAGTATGAGTCTAATTTTAATAGAGCCGAAGACGAAAAAATAACTTATAATCTCTTGCAAAATTCGATTCATGAGAAATTTGTGTTATAAATACAGACTTTGTTTTGTGAGGTTCCCACTGTTATTATATTATAAGTATTATCAATTATCATCATTATTATTATTATTATTATTAGTATTATTATTATTATTATTAGTATTATTATTATTATTATTATTATTATTATTGCTATTACTATTATTTTTGTTTTTATCAATCCAGGTTGAGGTGTCAAAACTCCTGTGGGAGAAGATTTCTGCCAGCAAGTTTGACAGCCTATGTGGAGTTCCATACACAGCGTTGCCCTTAGCAACAGTAAGTATAAAACTATTCAGTCTTTGCATATCCAACCCTTTAACTCCCTTACTCTTTGTAAAGTTTATATTTTATATGCTTTCATTCTCATCAAAAAGTACTTTTCTAATTTTTAAAATTAAATTCAACTTAAATTATGGTGAGATGATTAAAAAAAAAAAAGGAGGCATAATTGTTTCTAAGAAAAGGCACACTCTTTCATGTTAAAATTTTACTTTAAATTTAATTTGAAATACACATTTTAAAATCGAAAGTATACACTTTTCCTTGAATTTAAAATTAGTCTCTACATATTTTGTCAAAGCTAAAATTACAATTTATTTGAGCACATTTTTCATCAGTAGATAATTGTGGCTTTAGCTTCACGTTTCGTCTTACTCTCAGGTATGGCAAAATCGGAAGATATTTCAGAGATACTACGTACACAGGAGTTAACTATAATTTTCATTTTAATCTCAAAACATAAAAAAATGAGATAAACCATTCTGCTATGTCATTATTTTAATTTTTTACTTTATGAATAGCATGAGGGCATTTTTTTGTTTGTTCATACGAAAATCACTCAGCATGGACATTTTCAGGAGTCATGAACACATGTTGTAAATACAGTAAAAGCTCCATAGATTCTAATTTTTCCCTCATGTTTTTGTCTTTCTCCCTGCAGCTCATGTCCACAGCTAATGATGTCCCCATGTTGATTCGAAGAAAAGAAGCTAAAGGCTACGGGACAAACAAGCTCATTGAGGGCAAGTTCAAGGACGGGGATATTTGTATGGTCGTGGAAGACGTGGTATCCAGTGGATCTAGCATCTTGGAGACAGCAAGGGTAAAAAAAAGAATTGTGTTGGCAAAATGACGAGTTATTAAGCAGTTCTCAGTGATGTTAATTTTCTGTAAATTTGCGAATTTTCAGTAAAAAAGAAAAGTTAGCAGGTTAGATTTCAGTGTAGTTTGTCACAGGCTTGTGTCATGTGATTAATAAACACACTGTCTGAGGATTGAGAATGAAACTAAAAGATGTCTAGATCTAAATCAATACTTCACAAGCTTTCTTGGTCTTTAAGTAAAATGGATCAAAACAGCAGCAAAATAACAGTGTTAGTGCGTCAAGATGTTACAACACGAGCATAGAGCATAGAGCATGAGCACAAAGTATAAACATATCTCTCTCTACAAAAACCATTCATCCATATCATGCTCTGCTCCCATATATGCAAGACCCAGATACAGCAACTCCCAGACCCACCCACCCCACCAAATCGAGAACAGTCCAGACTCCAACCCAAACGCCCATCAACACCACTCGCCTCCCCCCTGCTCCAAACCCGAAACGATTCCGAGTACATTCTCGAATCCTCCAGAACCCAAGCTGGTCGCCACAACAGCTGACTTTGTGAACACTACTCACCGCGGTGCATGCTAGCATACATGTAGTAGCGTAAACAATGCCTAAATAACTATGTTTATTTCAGTGCAGAAGTTCAGCAAAAATATTGGTCCATTGGGCATCCCGGAGTTGTGTTTTTATGATCTCCCTCTTCTTTCTCTTTCTCTTTTTCTGTGTCTGACTGTCTCATCCTATCTGCCTGTCTCTCTCCCTTTCTGTCGTACAAAATACAAAGAGATACACAATTTTTTCTCTTTCCCCTAATTCCTTATTTAATCATTTCCAAAAATAACCCTTGGACCTCACTTGAAATAAGTATGTTATGTAACTCAGTTATCATGTGTACCCAATCAACCGTAATTCAGAACCTTTATTGTTTCATCAATTATGATTGAATAGTCCTTTATTGAGAAATAATTATGATAATGATGTAATGGTGACGGTGTAAGGTAAAAATTCTTCTTTAGATCTTCAGCATTCAGAAAGCAAGTTAATATCATGTCTTTTATTGGTCTGAGAATGCAAAGCTCTCTCCTAATTTAACAGAAATGGGACTGGGTACCTGCGGAGAATCCTATACATTAAGACCAATGCTTTTTTCCTAAAAAAATTTGTTAAAGTCTACTGGCTAACGCTCACCATTTACTCCATCAACATCTTTTTTTTTTTTCCGTTTCTCCCTCAGAGTTTGGAATCTGCAGGGATGGTTGTCAAAGAGGCTGTAGTTCTTTTGGACCGCGATCAAGGAGGCTTCGAAAAGTTGGAGGCGAATAGATTATTTCTTCACAGGTTCAAATGACTTTTGACATCTGCATATAGACCATTTTGTATGAAATTATCGCAAAGCATTAACATTTTGATACTTTTTTGTTCGTATTTTTCTTTTTTGGGGGGGGGGGGGTTGTGGTAGTTGTGGTAGAAGTAGTAGCAGTAGTAGTAGTAGTAGTAGTAGTAGTAGTAGATGTTTGGTTGGGGTGGGGCGGGAGGGGGATTGTGGAACTAAGCAATCAATCAAGTGTTTCTTTATTGTTTCACTTATTTAACAAAAACAGTTTGTCGAATTTGTATACACATTCCCTAAATATTAAAAATAAATGCTTGTTAATTTATTGCTCTATTTTTGTTTTTATTTCCCCCCCAGTGTTTTCACAATGACGGACGTGATTCATGTGCTGAGCGGCCGTGACAAGATCGAGCCAGACATGTTTAGAATCGTTGAGATGTACATCAGATCCGCCAAGTTTCCAGCCGACAAGCTTATACTGTCGGCTCAACCCAAAAACTCTGATGTATGATAGTTTCCTTAGTTATTACTTATAGAATCATTGATGCCATTTTTCCTTAAGTTTACTGATTTTCAATAAAGATCTGCTAGTGAGTTATCTTTTGTGATTCATGATGGTATACCGCTTAACATGAAAGATTCAGTAAAAAAAAACCCAGAGGATCTCATTGGCATCACTGTTTAATTGTCATAAGGCGTTAGTGTTTTAACCTTAAATGGATTTAACATGTCTTAGGTTTCCTGGAGGGTCCCATCCGCCGATCAAGTTTTGATCATAGTGAGAGAATGACATTTATCCGTAAGTGAAAATATCAGCTCTACAGTAATAATAAACACAATAAGTTAACAGATATAGCGCTTTTCCTTAATGAAGCTCTAAGCGTTTTACCTTTAAATAAAATACAAAGACAAAATGTTCACTAAAGCAGAAAATTTCATCACTAACGTATCTAACAGCAATATTCAGGTAGCATGATGTTCATATTTGAAGCCTTTTAAGTACAGAACACTGAGTGATCTACCCCTGTCCTCGGTAGGTCCTCAAATACAGTGAGAGGGCAGCACTGTGCACCAACGAGCTCAGCAAACGCCTCTTCGCCATCATGGACAGGAAGAAAACAAACCTGGCACTGTCAGCTGACGTGACGTCGTCCCAAGAGCTGCTTCAAGTAGGTCACTTTGTGTTGTTTCCTTCAAGTAGGTCACTGTGTTTTGTTTCCTGTAAGTAGGTTACTGTGTGTTGTTTCCTGTAAGTAGGTCACTGTGTGTTGTTTCCTTCAAGTAGGTCACTGTGTGTTGTTTCCTGTAAGTAGGTCACTGTGTGTTGTTTCCTGTAAGTAGGTTACTGTGTGTTGTCTCCTGTAAGTAGGTCACTGTGTGTTGTTTCCTGTAAGTAGGTCACTGTGTGTTGTTTCCTTCAAGTAGGTCACTCTGTGTTGTTTCCTGTAAGTAGGTCACTCTGTGTTGTTTCCTGTAAGTAGGTCACTGTGTGTTGTTTCCTGTAAGTAGGTCACTGTTTGTTGTTTCCTTCAAGTAGGTCACTGTGTGTTGTTTCCTTCAAGTAGATCACTCTGTGTTGTTCACGCAAGCACATTTGTGTCAAGAAACAAAATGAATCGAGCCAGTGTGCTACAATTAAGTTACTGGATGCCTGAACCCCGATTCTTGGTATGACTTGATATTTAAAGGGCGTGGCGTACTGGCTCAGAAAATATACAAGTTAGTCAGACTTTGTGTAGGTAAGATTGCCATGAAAACTGATCTGTGTTGTTTGATGTTTTTTTTTTTTTTATTCTATGAAGCTGTTTTATTTGTGACTAACAAAGGTACATGTTTAGATCAGAAAAGTAAAACTGTCTTGTGCTGTATCAAGATTCATAGTTATAGCAAGGGTTTTTGTTATTCCCAAAATATGACTCAAAGAGGAATTTATTTATTGATAGAGGAAAAATGTGCCCTCAGCTTTTCAATTTATGTTGGTAATGAGTTTAGAGCAGATCTATTCTAAAACTTCTTGTTATATATAGGGTTGTAGGATTAAGGCTCTCATTATTTCCAAAATAAATTATAGGGCGCAAACAGAGAGAAAACAGTGGGGATTTCAGAACCTCTGGTTATTCCAACAGTTCTCATTATTCAGGATGTCGTTAAAAACGGGGACTGCTGTATATGCGCTTTACGTAAGTACACGTTAACAAGGGTGTTCTGAAAACTGGCTTGTGTTTTTTTTTTTTTTTTTTTTTTTTTCAGTCTATGAAACTTTATGTTTTGTTTATGGCTTAGGTTAGTGCATGTTTAAAATCGCGTTACGTTATGCTTTTTTTAATTTTGTTGATGTTGCTTTATTTTTTAACTGTATGAAACATTAGTAACCGGTATTAATGTTCACAGCTGGTGGATAAAACGGGGCCTCACGTGTGCATCGTGAAAACTCACGTGGACATCCTGGAGGACTTCAGCGCGGAGGTCGTCGAAGGTCTCACAGCTCTGGCAGCCAAGCACGACTTTATTCTCTTTGAGGATCGGTACGATTGGTTTTCCTTCTTTTTGAAATGATTTGTGGAGCAAAAAGGTAATTGCTGTTGCTTAGCGTCCAACGTCAGCACTATGCAGGCTTTGTTGTGCTTTGTGGGGGAACCAGGGTGAATCAGGCACCAGTCTGAATATAGACCCTTTAAGTCAGTGACATTTTTAAAATAAACATCACACGGTCCAAACAGTCAGTCTGTCATAGTTAATAGCCTTAAAGTGATTTGTCTTTTGTAATTTATCTGTCTTTGTGAGACTTTGAGTGTCATTTTTAAACATTTCAGGATGTTTTTGTAGTTTGAAACCTGAACCTAGACATTTCTCTTTCAAAAAGCAAACCAAAAAACAACCAGATTGTTTACATTTGAAATATTATTATAGATTTCGCCTCTCTGTGAGGAATATGCAGGTGTTTTATGTTCTTTTTCTCAGTTCCTGTGTCTTTAAGTGTGGAACTTTTTCAAATTCCTGAAATAACAATGAAATTACAAAATGAAAAAAGTATATCAAATAACAAAACCTCAACTTTGAGAATCAGAAACTTAAGGGAAATTATAGTATCCTTCCCCGCCCTTTTCTTTTGGTTTGTGTTCATAAATATACCTGATAATATTCACTTGCATTTAGCATAGAGGACAACTTAGCTTTTCTCTGATTGCAGGAAGTTTGCAGACATCGGCAACACGGTGATGCACCAGTACAGCGGGGGAATGTACCGCATCAGTGAGTGGGCCGACCTGGTCAATGCGCACGCTGTGCCGGGACCCGGGGTCGTGCACGGTCTGAAAAAGGTGAGCACGACTTTTTACATCAAGTTTCAATGTTCAAGTTTTTCGTGAGATTGTGACACAATTATTGTGCTTTTACCATTCAGGGAAATAAAAGGAGTCTCATTTACTACTAGTGTAATGTATTAACTATCTTAGGACATCATGGGCACAATATAGCCTTTATTGAGCTGGCATGCTGTAAAAACCAACTCTAAATCTAAATCTTGCGAGGCTATGAAAGAGAGAAAGTTGTCTGTATAATGTGGCCGATCGAGATGAAAAATCCCAGTATCCCTGCTCTATCTCTGAGTGGCAGCACATGAAATAATCAGGCGTTTGCCTTGGGACTTGTCTGCTAGATAGCTTAGTTGTTGACACTGGGGGGTAAGAAACCAACGAAATATTGTAATAATTCTAAGACATTACTGTTGGGACCCATCGCTGATGTAGCTTAGTTGCTGACATCCTAAGAAACCAACCTACCTAATAATCATCTCAAGGGTAGTTGTGTTTGTTTAATTTTCCCTTTTTTTATTTCCTTTTTATACAAAGTTTTTTGTTTCAATGTCCTAAAAAAAAGCATTATTTCCGTCTGACGTTTCAGATCGGAGCCCCTAAAGGACGAGCCTGTCTCCTGATTGCCGAGATGAGCTCTGCATGGAACTTGGCCAAAGGATCTTACACACAGGGTGGGGCTAAATAATATAAAAATACACAGTGGTATCTGTTAGTTTATTTTATTTGAAATTTATACATCAGCTTTTGAGTAATAAAAAAGGAAATTTGTATCTTGGAAATAGTTTATATAAACTTTATAAAACCATAGTTTATCTTAAACAGGATAAAGATTCAACATGTTTTGCTATGAATCTTATATTCAAGAAGCATGGAAGAGGTGCAAATAATGAACAAAGAGCAGGGTAAATAGGAATGGGTGTATAACCAATTATTGCTTCAGGACAAGAGTAGAACAGTGTAATTAGTAATTCAATGTTCAACAATGTGCCTTTACTGCAGATTATCAGATATGTTGAAAAAAAAAATAGCACACAAAAATACTTAGCTTGTCAACGAAAAAATTTTTTCAGACAATAATAGTTATTACTTTGTGAGTGAGGGGAGAAGAGGAGGAAAAGCATTTTATTTTTTTTTTCATGTTCAATTTTAGACATTTCTCCATACACAACCCCCCTTGCCCAATAAATTACTAAAGAAGTTTGCTTGGGTATAGCTAAAATTGCTACAACATGGTCTGTTGCCTTTCAAGGGCGATGTACAGTAAAATATGCTTAGAATAAACCTTTTTAGGGGGAAAGTCTAAAAGTTCATGCCATCCTAAGTTTATTAAATGTTGACTGTGAAGTGAAAAAAAGGAATTAGTTTATATAAAGTAGTAGTTCATCTTTGACAGCAGATTCCATCTTATATCATAATTGTCTCCAGGTCTATTATATTAAAAAAAAGTGTTGGGGCAGATTGGGATTTTTCTATGTTCATTTTAGTTTTACAATGTTAACAGCAGTTTATATTTTTTGACAGACACTTTGAAGATGGCAGAGGAAAATAAAGATTTTGTCATTGGTTTCATCTGCGTCTCTAAAATCTCATCTGATCCAACATTCTTCCATATGACCCCAGGTTAGTGAGGAAATAAGATATTTGATCCTTATTGTGCAATGTATTACATCTATGGCGTGTTAATATACAGTCCAGTCCATATACAACAACTAGTGCTGTAATGGCACCTCCAGATGTGACAGTGCTATCCCCACGCCCCCTTTTTTGCAGTCGGAGAGCAAACATGAAAAAAACAAAATTTTTTCACATATTGAGAACAATTCTCAAACTGCAGCAAAAGTGTAAGAAAATTGCTCTCTGCTTGAACCCCAGCCATGTTGGAATCAAAGGAAATGAAAAAGCTGATGGGCTTGCCAAGATTGGGCTTGAACTGGAACCTTCTCCGGTGCAGATACCTGCATCGGATGCAAAGCCAATCGTGCATAAACTTTGATTTCCTTATTTCTGCTTCAAGTTGGACACAAGTTTCTAATAAGATAACACTAAAACCTATTGGCACATTTTTAATCTCAAAGTTTAGTTATGGAGTTTCAGCTGATATTACTCTGAGACAAAACGTAGCTTGGCAGGTCTGTATTAATTCTGCCGAAATCTGCTTTGTTTTAGCTGTACTGATTTTATCACCTGTACTGATTGCAGTCACTGTCTCTCTGTCCACAGGCGTGCAGCTTGAGGCTGGGACGGACACCCTAGGCCAGCAGTATCTCACGCCGTCTGAGGTCATCGGCAAACGGGGCTCGGACATCATCATCGTTGGTCGAGGGATCTACAAGGCTCAGGACCCGGGCCTCGTCGCCAAACAGTTCCAGGTTGCTGGTTACGACGCGTATATTGCCAGGATGGCTGAGGCGATGGCAGAGTAAAACCTTTGGGTCTCCTGTGGTCTGTGAATACTGAAAGATCAAAGAAAAAGCAGGAAAAACACCCAAGGTTAACCCAAGAATTTTCATGTGTTGATTCCAACCAGAATCCATATGGCGATGCATAGACTTGCGCACATAATTTAGCGTTTGTTATGAAATTTTTTTTTTTTTTTATTAGTGTTCACCAATATTTGGTCTTAAATAAAGCTATATATGGTCTGTTAACCTGAAGATGCAGATTTCATATAAGTTAGCTGTAGTAAGTACAAAAAGAAAGTAGATTTAGAAGATAAATACATATTTAGATGCCATAATCAGGGGGTCTAAATCTCCTTTCTCTTTGTAATTACTACCCCAGGTCTCTAGGTCAGTGGTGCTAGATTTTCTTAGGAAACATGTATTTTTCATCTTTCTTATCACCTTGAACAATATATATACGAGTATATATTTAAAGCTTTAGCTTTCTGTGAGTACACAGTAATTAAGTAAACTTCGCATCTTTTTCATTCTTAAATTTATTGAAAATAATCTCATCAGATTTATTTTCCCCTTTCTTTTTATTTAAATTTAAGCTTTAAACATTAGTGAAGGTTTTTTTTTTTTATCTAACTTAGAAAAAATAGTTTTTCAGCGGGAGCTAAAGCAATTCTATGGTGCTAGATTTTCTTTGGAAACATGTATTTTTCATCTTTCTTATCACCTTGAACAATATATATACGAGTATATATTTAAAGCTTTAGCTTTCTGTGAGTACGCAGTAATTAAGTAAACTTCAAGTCTTTTTCATTATTGAAAATAATTTCATCAGATTTATTTTCCCCTTTTCTTTTTATTGAAATTTAAGCTTTAAACATTAGTGAAGGGTTTTTTTTTTTTCTAACTTAGAAAAATTAGTTTTTCATCGGGAGCTAAAGCAATTCTGGGATTTATATAATCTGGCAGTAGTAGCAAGACCAATTAAAACGCCAGGGCTGTGTTGCAAAATCAATACTTGGAGGGTTAAAATCTGCTGGCTCAGAAACAAAGGTACTGTGAAAAAACAATGTAGTATTCAAGTTATCCAAACATCATTCTGCTTACATTGAAAAAGAAAAGAATTATAGAGGCGCAAAGTTTTAGTGTCAAGTGCCTTCTATTTTTGAGTGAGCTATTTCAAGAGCATGGACTAAATTAATGTTATACTTATAGAAAAATGTTGCACCTGAGTAATCCTTTCTATGGAACAAGAGTAGGCCTTAGGTTAGATTCTATGGACAGCAGTAATCAGGATCTGAATTTGAATCATATTATTTGGGTGTTTGAAGAGGATTGATACTTGTAAATTTTTCTTCTCAATAATAAGTTGTTACTTAAGAGATTTTAGCCACAACATTAGACTTGGTGAACTACTAAAAATGGACTTGGAAATTTTCAGATACTGTGAAAAAACAATGTAGTATTCAAGTTATCCAAACATCATTCTGCTTCCATTGAAAGCATTTTTGAAAGGCCATTCTCTGTTGTCTCTGCTTTATATTTGTCATTTACTGGGAACAGCATTTCGGCAAATGCATTATGTTATTGATTTATTTCCTTACAATCACAAACCAGTTTGATGTAAACTGTGTTCTCACTTTCTGAGCCTCTGGTGCTTTACATTTGTTACGTTGAATTGAATCTCTATCTCTGCCTCAATTTGTATGTACGGAATTTTACAGTCCTATCTGTTATTGCATTGTTCTTTGTTGGTAACATTGTTGTTGAGGTTTGGTAGCTTAATTTTTGTTCTAAGTGGAAACCACATGATTGTTGAAAATTTAAGAATCGAAAAAAAAAAAAATCCACTATAACATACCAATCAAGTTTATCAGGCAACTTCTTTGTTATGCTTTGATCTTTGTAAACTACATGTATAGTTTTGTTCTTGTTATCAAATTTTATGTTTTTTTTTTTTATGTATACAATCTCACTGCAATGTCATTTTGTTATGCTCAGGACAAACCAAGGCCTATATTGTGTTCTTAACGCTAATCGTACTTCAGAGGTAATTTGCGACCCCAGGAGTCAGTTATTCTATGTGTAACTATACCTGTAGTGAAATTTATTTTTGAAACTTGATGTATTCATCAGTCATTCACTCCTCCAAATGATTCTGTTTGACTGGCAGCAAAAGGCTATATACCATAATGACCATGGATCATTTTCGAAACATATATGTTTTTGACAAACTGAGTTGGTTTTCAACCCCTAATCTTCGAAGAAGTAAAAATACTAATTACTCTTAACCATATGTTATTCTTATTAGAAATTTTTCCTTCACTTCCTTGTGAAAGCAGGAAAAAGGCAAATAAGATCGCGGAAGTTTGGTTGATGAGATCATGCTTATGGTCGGAAGTGAATGGGGTTGAAATATACAGATGTACCAATAGGAATGTGTTATTTTTGTTTTCTATGTATGACACATTGGGGCGAAATGTACCCCCCGATTCAGGTGGAAAAACACGATGTATGATTAGGGTTAACTACTTTACTGCATCTCAATTTTTGTACTCATGTGTTTATGAATTAATGAATTGAACTTTCAGAATGATTTACCAATTACTTAAGTGAATTTTTCAATGTTTAATATAATTAAGCTTATCCAAGAGGTCTTCCCCCCCCCCCCCCCCCCCAAGCCATTTTGCTTTTCTTTGGAAAATATTAATGGGTCAATTTGAAATCCAACTAGATTGTTTTATGGAAATTGTATCTGAATACTTGAGACAGCTTTAATGTCAAGTGAGTTTTATACTAAACCCAGTCCACCCCACAGTGATGATCTACAGGATCGTTGTGTATTTTCAATATTAATTCACATTCATTAAATTAAAATTTGTCCACCTTGAAAATATTTCTACTAAAAAAGGAAGAAAAGGATCTAAAAAAAATGTTCTTTTTTAAATAAAGAGAATCTATTAAAGGCTTTCTCGTTATAGACATTGTTGTCAATTTTGTAGTTCAGGAAATGATTCTAAAAGTAAACACAATTAGTTTGTACTTAGATCATGCTATGTTTATTTCATTTTTTATTGAATGTATATTAAAATGAATGTGTGCATGAAGTATAAATGGAAATGTAGGCACACATAACTGTTCCAAATTTGTTGAAAGAGTGTTTTTCTATTTTGGTTATTTTTTTTGCTTCACAAAAAATGTCGTATCTGGTTGCTACCTCAAGACAGCGTTAGTAACACTAACATTAACAGTAACTAGAATATAACTAGAATGTTACTGCAAAGACTTAATCCATTGGACAATGTATCGGTACATGATTATATCCACACTTTATGTACAAGCCATAAATGCTGACTTGTTGCTTATCCAATAAAAAATGTTGAGAATAAAATTATGTTAAATTTTTGTTTTCATTTTCATCATTTTTCATCTGTGGCTGGGTCCTGATATTTTCTTGTTTGTGCTTAATTAAAAATACTATGGAATGAAGAAATTCAAGGGATAAACATTTCCCCCCCCCCCCCCCCCCCTAAGTTGTAGGAAAGAAAAAAGCTCTGAAAAAATAATGTTGTGCTACCATTAGTATTTCACAGTACTGAGATACTGATGTAACATGTATGGTTTCAAAACACACGGATGTAACTCTTGTGATCTAAGAACATGCCTTATTGTGTTCTTTATTCTTGGTAGTTTGTTTTTATGATGCACAGAGAGAGTGAGAGTCAGAGAGAGACACATAAGTACCAAAAAATCCACACACAAAATGAAAATAAAAAAAACTTGTTCTATTGTGTCATCATATCTTTTTATTTATCATTTGATTAACAACGTTAATAAATAACACTTATATATAAATGCTATAGAGTCAGTTATATATTTGTACACATTCATCATCTCAAAATAAGACTTAAGACCAACGGTCAACATACCAGTATTTAACTGATAAACCCTATCCGATCAGATGCGACCTCTCGCGATAAAAAAAAAAATTTGACTAGCCTACTCAACTTTGTCCTATTCGGTTTTTCGCATAGTTCGTTTGAAAGAAGAGAAACTACATAACTTTTTACTGCTTCAAATGAGTCAAGCTGCGACTTTTTAAAAATTTCACTCTCTTTTCACTGCCGAACAATGACAAATTGGCATTCCAATTCTCAGAGACGATCATCAACGACTTGCAATTAGAGCAAAATGAGCTGAATTCAGAGCAAGAGGGTGATGTAGAGTTGTGATTTAGACCTAGAGTCTTTTACATGAATCTAGACAAAATGGTAAGCACAGATGATAGTGATGACGGTTTAGATCGACCACCGTCAGCTGACGAGTATAGTTGGTATAGCAACCTTAAACCAGTTGAGACGACGTAGATTTGGCGATAGTAGTCCGATGCCAGCTATCAGTTTGTCCAATATCAGTATATAGACTATACCAAAGACGAGTTTGTCCAATATCAGTATATAGACTATACCAAAGACGAGTTTGTCCAATATCAGTACATAGACTATATCAAAGACGAGTTTGTCCAAAATCGGTATATAGACTATACTAAAGACGAGTTTGTCCAAAATCAGTATATAGACTATACCAAAGACAAGTTTGTCCATATCAGTATATAGACTATACCAAAGATGGGTTTGTCCAATATCAGTATATAGACTATACCAAAGATGGGTTTGTCCAATATCAGTATATAGACTATACCAAAGACGAGTTTGTCCAATATCAGTATATAGACAACACCAAAAGACGGGACCCAAGACAATTTTTCGTGCTGCCACCATGAGACAGAGCCCCGTCACGAGTTTTCCACGAGAATTATGTACGTCTCGTCCCCCTTGATGACAGACGGCAGCCCGGGGAACTCGTGATGCGGCCCCGTGTCGAGGTACTGGATCTCCAGGGAAGTTCCGCCCGGCACGAGCTCGTGGGGGACCTGGATAACTCCGCCTCCGTCTCCGATCTGTGGCGCCAAACACGAGAGTTCCGGAGCCTGCGATAGTGTGAGTGGGATGGGCAAGGGGAGACAAGTTATTACTTTATTACTTTTTAACTAAATTTTATGAAAAGGACAATGACTTGAGTTGGTTGTGTAATTTCCAGCATCATCGTTATATAAGATATTATTTTAAACAGGCCCAATGGCTGACACCTGAGAATTTTATGTACTACCTTATATAAGACAAGGTGGGGAAATCTGGACTCCTGTCTCAGGTCAAATTATACTGATACCAACCCAACCAGTAGGGGACTCTACAACTTGGGCCAAGATAAAAGCTGCAGGTACTACATGAGCCGAGCTGAACAGGATCAGCCAGAACCAAGTTTGGTGGAGGGGCTTTACTCTTCCACAGGGAATCAAGAAGCTGTTAAATTAAACTAATTATAATAGATATTGAACATTTTTTTAACTACTGAAAATCTGTAAATTTAAGGAAAATTGGCATCCCAGATGAGCATCGGCCGTGCCTTACCAAAGTGTGCATGGGGGACAACTGAGCCTTGGCTGCTCTCCCCTGGTCACTGTACGCGCACGCCAGGATCAGCGAGTGGTGGACGGTCAGTGGACAGCCGGGCTCGATGAAATCTTTCTTCCACATGACTCTCCGGTCGGCCTCCGCCTTCAGCGTTCTCTCTTTATCGTTTGACCTGGTAGTGAGACAAAACCAATTCCTGTCTTAACATCTAATGTCAGCAGCAAGGCTATTTTGTTGGTCTTCAACTTTCTCTCTTTATCGTTTGACCTGGTAGTGAAACAAAACAAATTCCTTATCTTAACATCTAAAGTCAGCAGCAAGGCTATTTTATTGGCCTTCAACGTTCTTTCTTTATTGTTTGACCTGAGAGTGAGAGAGACACAAACAGACAGAAAACGAGTTGAAATGGTTTCTAAACATCTAATGTCAGCAGCAAGGCTATTTGGTGTACGGGTCCCAAGACCTAACTCCTGACAATTTTCCTTGCTGCCACATACTAGACTGGTATAGGGATACCAGACTTTTGTTTCAACCTGTCGCATTATAGTGACACCTATATAACCCTTAGAAGACAAAATCGAACAAATGCATTTTTGACCAATCATGGATTTTAAACTGGCGGCCTTCCGGTTAGAGACCAACGCATTGCCTCTTATGCCAGTTCACCCAACACACACGCAGACAGAAGAGGTGAATGGGTTTCGCTGTTTATATACATGTAAAATGACGTAAGGCCTTAGATAAGGATGTCATCAGATCTTAAACAAAGTTTTCATTAAACGGACTCCGCTGCATATGAGATAACATTGAGATAAAACTTGCAGACTAACCAAGCCAGAAAAGAGCATCCGAAGGCCAGGCGGTGTCGCTCCAGGACGTGCAGGTATTCCTGCTCAGTGCTCACCCAGCCCGTCACATAGCCGGCCTCACACGCAGTCACGGTGAAGGTCGCGGGGAGCCAGGCGGTCTGATCACCATGATGCTGCTGCTGCTGCTGATGCTGATGATGATACTGATGTTGATGTTGATAAGATAAGATAAGCTTTTACTATCCCATAGGGAAATTATTTGCCATGGTTGTTCCACAACATGAATATACATATATACATAATTATGTAAGAGGGAAAAACTAGTTCAAGCCGGATCACAGCAAGCAAAATTAACCGAGACTAACGTCATAGCGCTGCTTTGTGCCCTGCCGGGTGGAAATAATCTAAAAAAAACTTCTGCATTTCAGTTGTTCTCATCGTCAAGACACAATATTTACGGACTTTTCAAGGCGCCAAAGCCATTCAATTCACAAATTCTGAGGCCACCCTGGATTTTCTAAGACCCAATCCAGATGGAGCTCAAAACCGGTGGCACGAATCCGGAAATCTGGTTTATTCTGGAATACTTGCACCCACGCAATTATACACTGTCAAGACATACATAATTATTTAGAAAAACATACCTTCTGATGCTGATGATACTGTTCCCGATGTTGCTGCTGTTGTTGATGATTTTGCTGCTGCTGCTGCTGATCAGTGTTGCAGTGGACGTGGGAGGCTAGGAGCTGATTGGTTATCTCCCCCTGGGCACATCCCACTGGAACAGACACCTGGTGGTTTCTGGGACAAGACAACATTAAAAATAAATAAAACGATTAGTAAAGTGGCTCAATTTTGACCCCTTCAACTCATACGGTAATTGTCTACTTTACATTGTGTTTGGGTTTGAGTCGGTTGATTAGTGTCTAGCGTCAGCATTATATAATATCTACTACAGATAGACCCGGTTTACGGTAAACTTTATCTTTAAATTAAAATATTCTTTGCTACTTGACCCCAGCTACCTTTATGCCGCTGCCATGGCGCAGGGTCTAAAGGGTTAAAATATACTTAGTGATTAAAAGCCCGGCTACCTGTGTGCCAAGCTGCAGGGTCTAAAGGGTTAAAATATACTTAGTGATTAAAAGCCCAGCTACCTGTGAGCCGATGCCAGTGGAAGCTGCAGGAAGATGGCCGGCGTTGCCTGAAGGTCGCCAGTCCCGCTACTGATCATGTGTTTCAACATGAGCATCTTGTCGTCCTTCTTACGCCTCGAGTCCGTCTCCTCCAGACGAAAACTTTCATACCTAGATAATTGTAGATGGAACCAAATTTGATGGGATTGAGATTGACAACTGTCGTAATTAAAATGGACAACAATTGTCACAATGCCTCTGATCAAGTCATGAAATTATTTTAGTGACTGCAATTGTTTTTTCAGCGTGATTTTCACAGAATGGTTTATGGTACCAGCCAGTTGGTTGTGTTTTAGGTCCAAGATCAGCACTATATAGGCATTTAACAAAAGGTAAACCAATGTTTCTTAACACACAGATCACTGTTAAAACTAATGATGTAAAAAACAAACTTGTAATAAACACGTATATGTACAGGTACAACATACAGATTATGACGCTCAAATTTCTTTAAATTAAGTGGGACAAATACTAATTGGACAAAAAAATGTATATCATACAAAACTATTACAATCCACATCTCTCACACTTACAGGGAAACTCGTTTCACTTTAATTCTGGCGGGACAGTCCACTTTACAGGCAGCGAGGACGTGAGTTCTCTTCTGAGGTGGTCGAGTTTCAAGCTGGACCTGAGGGGGGGGGGTACCAAGGTATAAGAAATAATTGTAAGCTACGATCTGATAAGATTGCATGTTGAACTTAGGCCTAAACCATTCCTGTGATTGTGGGGTTGTAATGGGCTCATTTTTACACTCTACTGAGTTTATTTGGATAGTAGGCCGACATGTACTGTAAATGCTGGTGCTTCGCTTGATAATCTTTGATCATTACCGCTTCATGTGGCCTCAGTGCGATACTCAGCAGGTGGCCAAAAATCTGGTCTGATATTTTTCTAGAAACTAGTGGGATATTGAATTTAAATATTACTAGCGTTAACTAGGCTAGATTATGGACAGAATCCAAGAGTTAGTCAGACACATTACACTGACACCCACCGAGCCATAGGGAAAAATGTGACAACCAGAACTCTGACCTACCCGCTACCATGCTCCTACTTGTGACAGCATTCTTAAGGCATAGGTAGAATATTAACCAACTCTGCAAATGTCTAGTGTTAAGGACTAAAACCACATACATATGAGGAAAATAGTGTAAATATTCAGTAAAAAAAATGTGAAAAATTTATATATTCCCCCCCCCCCCCAAAAAAAATATTTTTTTTTCAATTCACTTTTGCCCCAATTTTTTTTATTTCGAAATATTTTAATCAACGAAAAATTTAATTTTCCTTTACTTGTTTGTTTCTTTCATCGATCTGTGGAACACTGGAGCCCCAATCCTTGCTCACTGTGTCAAAGATAAAGGGCGGGTCCTCCTTCCACTCGTCGATGTTTCTTTCTGCTCCATTGTCAGGTGCCGCGGCCATACTAAAGCCGTAGCTAGCGGACGAAGCGCAGTCCTCTGATTCCTTCAGCTCCGACTCCGACTCTAAACCAATTTTCTCTTGCTCCTTGCTTGACAGGGGTTTTATGCATTGTACCTCTTTGACTCTGCAAGAAACAGTGGCACAGAATTTTAATAGGTTTTACATAGTTCCTTGGTTCCTTGGTTGTTTGGTTTTAACGTCCAACATCAGCAACTTATAGCTATTTCGTTTACGGGCCCCAAGACGGACGTCTGACAATTTTATGTGCTGCCACACACGAGACAGGGTGGGGATACCATGACTCCTGTCTCAGCCGGTCACATTATACTGACACCGACCCAACCAGTAGGGATTGCAACAGCCAGGTTTCGAACTCGGGACCTTTTGCGTCGGAAGCCGATGTTCTACCCCTAGACTTTGTGAAGATGTAAGGAAAAAGATCATAAAACAAAATGTACAACGCATAAACAATATTGTGAGAAAGGTTTTTTTCGTTACAGGCTTAATGGACCCAGTGGTGGACACGAGCAGACTGACCTTCCTCCACAGCCCGTGTTGCCGTTGAGATTCTCCCCAAACTCCGGCACGGTGTGGTTTTTATGCGCCGCCGGTAGAGGCAGCTGGAGGTAGATCCGGTTTAAGCTGGTTACCTCATGTCCCCTGTTGATCTTCTGCTTGACACACGCCATCTGTTCAAACATTTTTTTCTTAGTTTTTTCCTCTGGGTTCACGCGGAAATCCTCATACCTGTGGGTATCCCCAACGAATACGAAAAAAACATATTTAAAATCAGAAGATAATACTTCACTTGTCATTTAATATTCAATCAATACCATAAGAACAACAAATGCATTCAGTGTTTGTTTTAGGTCTACAAAAAGTTTGTTTCTTAGCGAACCCATCCCATCATTACTACGATTCTATGTGTGTTTTGGATTGAGTCTGTTGAGATAAAAGTTGAGGGGAATATGTTGCGTGTGAACCATTGAGTCTTGTTGTTGTTGCACCATTTGTTGTTTATGTAGGCGCACACACCACCGCCTCTGGTCTTACCGGACTCAGTGGTCCGATCTTAGCGGTACACACTGAAACCGTCGATGTTTATGCCTGAATCTGGGCACTGTTGTCGGTGAACCATGTTTCAGTGATACAAATAAGACCAGCTTCTCGATATTTAGATGGAAACCGTGTGTTTATAAAATGACACCAAGCTAAATATAAAGAGAGGAGACTTACATAATGACTCTTCTTATTTTCAATCTTGCAAGACAGGTGAGAGATCTCCGAGGACTGTCCTCAATCTCTTCCAGCTCTTGGTAGCTCTCTCTCTAAAAAAAAAGCAGATAGAAAATGTAGGAAAGGAGACAAATTAAGACAGCATGACACCAGTAATTTTCATTAAATAATGCTGTCAAATACATAATTTTATATTTTCATCATACTCTAGCTGCATTTGTTTTATTCTACAAAAGGTTTATTAAAAAAAAAAAAATGAAAAGAAAATTAAAAAGCTGTACTTTTGTAAAAACACAAGTTTTCTTAATTCATAAAAAAAATGTTTCGCACTTACGACTTCAGTCAATCTCTTGAGCTTTATTCCATGTGTGCAGTGCCGCACCTCGTAGCTATCGATCGTGAAAGGACAGTCTGGTTCAATGTCCTCTCGTTTCCAGGCAATTCTCTTAGAGTCGAATGAATTCTCAGGTCCTCTGCCTCTGTACCTTTGTGTTCAACGATGAAGCAAAAGTAAAAAAAATCATGACATAGAACACTTCACACAGGGTTCATATGCTTGCAAAACATGGAAATTTGACAAATAACCAATTGCAGGTCTCAAATATTCAAAAGCGCGGACCTCTTGATTTGGAGACCAATGCTCTACCACTTGAGCCAGTTCACCCCCCCCCCCCCCTGCGACATGTGATGATGATCTGAAAAATGTCGTACCATGAGACAAATCGGCATGAGAATGCACAGGAGTGACTGGTGAGGACATCGGCCAAATCTCCCTCGGAGCTGACCCAGCCACTGACGTGAGTTGCGGTGGTCCGCGTGGTAGTGAAGCAGTTGGGAAGCCACGCCAGTTTGGTGACGCCCCCTCTTGTCACATCACTCTCTTCAAGACTGGAGTCTAGCGGAGTTACTTTCCGAACTTTCCTCAATTTCTTGATCGGGGCGCTTTTTGATGGTGTACCTGAATAGGTAAAGTAAAAGTTATCACCTATGTTCATTGTCAAGCTTAAGGTAGTCTTTTTTTAAGTCCAATTTCAGGAGCCAGTCTATGTATTAAAAGGCCTTGAACATACAACCCACATTGGAGCAGTATCACTGACTAATTTTGTTTGTTTAGTAAAATCAAGTAATTTTAGTTCTTTTCTTGGAAAACAATAAAAAAAAAAGTTCACCCATTTCTTGCTATCAAGCGTTTACACATATTTTCTGAGCCCATTTCAATAGCTTAACTTTACAAAAGTTTCTTTCAGGTAGATACACAGTTAGCACATTTTTTGCAAACATAAATAAGTGGAGAATGGCTGAAATGAAAACATAGAGTGGCTTAAGTGGGAGAGATAGGCTCTACCTTTTCCCATCATGCTACATACATGCTTAGACCATTGACGTTCATAGACGGTGTAAACAAAGTGTCGTTCTTTTCCACCGTCAAGTGCATGCGCAGATTAGTTTAAAACATGCTGTTTTCTTTCTTTGTGGCCATAGATACGATCAGAGTGCATTCATGTTTACTTTCAGGTGACAGCTTGCTGGATCTAGATCCAGGTTCTGAATCACAAATGTCGACTCATGAAACCTTTCAAATCAGTGAGAGCTTCGATTTTAAACCTTTTCTCGCTCTCTCTCCCTCCCCCCTGTCTCTCTGTGCATTCCCAAGTATCCATACTGCCTTCTCGAGTAACCTTTATTTTGGTTTCTACATGTAGGAGAGGCGTTTTGAACAAGATTGGTGAACAAATATGAATATAGCTGCATTGACATAGGCCTATATTTTTCTTGTTTTTTTAAAAACGTTTTTGAATTGAAACGATGTCGAACATCCTTGCAAAACATAGACAAAAAGGTTAGCTCTTCGGGTGCAACATGCCATGAAGATCTTGATCAAGACAAAGGGTGTCCTCATAGATCTAGAATCTAGACCCAGATCTAGGATCTGAGTGAGTCACTGTTTATTTGTGTTTTTTTTTTTTGCCTAACTGCCGGCTAGACTAATGCATTGGGATTGGCCGACAGTATCTGCCAGATGCCTCTCAATTGTCCGACGAACTTGAACCCATATATTTATGGTAACACCGTAATGGTTCAAACAACATCAAACATTGTTGGGTCGGGGGGTGGGGGGGGGTGGTACGTTAAGTGGTTAAAGTTTTTACTACCCCCGAAAAAGGACAAAGTTAAAGTAAATCCACGCCGAACATGCTTTTGCCTGCACAACATCTATTATTTTCATGTATTTTTTTAATAATCAAAGAATCGTTGAACAAAAACGTCAGTTTAGAACTATCAATATGCAATACATCACATATAAACAGAGTAAAGAGGTGTAGGTTTTCAACCTTTCATGAGCGGTGGAAAAGAATGCCAGTTTTTGTACACCATCTATAAACTATAGAAAAGAATGCCCGTTTTTTTCCATCGTGGAAAAGAACGCTGCCTTTATAATTTTAAAAAATGTTCCCAAATAGTGCGCACACAAGGAATAGGCCAAAAATCATATATGATGTGAAAAAGTTTAAAAGAAATGAAAAAAAATTACAGTGAAACTCACCAGAACATTTGCCTTGTATAATAGATTCTCTCCTTTCATGTACAGTCTGAGCATCAATCTCCTTGCACAGTCCATTTTTGTCGACTGCGACGTAACGGAAAGCTTTTCCCAGGATCGGAGCCAAGTCCAGCTTCCTGGCTTTCTTCCTCAGCTCTCTCTCACTGATCGGTTTTGAGCGTTTGGGTGTAGATGAAGGTCTTTCCTCCTCTTTAGATGAGTTCCCTTCCATTTTACCTGGACAAATAATAAGAAAATAGACCTAGATCTAGATACAGGGAGGTCTGTCAGTTTGTGAACAATCATATTGAATAAAAAGAAAAAAAACTAACTGAGCAAATAGTTAATAGCTAAATATGCATAAATAAAATCTAAGTTTTAACATCATTTTGATATTAAAATTAATTAAAAACCTTCTAGGGGGCATAAACAGTGAAAGTACAATGTTGTGATCAGCTTTGGACTAAGACTTATGATGATATATATATGTAGATCTAGAAACTAGGCTAGATCTACCGCAACATTGTTCTCTCACTCAGTCACTGCTACAAGTCATAACCGCAGCATTTGATCATAAAGGAGAGTTGGGCTCAGTAGTCAGTCCTACCCCTACGGTCATATATCTTTCTCGGTAGATCTAGATCTATAATTATATAACAATATGACGACCCATATGTTAGAGTCCAGAGTTAATCTCTAAGGGAGTGTGTATTTTCCGCCGGGCGGAAAATAACCATATTTGTTTATTCTCCGCCGGTTTTTTTTTTTTTTTACTGCAGGCAGTCCCGTACTATCCTCCGCCGGTTTTAGACTGGAGGTCTCCGCCGGGTTTTGTCACGTGATTCGATTGTGGGCGGAGATTTATGCAAAGGTAAGAGCAATAGATGAATCTAGAAAAATCTATTCTAAACCTAGTTTCTAGATATTAAATTTCTGCTTGATCAGTCTTATTTTTTTGTGTTTTTGTATTTATAAATAAGTGCATCAGAACTGGTCAAGGTGGCTGTGAGGTTAGGCGTCCGTCCCGTAACCGGGAGGTCGTGTGTTCGAACCCCGGCCGGGTTAAACATGTCTACAGAGCAGAGTCGTTCATGAATGGCCGTCGTCTTTTTTTCATTATCTTTCTTTTTTTCTTTTTTCTTTTTTTTTGGGGTTAAATTTAAATAAAATAAATGTGACGTGGCCTAGTAGGTTAGCGGAATCCATGTTCCAGATGGACCTGGGACGGTTGGGGTTTTTGCTTTTTTTTTTTTTTTTAGCCAGTCTTGGCCAATAAGGATTGCATCCGAATGTTTGTATATTTTGCTTTTATTTCTATAGTGCCACACGTACATCCTTTCCAATGAAACAAGTGCCTTTTATATTAACTATTAAAATAACAGTAATAACATGCATTGACTGGATGTCGCTATACCAGTATGTAGGATGTAGCCTATACCAGTACCAGTATGAATTACACACGTAGCTAGATTCTTAGAATCTAGGCCTATGTCCAAGTCGGCCTAAAAACCAGACGAAACTTATGTCTGAAGTTCAAATTTAGTATCCGACCTATTCATGGCAAATTTAGTCTCCGACCTATTTATGGGAATTTCCTAGTACTAAATATTGACGCAAGTTTACACCTGTTCCGAGGCAGGAATAAGGGGTAGAATTTGGTCTCAAGTGCATCTAAAGCCTATTAAAAATCAATTATGATGACTTCTGTGTTGTTTTAATAATATTTTAGTTGTTTTCTAGTTTAATTTTACCATACCTAATAGGACAATCACGCATTTTAAAGATTTTTCATAATTTAGATCTACATTAAGAAAGTAGGTCAAATGAAATGTTCCATCCAGTAGTTCATAAGATTTTAGAAAATGATTATAGATTTGAGTTTTGGTACTTAATTTTTATAATTTTATTTGAGTGAAAAAACCCAGCGGAAAATTTCAAACAATGGTAATTCTCCGCCTGTTGGAAATGTCTTGCTCAGTCAAACAGGCAGCGTGAAATGAAAAAGCCCGGCGGAAAATAAACAAATTTGGCTATTCTCCGCCCGGCGGAAAATAGACACAGCCACCCATATGACAACTGTATCTAGAGATTTAGACCCACAACAAAAGCGAACAATGATTATATGATATCCAGATCTAAATCAAGTTCGAAGTAACCTCACACACTCTAGATCTAATGCAAACTTCAAACAGTTTGACGTTTGAACCGTAAATACTGTTTAAATTGATTTTTAATAGTCGAGCAGCACGAGCCTTTCGTGAAATGAGTGCATGCTTAGTAGGCTTATTACTAAATACTAAGCTTACATTATCAATCATGATGTACACTGTACAACTACTAAGTAAAAACCACTAAATCTAGATCTAGATCTAGAAAATCTAGAGGCGTTCAGAAGCTTTTTTCACAAGTCAAAAACGAAACTGAAAGTGGTGAATTTTGCCAGGTGGGAGATTGTAGAAATGCCAGTAAGAATTTTTGCAGGCCAATTTTCT
>RQTK01000643.1:150510-193996 GCA_003991915.1 Elysia chlorotica
GGTGAACCTTGCCTCCTGTCTCAGCCGGTCATATTATACTGACACCGACCCAACCAGTAGGTTTAAAGGTGAAACACACGAGGCAAGAAAAAGCTCCATGCTAGAGAAGAAGAATAAAGAACAAAAAAGAAATGTAGACGGAGTAGAATAATCAGAAGAGCTGTTGGACTTAAACAAAAAAAAAAAAAAAAATAGATGAGCAAATCATACCATAACAAAAGACAAGTATGACAACGATAAAGAGAGTTTGGGGGGGGGGGTGTCTCAATCTGCTGATTATCTTTTACTTCAGCATTAGGTTCAATTTTTATGACTTAACAAAAATTTAATGTCCAAACAAAAGATTGCAATACCAAATTAAGGCAACAACGAGAAAAAAAAGTTTACAAAGATGTCTTACGAGCGTTGTTCACAGCATCAAAGAGTTGGTTCATCTCTTTATGAAAACATTTTTCTTTTCCTAAAAGTATAGATTCTGAGGGGATTGTGGGTTTCGAACAACGCGCCTCCCGATTGAGACTTGAAGCTGAGTCACTTGCTATGCGACACTGCTCACCCTAGACAGACACAAATATATACGAGAGAGAGAGAGAGAGAGAGAGAGAGAGAGAGAGAGAGAGAGAGAGAGAGAGAGAGAGAGAGAGAGAGAGAGAGAGAGAGAGAGAGAGAGGGGTGGGGTGGTCAACAAACTATTAGAAATAAACAAGAGAGTTCTTTGAGTGTAAAATGTACTGTATTTGTTTCTGCACTGTTTTATCAATGTTAAAATTAATATGTTGTACAGAGGGCAAATAATAATAATAGGAAGAGGTTACATCTCTGTAATATTGCAACTTGCAAAGATACTGTCATGCCATATGTAAGGAAAATAGTGCGCTACCCTGGACACCAGGTTTCAAAAGTTTTAATTATTCAAATTATCACATATAAAGGATTACATTTTGAGCCTATTGTTTGTAAAACATAAAAAAAAGGTTAATTTGGTCGAGGTTGTATTCTAGTAAATGTCTACTACTATTATTGTCTGTCAATATAGCAATATAGGAATTTTTCACTGCCGTTAAGATTTAGGTTCTAAGTGAGCTACATGTATATTAATTTTTCGTTTTAAATTCTCACAGTTTTACAATTACAAAATTTTCTGCAGCTGCAAGGTGTTATGCCAGGCAATGTTATGGGTCTTTGCGAGAGTTTACTCTCATAACAACAGACAATGATGACAACCGCTTGCTCTACTTACAAAGACCAGCACGCTGTTCTTCTAGATGTTTCTATGCTTGCTGCTGTCTCCAAGAGATGAACATCATAATCCCTCCAAAGGATACTATTGGTTACATGAAAGAAAAGTATGCTCATGGTATTCTGTTTGTCTTGGTGTGTCCCATTATTATTATTATTATTATTATTATTATTATTATTATTATTGTTGTCCTACTCTGGTGTCTCATCATCATAATTATAACATCTTTCTTGTGATGCGGGAGATATTGAACTAGGAGAGCGCGAAGTATACCAAAACATTGACAATTATTTTCACCAAATTCACTCAGTTACTAGCATCCTCTCGAGTCCCAAAGGTTTAACTAAACCTCATTTTTTGTTGGACTGCCTTATCTGTATCATAAATAATTGTTATTGTTATTATTACTGTGACTGTTAGGTCTACAAAGTTAAGACAAGCATTAATTGCATTGTTTGCACAGCTCGTTCGTTACCACCGCGAATCAGGGGCAGGCTATTCTTGACAACTCAGGTCTAAATGTGGATAACTTCCCCTGTCGGCTGGCTTGTTTATTTCGCACCTCAGTTATTAACGTCATGATCGCTAAATGTCTTTTCAATAGTGCGCCACCTAGCTCAGTAGATAGCGCGCAGCAGTGTCAATATCAGGGTTGGTTGCTTTATAATGCGGAACATGCGTGTTTACGTCGCACATCAGATTTTTAATTGGTAGAGCCATGATCAAACATTTCCATTTACATTTTAATGCCAAATTTAATGAACTCTTTCACTTTCCCTTTCCACCTTTCGGGGACACGCACTAGTATTCGAACATCGCTCCTCTTGCGTACAAGTCCAGAGCACTATCGACTATATAGCTTGGCGCCCGTATGCATATTCTTGTACCTTGTAGCTCGTATTTTCAGAGGAGTCGGTAGCGCTAGGACTTAGATAAGGAAAGGCGGAGCTCGAATCTAGTTCGAGCCCTCTTACTTCCAAGTGACTAGGTCAGTGTCAATGTAACTTGACCAGCCAAGCTCCCGGTATCCCATCCTTGGGTCTCGTCACCGTATAAGGTCTTTACTGAAACCTAGGAGACAGTTAGTGAGGAGAAAGTTTTATTTTCTCAGACAAAAGATTTTTTTGTCCGTGAAATTACGGTCGGTATTTTCTATGTGTCATGTACCACCGGGATGAAATATTTCGCAAGATACACAAGCAAATAAATCCTTATCCTAGATTTCTCTCTGCAATATCTGACAGAATAAACGACGAGGAATCGCAAAGACATTTGCTACATTTTACAAAAAAAAAACAAACAAAAAAATAATCAATCCCAAACTGAGCTAGATTTGACTGTAGACCAAAATACTCTCGCAGTCTTCTCATTCAATGATAGCGCGAGGGAAGCAAATTAATGTTGTCAGTGAAAGCAGAACAGAAAACGATGTTCGATCCGTCCTTATGCAGTTTACAAAATCAAAACGTTAATTATACAGATGCTGATCTGAGATCACGTTTAAGAGAAAAACACAAGGTTAAATGTCGATGGCTCTTTAGAAAAATTTCAACTTGAAAACAACTAGTCAAGAATGGGTGGTGATACGCGCATACATACACTAGCACATATACATACACTAGCACACATACACTAGCACATAGTTATACATACACTAGCTCATATACATACACACACCCACACCACCCACACACACCAAGAAGCTAAAATGTATATTGAGACCAAGAATCTAAACCTATGTTTGAAAACACAATGCGATATACCTCGCAAACTTGGACAATCCAAAAGATGAAAAAACAACAAAAAAACAACAACAACAAAAACAAAAAAAAAACAAATAAAAAAACCCACAACAAATCAAGCTGTAGGCCTATTTCCTGAAGCGCAAACAGAACGCTGACATTTTAAACTTTACCATTAACTTATGAACCCCACATGAAAAATAGTGTCACCCTTTCGTTGATCAATTATTTCGACTAATTACTAGTTGTATGCGCACCGGTGCAGAAATGTGTGGGATTGGTTACAGCAGTCTGCTCAACAGAGAAAGTTGTACACCTGCCATCGCCGCTCTATTGTTGTCTACAGGGCGAGGGAGAGAGTTGTCTCTCTCTATCCGGGTTTAACGTCTCCTAGGTTCCCCTGGAGGGTCCTACACGACGACGGGCCCCACGACTGACGTCTATAAATTTTAAATGCTGCCACACACGAGACAGGGCGGGGATACCATGACTCCTGTCTAAGCCGGTCACATTATACTGACACCGACACAACCAGTTACAAGGGACGAATATCGCACAAATAAATCTGTCGATCGTGGGATTAGATCCGCGAACCTCCTGAACAGGATACCAACGCTCTACCACTTGAGCTAGCCCCCCCCCCCCCCCACACACACAAATTTAAGTAATCCCCGGCGGGATTTGAACCCGCGATCTCTGGATTAGAATTCCGATAATGTATACATTTACCTCCTTGTTTATTTCGAGGGTAGGAAACGATGTTACTGTTGTTTAAATCTTTCCGTCACCAATTCCACCTGTGGTGTCAATGTCTTCCTTTACGCCCTTGTTAATCCAAAGGTTGGGATACTACTGCTACTCCGCCGTCATGTACATAAAGTACGCAAGTGCTATAAGTTAAGTTGGCGCTACCGTCCTTGTATCACATCACGGCAAAAGTGGCGTACTTTTTTTTTTTATTGCACCTGTGGCGTTAATTTTTACTTGTGCGTCCTTGTTTATCTAGATGTGGGATAGTGATGCTTCCATCGCCGCTTAGACATGTGGCGTTGATTTTACTTTTTCGTTCTCGTTTATCCAGGAAAAGTATAGGAAAAGGGGGCGCGGTGGTCCAGGGGTAGAACATCGGCTTCCGACGCAAAAGGTCCCGCGTTCGTATCCTGGCTGTTGCGTTCCTTACTGGTTGAGGCGGTGTCAGTATAATATGACCGGCTGGTATCCCCGCCCTGTCTCGTGTGTGGCAGCACATAAAATTGTCAGACGTCGGTCTTGGGGCCCGTCCACAATATAGCCTATATAGTGATGATGTTGGACGTTAAACCAACCCAAACCAACCAACCAACCTAGTATAGGAAACTGTTGTTATGGTCATTAAATCTTTCATCGCCGTTGAAACACGTGGCTTTGATTTTACTTTTTCGTCCTCGTTTATGCAAAGGTTGGGACACTAACCGCCTTAAACTTTCAACCACCGCTTTCATCTGTGGCGTTAGTTACTACATTTTCCTCCTTATTGATCCGATGGTTGAGAAAGTGATGCTACTGTGGTTAAATGTTTCAATCAAGACTTGTAGTTGTAGAGTAGGCCGACCCGTGCCGCTATTTTCTTCCTTTACGTCATTGTTAGGTCCAAAGGTGGAGAAACTGATGTTACTATCATTACATGATTCCACCACCGCTTAGACCCATGTCCTTAATTTCTACCTTTCCTTACTTCTTTATCCAAAGGTTGAACAAATTGTACGTGGGGCAGTGATTTTCATCTTTTAAGTCCTTCTTCATCCAAAGGTTGTGAAACCGATGTAAATTATAATGAGTCTTTAGTGTCAATGTCGTTTTACCATTAATTTGCTCATCTTTGATTGCTTCTTAAACTGTCTCCAATGGCTATTCGGTGTTGTTGTTTATGTTCTTTGTTTTTTGTTTTGTATGTTTACATTTTAATGAGCCAAGAACCTACACTGATTACCATACTGGGAAGGCGAATTCGCAATAAAATAAAAAAAAATCAGAAAAGACATCAGAAATCTTCAACAAGAAGATGCGTCATGGTGTCATTTTTATTGCAGATTTATAATCTGTTTTCCCCGGTTTGCGCACGTTCTATTCTGTTTAAAGACAAGAAGAAGTCTCACCGATAAGCACTGCCCACTCTGGAATCAGCGAATCTGACGCGAAATTAGTGTGGGCCGCAAGTACAACGTCACCATAGCTAACGACGTTTCGTAAGCCTTCTTATTCTTATATTGTTACGACACGACGTTGTACTTACTACATGTACTCATTTCCTCCAAATACGTTACGTCAATCTTAGTAAATTCATTTTCCTAATTGTACCGACTTTTCCGGACATCGTTGAATATTACAGGAAACATTACTTAACCCTTTAGGTCATAACGTTGTTTCTCCCTCCGTCCCGATCGGAAGGTCCGCGGTTCGAAACCCACGGTCTGTCATACACTTATTTGTCCGATTTCTTCCTCTACTGGTTGGGTCGGTGTCAGTATAATGTGACGGACTGAGACACGAGTCCATGTCTCCCAGCCCTGCCTCCTGTGTGGCAGCACGTAAAATTGTCAGACGTCAGTCTTGGCGCTCGTCCACAATATAGCCTTTAAATTGATGATTTTGGACTAAGCAAAAAACTCAACTCACCTCTCCCCCTCCATTTCTCTCTCTCTCTCTCTCTCTCTCTCTCTCTCTCTCTCTCTCTCCATACTCTTTGCTCTAAATATCTCACTAACCCCCAATGTCCTCCCTATCTCCGAAAAGGAAATGTTCTTCAATCTAGAGCAGTACAAACACACATGGACTAGAGTTAGACGCGTGACTATGGTATCTAGTTATTTGGTTAGTCGGACGTCTAAATCTAGTTTCCATTTGATGTTATCTTATGTACTCACAAAGCACTGTACAAAAAACTCATTACCTCAATGTTACGGTAATAATTAATTCCTTATTAATAATATATTTTGGAAAAAAATTATTGTTAATGAAACCCCCCCCCCTTTTTTTCTAGAGATTAAGATTAGGGGATTAGGGGAAGAGCCCCATGACATTTTAGTTTAAAGATTGTTTTATAGAACTTAAGAGACTCAGAAAATACACGAGGATCTCTTCGGTGCAAAATTGCTTTGCTCTATGTCCTGGTTACTTTTAAGTAGACATAGAACAATGCGGTTCTGAGGTAACGATAAGTTGGTAGGTCTAAATCCATAACTTTCCCGGAATTCCCCATTCTGAGAAGGGCACGTCTTCGGCTAAAGCTGAGCTTTGTGGTAGGTGGCTGTGTGGTGCCCTTCCGTGCGCACTAGATTCTATATCGGTTAAGCCGACTAGCAACCACACAAATTGATCCTTAGATACAATCCTGACCAATCGTGGGATTCGATCCAACTGCGGATCTCCAGAGGCCAACGCTTTACCATTTCAGCCAGTTCTCCCACGTACCACGAACACTCACCCCCCCCCCCCCTTTAAAAAAAACCCACTAAAGTATTGTGCAATATCTCAGGAGTGCCGAAGAAATCCAGACTTTGCACAATAATTAGGCCCAGTGAATTTCACAGAATATTCTGTAAATACCTACATTGGTCAACTATGTTTTCGTTTCCTTCCTTACAATCTATAATTCTCAATACTTAATATTCTTCACGCAAGAACGTTTAATGGTATATTAACAAAGTAACAACAAAAGCTAGGCGCAATGGGTACAATGATCATCTTAATCTATAAACTCCGACTAAGGCTCCTTTTAAATAGTAGAAAACTACCCTTAGTCGGATGTCTAAGCTAATACACAAGTAGTATTCTAGCGCTCTTAAGTACACAACTATGGTAAGCCTACGGTTCCACTTATTATATAAAAAGGCTTACCAAGAGTCGTAGGCTACTGCAACTTTGTACTTGCGACCCTAGATCTTCATCTTCATCTTACTAAGCTATAACGGCTATCTTGCAGACAGACCCGTATAATTAAACGTCTTTAAATAACAGAATCTTTCAAAGTTGACGGAACATTATAGGCCTACAAATCGGACAAATCCGAAACCTGTCCTTACATTTAGTTGATATTCATAGTTCTGTGACTAGACGGTGCAGAATCTAGTAAAGTTTAGATAACATTAAACAAATTAAACAAATCGGAAAACTTTGTTTATATTAAATTGATTATCATGGTTTTTTGCAGATAAAACCTTGCTATAAGACGCCTATTAAGTGCGAAATCTTCCGAAATTACGGAAAATTAAAGAAATCCAAAGCCCATGTTTATATTAATTGGTAATTAAGTCTCTAAGGTCAACATCTTGCGATGTTAGGGTTAAAGTAAAATTAAACAAAGTGGGGATGAAATCCGATATTGCACTGGAGCTTGTGAAAATAGGGGTGCTAAGAGTTTACGTGTAAAAATTTTTTACGTTTATTAAGTGTACTGCTAGACACGTACGCACACACACACACACACACACACTCTCTCTCTCTCTCTCTGTGTCTCTCTCTCTGTCTGTCTGTCTGTCTCTCTCTCGTTCTCTCACTCCCTTTCTCGTTCTCTCTCTCTCTCTCTCTCTCTCTCTCTCTCTCTCTCTCTCGTTCTCTATTTCTCAATATCTGTAAATCACTCGCACCCGTTTCTATTTCGACTTCCTTCTCTCTGTCTGTCTCGGTCTCCCTTTCTCTGTCTGTCTCGGTCTCCCTTTCTCTGTCTCTCTCTCTCTCATTCTCTCTTTCTCAATATCTCTAAATCACTCGCACCTGTTTCTATTTCGACCTCCCTCTCTTTGTCTGTCTCTGTCTCCTTCTCCCTGTCTGTCTCGGTCTCCCTTTCTCTGTCTGTCTCTATCTTCCCCTCTTTGTCTGTCTCTGTTTCCTTTTCTCTGCCTCCCTGACTGTCCATATCTGTCTGTCTATCCGTCTGCCTGTCTGTCTTCTTTCCTCTCTCTTTCTCTTTCTCTCTCTTACTCACTCTCTCCTACACAAATAATGAACTGCAATTGCTTTTCACCTCTTTCACCTAGGTGCTGTTTGCTCAAATCAGTTCGCCAGAAATACTTTTTTTTAATGAACATTCTACAGCCCTGATCAGTCTTGACTAAAATTGACACCGATCGCGACCTCCGTGACTTTTCAGCAATATTTCGTCGCCACAGTCATCAATTAATTTCTCATTATTCGCGCCGGCTGACATTTCGAAAGATTTGAGACCTGAGATGGTGGGTGTTTTCAAACAAAGTGTTACAAGGTGCAATGCATGCTGAACTCACGCGTACCTTTTCGAGCGCGTAAAAGATTGTCCAGCGAGGTACATGTGTACTGGATTTATTTGTTTTTATATAGATGTACAGTATAACATCGTTGAACTCTTGCAGTTAGCGGAACAAACGCCCTTCATCCGTGTATTTTGCACCTCCTCAGTAGAGAGGCAACTCTGTGCTGGTCTGCCCTCTCTCTAGAGTATTTTTCGTCTCCTAAGCTTTGTACTGATATTTTTTTAAATACCACACGATTCCATCCACCGATTTCTGTAGCTGTTTTAGCCTGTACACTGTTTCTGTGATTAATCATAATTATAGTTGCTGTAGATCGTTAGACGACTGCATTTTTAGTAGCGTGTCATGTCATGTCTTGTCTTGTCTCCGGCTTGATCTTTTGTCTTCTATCAATGCCGTTGGGTAACCTAGGAGACTTTGATTGCAAGGAGAAGCACCATAATTCACTGTGATTTTTGTTCCTTCATACAAAAGTATACGCCTACGCATTTGATTGCGTGGCAATTTTTTTGTTTCGATAGATTTGACTTTCTTTATTTTATAGACATTCTTCTGAGATGTGAGAATTTACACCAGTCTAAGATATTTACACTTCTATTTTACTCACATTGCTAAATAACTTTAATTTTTTCTGCCACATTTATGAAATTTATGAAATTTTATCCCATCAAATGAGATTTTACATACGGAGATGTTTAATTGCCCCAAGAGAAAACATTGGAAGAAATTTACAGCAACAGAGAATTCTACCTCCCTGACCTGCAAGCGACTATCGATTGTACTTACAGGCATAGATTGCTATAAATAGAAATCTGTGCTTTCAGGCCACCCCACTGGGGAAATTTCATCGCATGCACGGTGACATCTTTGTCTCTCAGATTCAGGACAACCAAAATTAGAAAACCCAGCACGGGTTGTGATATAATTAATTATTCCTAGCTTCTCTTGGTACGACAAACTAACCCATACTTATTCCGGAGTCAAATTATAGCACTCTGACATCAGCAGGGCAACTTTGGCAACCCGAGATTCCCTAAGTTTTTAAAGGTTAAGACAAACTTCCAACCAAACCGTACAGTTAGGCGTTCGGTAATTGTTTAATTGGGTGGCGAGATATAGATCTAGGTCTAGGATGCGGCGATAGGAAATTGAGATGTTACGCTTTTAGATATATTGAACGTCAAGACGGAAAGAGGCGAAAACTATACCAATCTGTTGCCCTTTTTAGCCTTAGCCTGAATTGGAAGAACATGATTATAGCCTTTCGCAGGCAAAAAGTTAAAAATTACAAAAACAAACCCATCTTAGATACAAAAAACAACTTCCGAGTCGACCTTTAAAAAAATTCAATTTCTTCGATCGGTTCCTTTGCCTATGAGGAAATGGTTAAATGTCTGACAGTTATGAGATGGATCGTGATCTAGATTTTTGGAATAAGATAATATCGAAACAGATTTGGTTAAAATCGATTTCTAGTGAGATCCCTACAAGGTACTACATCCTCCTCATCACTTATTTCCCCTCATAATATGCTTTCTTTTTTCTACGCTTCCCAATCTCCTAATTTTCCGCGCGGTTGGTCTATCTAAAAATTATTATTGTATTGTTTCAGCCTTCAAGTCATGTGCAAATCGAATGATATATATATACCATAATCGTGCTAGTTGTATGACAATAATAGCAGACGCACTTAAAATACAAACACGTTTTATTTTCGGTGCATGTCAATTTAAAAACAATAATTATTATCTTTTGGAGATGTTCTTTTTAATATTGATTATATTTTTTACTCTATATCATTCGACGTAAACGATTAACCATTGTAATAGATTTAAAATTCCAACCAATAGTGGCAACCACTAGCGTCATTCTAACACATGTGTCGCAAAACATGGCTATAATTACCCAGGTAGGACTATCAAATATGTACATTTTTTAAGTTTCTCATTACGTGAAAACGTGAAAATCCCTCACGATGTGAGTAAACAACATAAGGCGTTTCCTTAATATCACAGCACCAAATTTAAATTACTTTTTTTTTCAATCCCACCCAATCAATCTCCTTGAATATTGACTTTTTTGCTCACACAAAATAATCACATGATACATTGATGAGCTCAAATCCTTAATGTAGGTACATATCTGGAATTATTTGATCATCTCTTAACACAGTGCACTGTACATAGCGCCATATTACCCGTGAATCTTTTGACTCTATTCAAACCTTCCTCTATTCTCCCTACTTCTTGCCATAACCATTAAGCTTTTTGTCTGGTCTATCAGTCTCATGTCGTAGAAAATAGAAAACCCAATAAAAACTAAGAAAACAAAATACGAAGTCTTGAACACTTTGCCAACAATTAGTAGTCTTATCTAATTTGAAGAAAAAGAACCGATCAAAAACAAAACAAAACTCAGCCAGACGGCCCCATGCCACTACAAAAATCCCAACAAAATACAGAACAAAATAACCAACAAAACAAAAGCACCCTCCCAAAAAATCCAAACAAACCAGAAGGCCTTGCTAAGACTGAGAGTGTGTCAGTGTGTAATCAGGACTCGCACCCATTACGTAAGGACGGGGAGACACCTCCCGACCAACAGTCCTGCCAACTTTACCCCAGAAAAAGTCTACTAAAGTACTAATCCTGAGCTAGAAGGGCGAACTGGCTCAAGTAGAAGAGCGTTAGTTTCCAGAGGGCGAAGTACGCAGTTCGAATCCCAAGTACGGTCAAAACTTTCTTTGTTTGATCTCGCTCTCTACTGGTTCGTTCAGTGTCAGTATAATGTGACCGGCTATGACAGGAGTCCAGCTCCCCCTGCTGTTGTTGGGTGTTATTGGGTTGGTTTAAAGTCCAACAGCAGCACTATATAGGCTATATTGTGGACGGGCCCCAAGACGGACGTCTGACAAGTTATGTGCTGCCACACACGAGACAGGGCGGGGATGCCATGACTCCTGTCTCAGCCGGTCACATTATACTGACACCGACCCAACCAGTAGGGAACGCAACAGCCAGGATTCGAACTCGGGACCTTTTGCGTCGGAAACCGATGTTCTACCCCTGGACCACCGCGCCCCCTCCCCCCTGCCCCTTTGTCGCTAACAGCAGCACGTGAAATTGCACGTTAAGCAACCACCTGAACTCGAGTGAGCCCCAGTTTGTTAGGCGAAAACTTCCCGCTTTGCCGCGCGCTGGGGTTGGCAGCGCTAAGGGGGTGAGCAGTCCGAGACAGGGGCAGAGAACTCAGGTGGAGACTGGATCACCGGGAGTGACTTCACGCTTGGGGCGCGACTCGCACTGGTCTCTGGGTTGGCCAGATGAGTTTCCCGGGGAATCTCTCACAGTGAATGGGCTAGATCTAGATGAGTTTTCCCGGGCAAATCTGGTTCTGCCACTTCAGGACTTGATAATTCGGTTTTCAAGTCATTTCGGTGTCCTGTCGAGTCCTAATTGTTGCCTTCTTCTAATTATGTCTATATGTTCTAATTATGAATGTATGTGAATAGAAAGTTGCTGTATTTTATGTTTTTGCTGTCAAGCTTTATCTATACCTATTTGGAAATTCTTCTGTGGTCCACAACAAAAACACCACCAACAAAAAATTGACAGCCGCAGCATCAGTATCACCTCACTAGCAACAACACTGCCATCACCAATACCACCACGAACAACAACAACAACAACAACAATATTGACAGAGCAGCAGTACCACCAACACCATCACCGACACCACCACCATCAACAACAACAACAACAACACAACCACCACCACGACCACCACCAATAATTGAATAATTAAATATATGTACATAATCAGTTACCATGGAACAATAACGGCAACAACAACAACAACAACAACAACAACAACAATCATGACAGAACAACAACAGCAACAATCATCTTTTTGTACCTTTTATTCTTCAGCATTTGAAATGCTATCAGTGTGCTCATGACTATATAAGTATGAAGTTCCTAACCTTCGTCGGTCTGTATCCGGCCTACCTCTTGTTTGTTTGTTGTTTTTTTTTTGCTTAACGTCCGACGCCAGCACTATATAGGCTATATTGTAGACGGGCCGAAAGACTGATGTCTGGAAATTGTATGTGCTGTCTCAGTCAGACACATTATACTGGCACCAACCCTACAAATTGATCAATCGTGACATTGAAACCGTGGACCTCCCAATCTGAAGGCCAATGCTCTACCACTTGAGCCGTTCCACCCCACCCCCGTCTACCTCTTGTAACTGAGTGTACTCAAGAGAAAGACCCAGGCTCTAGTTCTAGAAAATGAGCCTCGTCTTAACAAAGGCCAGCTTAACTTCAAGTGTCGCGACACTCTAGATCTAGACAGCTAAGAACGGTATTGGAGAGCTAGCACTCTTAGCTCATGTAAATTTAGGCCAATCGTTAGAACTCTCCACCGCTTAAGGTCGATGAAGGTGAATAATGTCATCCTCAGAATACTAATGGCGGTCAGTTGAGTTGAGGTGGTTGCTTAATGTCCAACTTCAGCAATATATAGGCTACATTATGGACGGGTCTCGAGACTGACGTCTGACAATTTTATGTGTTGCTACACACGAGACAGGGCGGGAAGACCTGGACTCCTGTCTCAGCCGGTGATATTATAGTGACATCGCCCCATCCAGTGGGGGACAAAACTGGGCAAATAAATATTTGACCGATCGTGGGTTTCGAACCGCGGGCCTCCCGATCGGGAGACCAACGCCATTCCACTTGAGCAAGCTGGGGGTGAGTTGCGAATGAAAAGAAATTAGAGAAACAGAGAGACAGAGAGAAGAGAAAGATAGATAGATAGATAGATAGATAGATAGATAGATAGATAGATAGATAGATAGATAGATAGATAGATAGATAGATAATAGAGAGTGAGTGAGAGAGAGAGAGAGAGAGAGAGAGAGAGAGAGAGAGAGAGAGAGAGAGAGAGAGAGAGAGAGAGAGAGAGAAATTATATCATGAAGCGCTCTATGTTAGAACACTCTGTGGACTTTCCGATTTACTGTAATCATAATGCCAATTCGAACCTAATTTTAACGATTCGATCGCAAAATTGAAGTAATTTTCAGTTTAAGGAGATAAGATGACTTAAACATTTTTTACAGTGTAATCGTTTAGCCATGGTGGGAAACTAGGGAGATAATTATGTAACCGCTGCAATTCGACATCTCACGCGCTAACCCTTGACTTCTGAACTTTATTTTAATGTTGGTACTTTAACATAGGACAACAAACACATTTCCACACGCGTTGTCGCGGTGAAAAAACATTTTCACAATTAAGTTACTCAAACTGTCTTTTTCTCTCAGTTCTGTGATTATCGTGTGTGTGTGTGTGTGTGTGTGTGAGAGAGAGAGAGAGAGAGAGAGAGTGTGTGTGTGTGTGTGTGTGTTTGTGTATTTCAACAGTTTACTGTAAGAAGTCAATCAAACTTATATTTCTAGCACTTTTTGGTATGATTACTTTTTTCTGGTAGGAGGATTCATATGGTAGATATAATTATGTTGTTACAGACAAAACATTATAAAAACGCCTTTTTGTGCTATTGTTCTTGTAGCACTACTACATTGCAGAAATGTTCGATTGTTAGAAAAAAAAATCTAAAGGTCAATCTTATAATGGTTAAGAGTAAAGGAAACAAAGAATATAAGTTATTTAATATAAGCGAGGCAAAAATAAAAGACACTTAAAAAAAAAGAAAATAATTTGTTGTCATATAAAGTCTACTATAAGTTGTGCGAAGTTTACCAGAAGAAGCTAAAAACCTAGTTCCGTATCAAAGCAAAACGTGTATTATACCTTGTGCGAAAGTTATCCTAATGGAAGAACTAAAGTTCTAGATCTACAGACATACAAGTCTTTTTCCAGCCCCATCCTTTTAAGACGATGTGTTTCTTTGTTTATCAAAGGAACAGAAAAAAATGTATTCGAACCAGCGCCCAACCCCGTCTTAGTTGTTTGTTAAGTTTTGTTCAATCCGTGGAAATACAAAAGTAACTGCTACCATGAATATTTGCCAAGTGAAATCTTGTTTCAAAGTCAAAGATCAGTCTTGCTTTCTTAAGTTTTTGTGTGTACTTTTTCTTTCTTTCTGTCTTTTTTGCCAATGAATAGAAAAGGAAACGAACTAATACCGTGGGACTGAAACATGGAGAATCTACTGTATAGCCCGAAGGCTGTGGATATATTATACAGCGCTTGGTTTGTCCGCCTGTAGTCTAGATCTACACTGGAACATCTGTGGCGTGTGTGGCTGTGTGTACTTTAAATTACAGTGGGTGTAGTTTACCCTTCAAGTTCCCCAGGGTTCCCCAGGGTTCCCCCAGGTTCCCTTGCAGCTGTGAGACACACACCGCCCACAACCACGGGCAACGCTTTTGGCTCCTCATAGAAATCCTAGACTAAAAACTCATTGGTTCTATGTTTGATGTAAAGAAGAAGGAGATGGGACAAAGCGGTTTTGTATTAGACAGTAGAGGCCTTGCAATAGCGTGTCCCATAGCCACAATGAAGACGGAAGCTAAGGGAGTCTGCGCCGGCGTTCATTCATAGCTCTATCTTGGACTATCGAAACCAATGAGCGATCGGAAAAACCCGAAGACTAGGAGGCGTGTTTGCGTCACTCTTTTTGTCGTTTGGCGTGCAAAGGCTGTTTGGAGACTTCGGAGACGTTAAATTAGTAGAGACAGTTTTGTTTTCTCCACAAAAGGTTACAAACGAAATTCACTTCTGGAACTTGATGCCCAAGAAAAGGCAAGGATGGGCGTTTACCCTGTGCCCCTTCTTCCATCTCATTTGGCTGGATTGAATTCTGAATTCTGACTTCTGAGTTCCGAGTTATTTAGTATCAATGGCATGGAGTGAATCTTCTGTGAGCAAATGTTGTTTTAGTTGCCTTTCTGAGAAAATCCTTTCGGGGAAAATCCATTCGGATCTGCATTGGTTCTGCGGCCATGTTTGACGTCATTGTTGGCTCACTAGAATGTCGGTTCATTTCAACTCACCCCTGTATGTTTTATTGATTCTTTCCTGTCATGGCGTTGATGTTCTTGCTAATTTACATTTTGCCTTTGGCCGCTATGGGTATTTTGTCCTCTCTCTGTCATATTCTACCCAGGGAGAGGGGGATGAAGCGATATGTACTCTCTGTCGTCTCTGTCTCTCTGTCTGTCTCTCTCTCTCTCTCTCTCTCTCTCTCTCTCTCTCTCTCTCTGTTTGTCTGTCTCTCTATCTGTCTGTTTGTCTGTCTGTCTGTCTGTCTGTCTGTCTGTCTGTCTGTCTGTCTGTCTGTCTGTCTGTCTGTCTGTCTGCCTGTCTATCTATATATCTATCTATCTGTCTATCTATTCATCTATCTACCTATCTGTCTATCATTTTTCTAACTGGATCTTTTTTCTGCAACTTGTGCTTTTCTGTTTATATATTATGCCCTTCTGAGTTCTTTCCCTTATGTTGGGTAACTTTTCCTTACTCTGCCTCTGTGTCTGTCTGCCTGCCTGTCTGTCTGTGTCTGCCTCTCTGTCCTGTGTCTGCCTGCCTGTCTGTCTGTGTCTGTCTGTCTGTCTGTCTCTGTCTGTCTGTCTCTGTCTCTGTCTCCTCCATCCTCCGCTCGCATCCACCACAGCTGTTTCAACGTTGCTATGATAACATTGGCGCACATTCGTCACTTCCGACCACGCCCACTCTCCCGTTTCTTGGAAATTTCTCCCCAACTTAAAACTGTTCCACATTTAATGAAGTTATCACCAGTCGGAGAAAGAGAAACTGCCTCATAGATTAACGCCCCCTATGTTGCAAGAAAGATCCTATACGGTGACGGTTATGTAACTTTGACTTTTAACGTTCTCTTGAAGCGCCCTGTGCTATGTACTTTTAAATAACCAACTTAGGCTTGTAGCAGTGCTAGCGCTAATCTTTGAGAAAATAGTCTGCAGTGTCTCCAGTTGTACTTTGGCACTTCTTTACACAATCTCTTTGAGATGAAAACACAAACCTGAAGGGGTTAACTTTGTTTAAGCTAAAACCTCGCGTTTTAAGGTCCTTCTTGTATCATACTATTATTATTGCATATTGGAAACTTTCGACCCCTTTCTCCCCCCCCCCCCCTCTCAATTTTATCAATATTGATATAATGAATCTCAATTTAACTTTAAAAGGCAGTCTTTTGAAAAAAATAACAACAAATGAAAACTAGACCCCCCCCCTCCCCCCACCCACACCAACACCCACACAATCAACAAAACACTGTGGACAAAGTAGCCCATATTGTAAAATTTACCCAAAATGACATAAAATCGAAAGACACATCACACTAACAATAACATTATGTAGTGGAAAACAATAGGCCTACTGTACTAATACGCATTTCATACGACGTGTTTTACAAAGAAAATAAAAGTAGGCCAAAATCTACAACTAGGTTCCACAACTCTAATATTAAAGTAGCACACATTATTTATTTATTTAATTAGCTCAAAGGAGTAGAATCCCATGTTTCCCTGGCTAACAATGTGTAGGCATGTTTATTTCTTTTTTGTTTTATTATTTCTCGCACGCAACTTTGTTTTTATTTTATCCACTCGAATAATATTAAAATCTGTGCCAGGTTTACAATGTAGCTTTTATTATAATTAATTCTGGCTTTCCATGTTAACTACCATCTGCCGTATCTTTCTAATTAATTTTGGAACGTAGATCTACCGATTAACCTTCTTTGGTGTGAAGTTTCTGACGTCCAACCAATGGCATGACATTTCACAGTCTCGGTCAAGGTCGCAGTATTGGGCTTGCCATGTCCGTGAAATTGCGCTATTTTTAGAATAAAAAAAGCATATGTTTTGAAACAATAAAGAGAGAATAGAAGATTTTTTTTTACAGATTTGAAAACTCCAGCTTTTTATCTTTCAAATGAAACGTATATTTTACCGCTTTCATGTATGCAATGTGATTCCGTTGAGTTAATGTTTATGGTGCATTTTGGACACGTTAGAAATATTCAAGCAGTATTTTATAGTGGGTACTGGCGAAGATAATATACCAGGCTAACGGATATTTTATTTTTGAGCATCAATAAGTTAGAGCAAAAGAGACTACAGTAAAACGGGGTCTTTATTATCAATATACTTGTGCAATATTGTTTTCTAAAAAATTAAACTTTATTATTTAATGTCGAGGGTGGGGTCTATGTGTGTGTGTGTGGGTATATATGTGTGTGTGTGGGTGTGTGAGGATCCAGTCTTTTATATGAGCCAGACACTTTCTTCTTGACCATTCTCTGCCTCTCACTCCCTCTCCATTATATCTGTATATAGTGTGCCGTGGCATTTTATGTGAACAAAATATCAGGGCTAATAATTATGCTTCTAGTTTACTAGCGTACATTGTGAAAACATATTAAAATTTCAACTGAGCAAGAAAACACCCGGAGCTGTCCGTGTTTAGTGTGGAGCACTAATTAGGCTATCTATATAAATAATATTTATGAAACACCTTTTTGTCTTCGTTTAATGAATCACTAAATAGTTGTTTTAATAAATAATTTAGACTATTTGTTTTTCCTCAGAACCAACAAGAAACACCAAGAGATTTTTCACAAGCATACCAGACAAGACCGCAGTTGACAACATTTCCCGCAGATATAAAACCGGACATTAAGTTTGGACAGTCACTCTCCACTTTGTAAGCCCCGCCCCCACTGACTAGCCCCGCCTCCCCGAACAATGGATCCAATGAGCAGCCTCCCTTCCATCAAGGCCAAACTGACCATCGCGTCCCTCCTGCTGGTGACCGTCATGGCGGTCAGCTGTCAGCCCCTGTCGCCATTCGACCAGAGCGCCCTCGGGGACTTCAACTCCGCGCCCTCCTCCTCCTCCTCCTCCTCCTCCGATGACGCACTGTCCGAGTCGGCCGGACTGAGGGCCCTCACGCCCCGGGAGGCCGATATACTGGCCCTGGCGGCGATCCTGGAGAGCAGACGATCTGCCGCCGCCGCTGCTGCTTCCAGACGTGAGTTCTAAGTCTTTGGTATAGATTTACAATTTAAAAAAAAAACAAAGAAAAAAAAACAATTTGGTGATGGGGGGAGGCCCGTTGCAATATATGACTTTTCTTAAGACTTAGGAGCCGTTAAACTAGTAGCGAGCTTCGCTTGCAAACATTTCCAGGACCGTCCTATTAATTACCGCCATCTCAGGTACATTATGTTTGGTTGGGCATGCGAATTATGTGGAATGACAAAAGTTTAAGGCATATAATGACAACGTCTATTTTCCGGGTTGGACTATAACACAATGTCATATATAGTCTACATAATGTTGACGTTAGACATGAAACAACGAAGTCGCCTTTACTGTTACAAAATATTCAATTTATTATTTTTTTTTAAATTGAAAAAGAATCAGAATATCAGTTCTGAAACTACTTTTGTAACGGGGAGAAGATCTAAAAATAACATTGAGGTGATAACCGAGTGACTCTCTCACTCTAAATCTGCCTAAACAGAATCTGATGTCATTTTTTCCTTCTCCTTTTAGGAAACACTATCAACAAGAGAGGTTTCGATTTCGGTAAGTCTACTTTCAAATTTTGCGTGTTCTCTCTCTCTCTCTCTCTCTCTCTCTCTCTCTCTCTCTCTCTCTCTCTCTCTCTCTCTCTCTCTCTCTCTCTCTCTCTCTCTCTCTCTCTCTACAGACAGACAGACAGTTGGATGCAGTAGCGCTGTGGTTAGAGCATTGGGTTTCATCGCAGGAGGTCCATGGTTCGAGCTCGGTTGGGTCGGTGACAGTATAATGTTGTCCAACATGTCCCAGGTAACCCACTCTAGGGGCCCGTCGCAGTGTATGCCCTTTCTTAAAACTCAGGAGACGTTAAAATAGTAGCGAGTTTGGCTTTAACTGCATACATTTTTAAAATAATTTACACTAAACCTGAAAACTAATACAAAATTTTTAAACAGTTAAAATCATGGACTTCTATGATACACTGGCGGTACTAAAATCATGGAATACACTGTTAGTGATAGTAGGCGTTACTGTCAAATCCAGGACCTAAACATTTCCAGGACCGGCCTATTAACTACCGCCATCTCAGGTAAATTATTTTTGGTCGGGCATGTGAATTGTGTGACTGTGGAATGACAGAATTTTAAGGTATAATGATGACAGCGTCTATTTTTCGGGTTGGACTATAACACAATGTCATATAATAGCCTACATAATGTTGACGTTAGACGTGAATAAACGAAGTCAACTTTACGGTTACAAAATAGTCCATTTCCTTTTTTTTTTTTTATTGAAAAAGAATTTAGAATATCAGTTCTGAAACTACTTTTGTAACGGGGGACAAGATCTAAAAATAACAACGAGGTGATAGCTGGGTGACTCTCTCACTCTAAATCTGCCTAAACAGAATCTGATGTCATTTTTTTTTCTTCTCTTCAGGAAACACTATCAACAAGAGAGGTTTCGATTTCGGTAAGTCTACTTTCAAATTTTGCGTGTTTTCTCTCTCTCTCTCTCTCTCTCTCTCTCTCTCTCTCTCTCTCTCTCATCTCTCTCTCTCTCTCTCTCTCTCTCTCTCTCTCTCTTATATATATATATAATCTATCTAATTGTGCATAGAGTAGATATAGATCTTTCAAAATATTTTTATTCTTATTGGTCTATGAAGAAGCATTTGAGTTCGAGTTTGTTAGCCTCCAACGTCAGTATTATAAAGGCTGTATTGTTGACGGGTCCCAAGACAAACATCTCACAATTTTACTCCTAATTTTTGCTACACATGGAGAGTGCGGTGGAACCATGACTCCTGTCTCAACTAGTCACATTCTACTGACATCAACCCAACCCATAGGGGACGAAATCGCACTGAGCGATTTTCGTCCAATCGTTGGACATCACTACCAGCAATAGTGTCCAACGCTGGCACAAAGGTATCCCAGCTCGGCTTTGGTGGTGGGGGCCGTATGTCTCAAGTGATAGAGCGTTGGTCTCCAGATCGGAAGGTCGGTGTATTGAATCCCACGATCGTTCAATAATTTATTTGTAACTGGTTGAGTCGGTGTTGTGCTAACGTTGGACGTTAAACCAACTCAACTTAAATCTTGGCTTTGGTGACTGCGCATTAATTTTTGTTATCTTTGGTTGGAAAAAGCGAACTTTTCTCTTTACTGAATGTCTTGTACTTTTCCAAAGATGACCCTATACGTCTAAGGTTTTTGGTACGTTTTGGTACTTAAATTTTATAAATTTCAATTAAGTTCTAAAACATTTCAAAATGGCGACTACAGTTTTAGACGTAGCTAGTTTACGTTAAGAATAAAAACTTGTCACGAATACCGGCTTAGTCTATGTAAAAATTGAGTATTGACCAGGTCAGTTTTTTAGGCCTAGTTAAGGTTTACGACCCCTCATGAATTCTTAACTTAAATTTCAGTCGTAGGTTATTCCGACTTTTAGGCCTACACCTTTTCATATAACAAGAGCCTAATTATAATTATTATGATAGTAGACATTGGTGCGTAGGTACCCCTTGAGATGGCTAACATTTGTACGGAATTGGGGCGACTTACCCTAATCCTGTTCAACCAAGTCACAATACATGTACTTAAGTTTCCGGAAACTCTGCGCCATGTTACGCAACGTATGCACACTTTTCTTGAATGCAAATGGAAGCTCTTTGCTCTCCCGAAGCGCTGTTTGTGCTTCTGTAAACTCTATTTTCTGTGGCCCTATCTATTTACGCACTATTTTAGGGTTTATTATGAAAAATTATTAAAAAATCAAAGAATCAATAGTTTATTATTGTTTTAAAAGTAAAAAAAAAGTGCGTACCGCGATGCGCAATAAGTTGGCTCCCTTAGAATCTTACTTCAAGTTTTCCTTAAACTCATTGAGTGTGCCTTCTGTATCTGGTAGCCTTGGGACGCACCTTTCCAAGAAATTCGATCCACCTTTGATAACGATTTTCATCACTTACTCACCAAACAACCTAATCAGTACTTACTATAGCTACAGGCATGATATAAAAACATCAAGTATTTCTTCCATCTCTAGTGAGGCATGTTGTTGTTGTTGTTGTTGCTGTTATAGTATTTTCTATAGCTATATACATGATATAAAACATAAAGTATTTCTTCCATCTCTAGTGAGGCATAACATCTCAACATAACATTTTTTTTACATCTTTAGTTAATCATCATATCAATATCACAACATTTCTGCATCTTGAGTGTATCGTCTGAGCTCTCCCATCTTGAGCACGGTCCGTGATATCATAACACTGCGTCTTTACATCCGTAGTTACGTCAGGCCCGCTCTTTTCTCGTGAGTAATGGGGGCAGAGAAAGGTCGTAACACTGTATTTACACTGGAGTCTAACAACCCTTCATGCAAGTGGAGTTATAAATAAGAGCCAAATCCTTTGGGGAGGGGATGTGTTATGTTCTTCTCTGAAGTGTTTCGTATCGTATTCCTTCGCATCTTCCGATAAAGGTCAATGATACGCAAGAAGGGAACCACATTGGTGTATTTTACTGCTTGGAGCTTCCTGAATAAATCTGTCACTCTGTGCTGCTAGATCGCGTCAGATATGTTACGTCTCCGGCGAATGAATGTCGCACAGATCTTAGCATATCAAGCACAGCCCTTCAAATCCATGCATACAAAGTGACGTATGGTGAAGAAACTCTGATCGAACACTATATTTTGGGCGTTATCTTGCGATTAAGATTCAGTCATTTACGAAAGTACCAAAGAGATGACTAATATTCATTTTTTTAATCACTTTTTTTTCTTCAAAGACTCGAGCGAATAAAAGCGGGGGTGGGGGTGGGGTGGAAGGATGAGGCAGATACCTTTTTTTCTCTCCGTCTACTTGGGAGGATAAAATCTACATATCGCTCCTATTTCCCTCTCTCTCTCTCTCTCTCTCTCTCTCTCTCTCTGTCCATCTCTCTTGCTCTCTCTTTCTATCTATTTCTCCACCTCCATCCCTCGACTCTCTCTTTCTTTTTCTTTCTGACTCTCTGTCTGTGTGTCTCTGCCTGTGTGTTTCTGTCTGCCTATCTGTCTGTCTGTCTGTCTGCCTGTCAGTCTGTCTATATGTGTGCCTGTCTGTCTGTCTGTCCGTCATTCTGTCTGTCTGCCTGTCTGTCTGTCTCTCTCTGTCTCTGTCTCTCTCCCCCCCTCTCTCTCTCTCTCTCTCTCTCTCTCTCTCTCTTCGATGGTTCCGATCTCTTCAGAACATTTTTATACTGACTCTTTTGCCATAGCTCCTTCCACCATTTTCCGTACGCCGACAGTGATTGGTTGAAACGACATCTTAAGGGTTAACATGGGCGAGGCGCCTTAATACGGGTTAACCCATCCTGAGCCAATTCGTGGACGCAAGCTGTGGCCCTTGCTATCCAGCCCTAACGATGTTCCAGCAGACACACAGAAATCAGGGGGAGTTTAGCCCCTTTTGGCGGGAAGAAATGAAGGCGCGCCGTAATCAAGTCAGCGTTTAGGGAAAACCCAATCATTTCGTGTGGGTGGGCGCTGAGCGGTTGTCGTAACGAGACTAAAATGCGATTGTTGTTTTTGAAGTTTGGCCAGTCACACAATCATTATGTTTTGACTATCCTAGCTTAGGTAAGTTTGGTTGGTTGGTTGGATGCTCAACCTTTCAATGTCAGCTACAAAGCTATAGGCCTATCGCAGATGGGTCTCCAGACTTCAGTCTGACCATTTCACGTACTACCAGAGATACGGAGGGTCGTAAGTACAACGTCTCAGTAGCTCACAACACATCGTTAGACTTCTTATTCGCATAGTTTGAGACGCGTGGTAAGCTTACGACAACGTTGTACTTTAGACCGCATGACACCTGTTTCAACTGTTCATATTTCACATAATACTGACTCCGACCCGACCAGGGGACGAAATCTGACCAATGAATATCCCCGACAGTGGGATCGAACGAGGGACCTTCCGAATAGAAACCCGCTGCTCTACCAGTTCAGCCAAGTCGCCCCAAATAGCTTTTCAAAAGCCTCGATCGATCTACACTAATAGTATTGTTATCTAAAGTCTTGTAGTTCACCATGTAAAATTGTAATACTTAACTCTTGAATATCTAACTGCAGCAAATCATAGGTATACTGTAGGTATAATGTGGGTATACTGTAGGTATACACATGTTTTTGGCAAACACCCGATATTTCAATACGAGTACTTTACTTAAACAGTTGCAGTACACCTTCTTGGGTGGGGGCCATGAAGCCTTGGATGTTCCGTTATCGAAATCTGTTGAATAGTCGATCCAGCTATAAATTCAATGTACCTTTTCATAATCATACTCCCCCCCCCCCCTCTATATTTATCTATTATGATATTCGTTCGCTGGGATCCTTTCTTTTTACTTAATCTTTTGTTTTAATTCTTTAGTATAGACATTAAGTATATAAGTATACAGAAACTGATTCCATGGGAAGCATACCATGGACAAAGAAGAGTTGGGGGCATCAACATACTTGCTTTGGTTACCTTAAACAGGACACAAGAATAGCGCAGGTTATACCTGTTTGTGAAATGGAGGACAGAGCAACATGGGAACAGATAGTCATTGCAAAAATAGACCGCGTTCGCAATGTAGATAGATAGATAGATAGATAGATAGATAGATAGATAGATAGATAGATAGATAGATAGATAGATAGATAGATAGATAGATAGATAGATAGATAGATAGATAGATAGATAGATAGATAGATAGATAGATGGGTGGGTGGATGGATGGATGGATGGATGGATGGATGGATGGATGGATGGATGGATGGATGGATGGATGGATGGATGGATGGATGGATGGATGGATGGATGGATGGATAGATGAATGGATAGATATAAAAATATAAACATAATTGTTATATTTAATTATTTTAATAAACAAAAAGTTGTTACTTTTATCTGCCCACAGGTTTGTGTGGAAACAAAAATCCCACAAACAAGTATAATTTAATTAAAAAAAACACACACACACACACAAAACAACAACAACAAATACAAACACACCACTTCACGCCCTTACAAACATAAACATGATATTCAATAAGTCATAACGAATTAACAACAAAAAGTACTGCTGTGGTATATAAAAGGACGTAAGCGCAAACTAACCTTATGGTGCATACGTCCTTTTATTCTATGATGGCAGAATAGGTGCATGTTATAACATCGAATAACCAATAACAATAGCCATTTAAAAGATAGGATTTTTCACTCGTTCATATATGTCATCTTATTTTATCATAACTATTTATATTTTTGGTTTAATGGGTTTAGGAGCATGTTTGCATGATGTTATTAGCTACCCCCATTTATTTTTATTTTTACTGATCTATAGGGAATGTCATTTCACCCAGAGTCGTGTAACTTAGTTGGAAGACGGTTCCTCTACTAGAGGTTTTAGTGAGCTCGTCAAGCAAAATCCTTTCTGGTATATCTACCAAAAATTCACAACAACAAACGAACGGCAACATAAACTGATAAAGCGCGAAAACCACACGTGAAATCACATTCCCTGTCGTAAACTTTTTTTTGTTTCATTTTAAGTCTTATTTTATTTCTTTTCCCCATCCCACCCCACCCCAATCTTTATCCTACCTACCCTTCTCCATCCACCCCCCACCTCTCCTTGTTTTGCCTGACACCCCATCCCAGGTTTCGCTGGAATCGACAACATTGACCACATCCTCTCCACGCTCAACAAAGAGCGCCAGGACGGCCGCAACGACAACCTCAAGAGGATTAAAGAGCTCATGAGGACTTCGGGATAGTTCGGGATCACTCGGGATGGCTCGCGGTGACTCGGGCAGGCTCGTGTTCACTCGGGAAGACTCGGGATGGCTCGGGATGACTCGGAATGGCTCGGGATGACTAGAATTAATGCGAGATAGCTTGGTAGGACTTGGGATAATTCAAGATAGTTTGGAGCACTGGGGATAGTTGATCATGATTAAGTAAGGATAGTTCGGGATTCCTTTGGGTTACTTGGAATGACTCGGGATATCTCGAGATGACTCGAGTTTACTTGGGGTAGTGTGGGAAGTACAAGATACTTAGATAGTTTGGGAAACTGGTGATAGGTCGGGATGACTTTGGGATAGTTTAAGATAAATAGGGATGATTCGGAACAATCCATGGTCATTCTAAATAACTCGGGATGACTCAGAATAACTCGGTATGACCCGGAATAAATCTGGATAAGACAGATGGTTGCGAATGTCGGTATGGTTAAAAATTCAAAAAGATTTCACATATCTCTGTAATCACATAAAAGGTGAGAGAAAAAATGTTTTAGGTTGTAAGCACTTGATACTTTCTTTTTTCGGGTAGGCACTTCATTTTAGTAAGTTATTATTTTTTTTAAAGATAAATATAATAACAAGAATTAAACGAGAAAATATGTTACACATTTAAAATTATAACAAAACTGCGAGAAATTTCACAAGAAACGAAAAACAGAAACAGATTTAATTGAAGTAAAAAAAATGTTATTTAAATTGGCTACTGTCTTTTAAGATTGCAACAAAACAACAACGCTCTATTATACAATCACCATATTTCATAACCAATATAAATGATCAGAAGATGATAAATTCTTACAAAAGTCTAACACCTGACTGAGATGGTTCAGTGCCGTAGTGGGTGACATTTTCGCTAAATTTCACCGTACCTTAAAGATGGGCGGGGACAAACGTTATTTGCGACATGCTACAAAAACAAAAGATTTAGGCATAGCTTTTGGGAACATTTCTAAACAAGTTTTGGGAAGAACAAGGAAATAAATTGTCTAGATTTCCAGCTAAATTGTCTCAAATCGTATAATGATAAAAAAAGAAACAAAAAAAAAAAAAAAAAAAAACAACCAAAAAAAACTGCCACATTTGAAAAAGAGAAAAGGATGAAGATATGCACAAAGTAGGCTACAGAATCATTCGCATTGATGACTGTATTTTCAAAATGAAATGAATGTTTTCCTTGGAGAATAATCGTGTCAATGTTAGACTATAAACTCTTTACACAATATTTAGAGAAGAACATTGTATTGGCTATTTCTAAACATGTCTGTAACGAAATAAAAAAAAAAAAAAAAGAGAAAATTTTTAGTCCTAAACACGGGGAGCCACCGAGAGTAAATGCATTGACGTAGCATATTCGTCTTTCTCAGCGTTATTAGTAATCCAATAAAAAGAGAACCCATACTAAGACTTGGTTTTATTTTATGTAACATGATGTAGACCCTTTTTTTTTTGTTTTACTGTTAGTGTAATGTTGGATGTTCTGCCATTTTTATCCTTGCTGTGACGTGCTTTCCCATCCTGTCTGAACTCTCCCAATAATTATTCCTCATTTATTGTTTCTTAGTATCTATTATTTCTTTTGCCGTTTTCTATTTTATCAGAATGAAATGGTTTCGTTCATAAGATTTGTTCAATATTTATTTCCCTTTCTTGCGATGAGACAACGATTATTTTTCATTTAATCAAAATAAATTTTAGTACCATTGAAATTTTGGTAAAACAATTTTCGTTTGTTCATTTTTATTTCATTATTAAAAATGTTTTCTTCTCTTGAAAACAATTATATGTTAATTCTTTGTAGCAAAGTGTAACACTAGAAGCAATATCGCGGCAAGATCAGATGCCAAATCTCCACAATTTAGCCAAATTATGATGATGATGATGATGTTGATGATGATGATGATGATGATGATGATGATGATGATGATGATGATGATGATGATGATGATGATGATGATGATGATGATGATGATGATGATGATGATGATGATGATGATGATGATGATGATGATGATGATGATGATGATGATGATGATGATGATGATGATGATGATGATGATGATGATGATGATGATGATGATGATGATGATGATGATGAAGATAATCACGATAGTCATGATGATCATTATGGTGATGAAGATGATGATGATAATAATGATGATGGTGATGATTATGAAGATGCTGGAAAGCCGAGTGGTGGACGAAGCGCAATGCGCGCTGGGAACACACAGGGATAGATGAAGCGTAATGCTTTGTCCAGTACCTTTATTCTACGACCACTTGACCTCAATTTAAACCCACCTTAGCTAGGTTAAAACATCTAAGTCTATTTTTTTTTTAATTTCGACGCAAAAGGAACTCAAAAGGCAATGAAATGTTTTCGATGCAGTCCGCATACACAGTTTGATTTCAGTCTGAAAAACAAAACAAAGTAAACAAAAAACAACAACAACAATAAAATAAAAAAACAAATCACTGGGGAAAGATTAATGATGATGATGATGATGATGATGATGATGATGATGATGATGATGATGATGATGATGATGATGAAGATAATCACGATAGTCATGATGATCATTATGATGATATCCATTGTGATATACCTACAAAGTAGTTTTCATGTTACCAATTTTTGTTCAAAGGAGACAACAAGGAAACTACAATGGATATAACACGGCTATCATCAGAATTAATATTTGAGGAAAAATGTCCACATCTCATGCCCCTCTATATTTACCAAGTATGTGCTTGCAGCGTAGTACGCTGCTGGGAAGCCGGGTGGTGGACGAAGCGCAATGCGCTGCTGGGAACACACAAGGATAGACACAGCGTAGGGCTTTGTCCGGTACCTTTATTCTACGACCACTTGACCTCAATTTAAACCCACCTTTGCTAAGTTAAAACATCTAAGTCTATTTTTAAAAAATTCGACGCAAAGGGAACTCAAAAGGTAATGAAATGTTTTCGATGCACTCCGCATACACAGTTTGATTTCAGTCTGGAAAACAAAACAAAGTAAAAAAATAACAACAATAAAATAAAAAACAAATCAGTGGGGAAAGATTCTACATTTATTCATTGTCTAAGTTAAGGTACTGTAAATTCCCAAGGTAAAACCACAAGGAATATATAATCTGTAAAAACGCTGCCACTAGTAGATCTATCGTCTTTAACCAGTTCCAGAGTCGGCCGACCAAACGCGCCCTTAGTAGATCTATCGTCTTTCCGGCCGACCAAACGCTACCCCTAGTAGATCTATCGTCTTTAACCAAAGTTCCAGAGCCGGCCGACCAAACGCGCCCTAGTAGATCTATAGGTCTTTCCGGCCGACCAAACGCTGCTCTCAGATGATCTATCGTCTTTAACCAAAGTTCCAGAGCCGGCCGACCAAACGCGCCCTAGTAGATCTATAATCTCCAAACAAAGCTAATTAAATCTACACTATCTTATCAACGCCGACTCAAGAAGCTCTATAACCTCCAAACAAAGCGGCCCTAATTAAATCTATACCATTCTATCAAGGCCGACCCAAGAAGATCTCGATTCTATAATCTAGAAACCTAGCTTTCCATCCCCAGCATCTTTTTGGTGGCTAGAGTGGGCAAGTCGACCAGTTGATGGAGGGTTTTCTCCAGGTCGCCGATCTTCAGGCAGATGAGGCAGGGCTGGAGACACACCCAGAAGCCGCCCACGATAAACGCTACGGGCCAACACACGAAAAACAGCAGGAACAGCCATATGATGAACAATAGGATATCTGAAAAAAACAACAACATATGTATGATCGAAAATAATAATAATAACGATATCTGAAACAAAGCATTCGATACTCATAACGATATGAGTGATAAATCGTGCGATACTCAAAATAGAATTATTAATACTCAATCCGGTGCATATAACAATATGAGTAATAACCAACGCGGTGCATATAACAATATGAGTAATAACCAACGGGGTGCTTATAACAATATGAGTAATAACCAACGCGGTGCTTATAACGTACTTTTCTCTATTTTTCCTCCTAATTAAAGAAAATGTTAGAAATGTAACATTAAAACCAGCACTGTTTGCGTGATTCACACGAATATGGAAAACCGAACCACAGTTTGCTTACTAGCCATGTTGATGTAGAGAAAGCTTGCTCACTGTCTGTGGAAGATTAACAAAGTTCAACTCACTGGGCAAGTCCACCACGTGACAATGAAAAATGGTGGAACTAGGATTCTGAAAAAAGAAAAAAAGAAAAACATCTTTTTATGTAATGAAAACAGAATGTTGAATTTAAACTGATTAGAATGCAGATTTAAAAAGAAAAGGTGAAAAAAAAATATTAAAAAAAACAACAATGCTATTACCATGAGCAATGCATCATAAAAAATCGTCATAAAAGATAGAGAGAGTGAAAGAGAGATAAAGAGAGAGAGATAGATGGAAAGAGAGAGAAATAGAGAAAGGCACAGAGAGAGATAGACAGATAGAGATATAGAAAGAGAGAGAGAGAGAGAGAGAGAGAGAGAGAGAGAGATAGAGAGAGGGAAGAGAGAGGAAGGTAGAAAAAGAGTGATGGATGGATAGAGAGAGAAAGAAAGAGGGAGATAGATAGACTGATGTAGAGAGAAATAGAGAGACGCGCAGAGAGAGAAAGGCACAGAGAGAAAAGCAGAGAGAGAGAGAGAAGAGAGAGAGAGAGAGAGAGAGAGAGAGAGAGAGAGAGAGAGAGAGAGAGAGAGAGAGAGAGAGAGAGAGAGCGAGAGAGAGAGAGACAGAGATCGTTAAATCCTTTCGTGTTGATATAGACATGTAAAACCGAGATGTACCTTTTAATTGATTTCTATTTTCTTTTTTCTTTCTCTCGTAGAAATGAATTCTAAAGCTGAATATTTATCCCTAGCTATCTCTAAAGCAATGACTTTGTAATAAGACAAGGAAAGGGAAGAGAGACAGAGACAGAAAGAGAAGGAGAAAGAGGGAGATAGATACATGTAGATTGGTGGATAGAGAAAGAGAGTGGAAAGAGAGAAAATTAAAAAAAGAGACGGAGATAGAGAGATAGAGAAAGAAAGATAGAGAGAGAGAGAGAGAGAGAGAGAGAGAGCGAGAGAATGGGAGCAAGAGTGTTTTATCCTATCTCCAATGAAAATAAGAGGGAGATAGGACTAAGCATCTGTGAACAGACGAAGTACTGAAGAAAAACCGCTTTGAGGCAAAAAGCTAATTCATTCCTAAAGGTAGGCGAATGTAATCGGAACACAAGAAGTCGTTACGCGATCAGCTGAAACAAGTTTGCGAAATCCACGCGACCAACTTTATGCTGATTAAAATCGCGCTTACCACAGAGCGACAGGAAAACGCCTCGGTGTTTGTATTAATTGGGTGATCTATTGGTGGGCAGAAAAATGTCACCACAAGTGCGCATATATATAATTATATATATATATATATATTTTCGCTTATTTCCTGCTCAAGAAGGAACTTTTTTGTGTTGATAATTACATCTATTTCTAGAGTGCGAACAATAAAATAATATGAAGTAATTTCCCTCTCTCTCTCTCTCTCTCTCTCTCTCTCTCTCTCTCTCTCTCTCTCTCTCTCTCTCTCTCTCTCTCTCTCTCTCTCTCTCTCTCTCTCTCTCTCTCTCTGTCTCTCTCTCTCTTGTCTCTCTTTTTGTATCTCCCTCCCTGAACGCGAATTAATGACCTGAACTGCATTAAATAACTTTGGTCTACATACTATGTTTTATAACTAATTATACTGCGGCTTTTTGTGTTTGTGTGTTACATAAACATAATGAGAGGCGGTTAGTTAGTGATCGAATTATACCAACAAGATAGAACTTTTTTTCTATTGTATTGCTAGTGGGAAAATTAAATTCATGCCATGACATATTTTCATAATTTTTCATAAAATTATTATAATGAAGATTTATCACATCCATAGACATATAACTATTATATAAATCTATGAATACAGTCAAACCTGTCTGAGACGACCACTGAAGATCCTGGGTCAAAGTGGTCGTCTTGGACAGGTGGTCGTCTTGGACAGGTCAAACTGTACTACTACTACATGTACATCCAATTTATTGCGGACCAAACTAATCGCAGCGCTTAACTCGCTACCATGGAATTTTTTAGGTCCGTTGGCGTCCGTTACAGATGGACGCGGGTCAGATTCGCTGGGTGTGCGCTAACGGTGGTCTTCTAGTTAGTGAACGAGCTCCTCCGTCAAGTAGACGTGCGGACTGGCGAGGACGACAGAAGCACCATAGCGGTCTAAAACTTATGCACTCCGTGTAAGCCCTGATGCTGCCACCGACCAAACAAGTAGAGGACACAATCCTACAAACATTTGATGTTTTCGCCACATCGTTGGATCCAAAGGGGAACTCCATTCCCAAAATTCTTATGAAAAAAAAATCAAACAACAACAACAACAAACACACACACAACAACCAACCAACAAACAAACAAACAAACAAACAAACAAAAACACCAAAAACAACAACAAAAAACAAATAAGATTAAGAAAGAACAATAATTGTTCTTTTTGTATTTGCTTTTGTGGGTTTATTTCCACTTATTGAAGACGATTTTCTATATTTTGATTTAGATCTAGATCTAGTCTTGTGACGAGAACTAGATCTAGATCTTATCTGAATTCTAAATCTATGGTTAAACAAAAACTTTTACAATTTTCTATCTAGATCTAAATCCCTATCTGATGACATTATCCGCACATTAAAGAAAGGGGATAAATCTAGAGATCTAGAACCAACCTGAAGTTAGTTTTGGATGTGAATTAATTCCAAATACAGTTTTGATGAAGATCTAGATCTAGTTTTACCCAAGATTTTAAATACAGCAATGAAGTCTTGGTAATTTTTAGGTTGACTTTTTTTTAGTGGAACAGGTGACGTCCGCGCAACCAACAAAAACCCGTTCACACTCAATGCTTTTCGGGTTTTCAATGTAAACATTCAACTTCGTCCGCAAGTCGCAACTATTGGTTATAATAAACATGAAAAAGATTGACTGCCTTGTATGTAGCCTCAGAAGATATTAGACGAGTTAAATATACTACTGTTTACCCACGAAATTTGTGGTCTATTCGTTTTTTTCCCTTTATTGTCACTTCTGTTCTTCATCCTCCCTCTTCGCCTCGATCAAAATAGTGTATCTCTCCTAGTCCAATTCCAGACCACTTCTTCTTTTTCTTCTTCTTCTTCTTCTTCTTCTTCTTCTTCTTCTTCTTCTTCTTCTTCTTCTTCTTCTTCTTCTTCTTCTTCTTCTTCTTCTTCTTCTTCTTCTTCTTCTTCTTCTTCTTCTTCTTCTTCTTCTTCTTCTTCTTCTTCTTCTTCTGGGGGGCGTGGTCTTGGGGTAGAACATCGGCTTCCGACGCAAAAGGTCCGGGTTCGAGTCCAATGTTGAGGTGCATTTACAATAATAAATTGTTCTGCAGATACTAAAATCACCTCTTGCGTTTTACTAATTTGTGAAATGAGGTCACTTACTGAAAGCGCCATTGCTGTAGTCGTTGACGCTAGCAGTATTGTGGAGTGTGGCCGCGTATTTTTAACTTTCGCTGGATGAACTTTACATAAGTGTTGTTTGTTCACACCGCTACACATATCGGTCGACCGTCAGCGACTCATCAAGTAATCAATATGTGGTCACCTAATTAGTAGCGATAATGTCTTATATCATATAAGAACCAAATATCTAACTCTATAGAAGTTTCCTAGAAATCAGATAGTACAATGCACGGCTGAGGTGACAATTAGTGTTTGGTCAGTTAGATCTAGAGTCTGGGGAAAAGATTGCGAGGTGTGCCGTCAGAACAGGAAATTAAACTGATCTGTAGTGCAAACTACACAATCTCGTGTCTATAATAATGGATCTATCTGTCCTTACAAACAAAAACACAAAAAAAAAAACGTTTTTGATCAGCCAGGGGAGGGCGGGAGGGAGGAGAGGATGGGCGAGCTGACGCAAGTAAAAGAGCCTTTAGCTCCCAATCGGAAAGTACGCGGTTTGAAACCACAGTCCGTAAAATTCTTATTTGTCGGATCTCGTCCCCTCTTGGTTAGTTTAGGCCTCTTGATTCCATGTGGAACACAGGGCCGCAACAAATTCCCTCCACCGAACTCGGTTCTGGCTAGTCCTCTTCAGTTCCGTCCATGTACTACCAGCCGCTTTTATCTCAGCATCGGTGCTTCGCCGCCAAGTCTGTGTCTGATGTCTGACCTTGCATTTACCTTGGGGGTTCCACTCCAGGGCTTGCCTTGTGATGTTGGATACTGGTTTTCGTAGTGTGTGGCCTATCCAGCCCCATTTGCGCTTTCTGATCTCCGTCTCGATGGGGGTTTGCTTCGTTCTGTCCCACAATTCTTTGTTCAGGCCACATAACGTTGAGGATTTTTTCATGGTTGTAGTTTGGTTTCTAATTTTTCAAACTGCGTGACACAATGATTTCGATGTGCCGCCGATGGCATAAGGAACGTAACGGAAAATCATGTCTCAAAACTTGTCGCCATTTTAATTTTTTTTTTTAATTTAAGCTTAATTTGAATCCAGTACGGATTATTGTGGCAAATCACTCAACGGGGTCCCAGTAATTTGTTACAAATGCCCATGGAATCAAACTATTTGTCCTTAAATACATAGCTTTTGAACCTGTAAAAATAAAATGAAAATTTTGCAGATTTGATAAGTTCAGTTTTTTAATCCTTATTATAAAATCTATTTCACCGCGTGGTTTATGCTATGTGACTTGGTTGAGATATGGCGATTAATGGAAAGGGAAACAAGAAGAACAAAATTTTTTCTTTGTGTACACATGGGTTTGGGATTATCTAAATGAACAAATTACGGCCGGAAATTTCTTCGAAAGAAGGACTAATGTTGCAATGGAATAAACAATGATTGAAACAAATTGTAGGAACTGTTCTTTTCTCTGTAATTTCACCAGAACGTACCTGTGAGAAAAGGTGTGATTTTGAGTTTTGTTCCCTCGGTCTCCGGATAAAGGTATTTATTATAAAAGAGAGAACAGATTTTTTCGATAACCAAGAAAAGGCAACTTTTATGATCAGCTTGAAACTGAAACAGATGCATGTTGGAATCCAAAATGAGAAAAAAATTTGAAAGTCATAAAACAGACATTTAAAACCTAAAAAGGTGAAATTTTAAACTCAAAGAGACGAAGTTAGAAATATAAAAAATGAGATTACAAACCCAATGAGATTTATTAAAAACCCATACAGATGAAATTTTAAACCCAACGATAAAATTTGAAACCCCCAAAAAGGTACAATTCAAAACCCAATAAGATAAAATTGGAAACATAAAACATAAAATATAAAAAAAAACACCAAAAAGATGAAATTTCAAGACCCATAAAGATGCGATGTTAAATCCAAAAAAATAAAATGAGAAATAAGCACAATGTTGTGTCACTTGCGTCAGCTGGACCCAGGGATCATGGTAGAGGGGGACTGAGACAACTTATGATTGACTATCAAATAAGACAGAACACCAGCAACAGAAGTCAGAACAGACGGAAACACACATAGGGCGTTGCTAGGTTCTCAGTCGTTGAGAAAAAAAAAACCAAACAAGAACAACAACAACAAACAAATAAAAAAATAAATGAGATTGACAGAGACAACCACAGAAGTAGGTCTAAATTCACTTTGACAACACTTTGTGATAATAATGATTGTGTATACTTTATTGGAATGATTAGATTTTTCATATTTTAAATTAAAAGCATGTTTATGAAACTCGAAATATGCAATGTTCAACTATATCAAAATACAAACATGAGCATTTTTGTTCGTTCTCCCAATGTTTTAGGCAATAGGGAACTCCTTTTTTAAACACGTTCCCATAAAATTGGGGGCTTTCTTTTGAACAGCGGTCCCACAAAGTTGTAGGTAGACATGTTAGTTTATGAAATAATTATGCATTCCAGTTCATGCTGCATGTAAGTAACATTACTTGAAATAACTTAAGTCATTGTTCTATTTAACATTTTATGCACTTTTCAATAAACCGATGTAAGAGGTGTTATGGATATGTGGTGGGAAAAGCCAATAAACTCATAAAAAGTTTAAAAGAAAAAGGAAAGGTTAAGCTATTGGAATTTATCTGTGAAATTTGCAAAAGCGATGGTAGTGATAATGTATAACTATTAATCAAATAATGATGTTTGTGAAGAAAAAAAGGCATTGGTCGAACGCTTAATTGAACAGTGCAGTCTGTTTAAAAAGTGATCACAACTAAATGGTCCAAGAAATGGCGAAAACCATCACCGGATCTTCCAGTGCGTTTGTCGGCACATCTGGAAGATACTGTGTGGTGTACATAACTGTGTGTGTGTTTTTTTTTAATTTTAGTATTTTACTCTCATACACGCGGCAAACGGTTACATGAACATGTAGAATCATACATATGATAACCGGTTGTATGAAGACATAGAACCATACACCTGGCAAACGGTTATATGAAGACTCAGAACCATATACCTGGCAAACGGTTATATGAAGATAGATACCAACACACCTCACAACCGGTTATATGAAAATAGATACCAACACACCTCACAAACGGTTATATGAAGATAGATACCAAAACACATCACAACCGGTTATATGAAGATAGATACCAATACACATCACAACCGGTTATATGAAGATAGATACCAATACACATCACAACCGGTTATATGAAGATAGATACCCATACACATCACAATCGGTTATGTGAAGATGTATAACCATACACACGGCACACGGTTATATGAAGATGTAGAACCATACACACGGCACAACCGGTTATATGAAGATGTAGAACCATACACACGGCACAACCGGTTATATAAAGGTTTACAACCAATCATCCGGCAAATGCGCTGGGCCAAGCGAGGAGAATCAGCACCAGTGACCAGATCGTTGTGTTGCAGATGCTGGACGCTATTTGGGCACTGCGAGAAACAAGAAGATAAGATAAAACGAGGTAAGAGAAGAGAAGATAAGTAAGAGAAGACAAGATAAAATAGAATATAGGATAAAATACGAAAAGAGAAGAGAAGATTCGACAAGAGAAGAAAAGACAGGATAAAATACGAAAAGAGAAGACAAGATTCGACAAGAGAAGAAAAGACAGGATAAAATAGGAAAAGAGAATACAAGATTCGACAAGAGAAGAAAAGACAAGATAAAATAGGAAACACTTCATTGATTTGACGTGGGGACATTCAAAACGGACATTTCTCGTTAGATTAAACGTAAGGATATACATGTATTAAACACAGTTGTACATTAACTAAGTATACGACCGTGAATTTTAGTGGACATTATGACCTCAAAACTAGTGTTTTGGATTTTTTTTCCATTTTCAATTCTGATTTTTAAAAAACCAGTCACTATTTTGTTACAGCGCGTAATACTGTCAAAGAACCGTCTGTCATATATGCATTGCGGCTGACGTTAGACGTTAAAAAGCCAACCAATCAACCAACCAACCAAACAACCAAAAAATCGACCAACTAACCATCCAACACACCAACCAACCAACCAACCAACCAACCAACCAACCAACCAACCAACAAATCGATCAACTAACCATCCAACACACCAACCAACCAACCAACCAACCAACTAAACAACCAACCAACAAATCGACCAACATACCAAACAACACACCAAACAACCAACCAACCCAATAACACCCATAACAATGACCAACCTGCAACTTCTTTCCCGCCCACGATGTTCTCGGCGCACTTTCTGGGCAGCGTGACGAGATACTCGATGGACTCCTTGATCTTCTCGACCCTCAGACACACGGCAAACGGCTGCACAAGGATGTAGATCCACAGCACGAAGGTCGCGATGGGATACGCGATGAAGATGAGGATCAGGAGCCACAGGATCGTGTTACAAATGTTCTTTATCATCGTGTCTTTGGGGGGAGCGCGAGAGCACCTGTGGAGCAGAGGAGATTGTGCTAAGCTCAGTTGACCTGAGTTGAGTTGAAGTGGGTTGAGTTGAGTTGAGTTGAGTTGAGTTAAGTTCAACTGAGTTGAGTTAAGTGGAGCTGAGTTGAGTTGTGTTGAGATGAACTGAGTTTAGTTGAGTTGAGCTGAGTTGAGTTGAACTGAGTTGAGTTAACGTGCAACCGCGTCAGCAAACAGGCCGTAATGTGGACGGGCTTACGTGGTTGAGCGTTGTTGTCCAGAACAAAATGTCTGCGCGCCTGTCTCGTGTGTAACAGCACAAAGAAATTTGTCAGACGTCAGTCTTATGAGCCATCCACAATATGGCCTATGTAGAGCTGATGTTGGACGTCAGGCAATTAAACAAACCAAACAAACCGACCAGTGGTTAGACTTCTGCTTGTTGAACGTGACTCATGACGTCATACACAGTGGAATAAGCTTTGACCTTTGATGAAATCTCATTTCCTATATTGATGCTAACATTCTAATTGAAAAATTATCGGCAGGTGTAGAGGACTAACTCAACTCGATACTCACGCGTTTGGAGAGGGTAAATCATGCAAGCCAAAAATCACAACACTTCTAAACTTAGACCCAAGACTAAGGGTTTTTAATTACTACATGTTAAAAAATACCCTCGATCGTCTAAGTTTAGAGCGCAGTTGTACTTATAACACTTGACGACTAACACAAATCGATGCCCTAATGTATGCCAATGAAAAAAGTGTGCAATACATAATTATTAATTAATAGATAATATATGCGACAGTGACGCATTTCATGAAAGTTCAATATATATTTAATTTAATGATTTTATCTTCGATTTCAAATAGTACATGGTTACCGGCTTCGGCACTCCCCGAAATATTCCCTAGTGAAGCATCGCTAGACCTGGTTGGTTGGTTGGTTGGTTGGTTGGTTGGGTTGGTTTAACGTCCAACAGCAGCACTATATAGGCTATATTGTGGACGGGCTCCAAGTCGGACGTCTGACAATTTTATGTGCTGCTACACGCGAGACATGGCGGGGATACCATGACTCCTGTCTCAGTCGGTCACAATTTTCTGACATCGACCCAACCAGTAGGGAACGCAACAGCCAGGATTCGAACTCGGGACCTTTTGCGTCGAACTCGGGACCTTTTGCGTCGGAAGCCGATGTTCTACCCCTGGATCACCGCGCCCCCCTCGCTAGAAATATCCCCAGGCAAGAAAACTGTGACTTCAGCACGAAGACCTTATTATTGGGTTCTCGCGACAACGCAAAGCGCGATAAATATAGGGCTCACCTAGGGCTCACCTAGGGCTCACCTAGGTCTCACCTAGAACTTTGACACTTTGCGCGCTTGGTTTTGCTGATGTTCTTCTTTGTACAAACAAAATGCTCATATGACAATAGAAACAGTGGTGTGAATACTGCGCGCAAAGAGAGGCATGTCTGTGTTGACCACTTTTCGAGATCACCGGGTCCCTAGTGGCATCTCCGGGGCCCGTTAACTTGTACCTTCTTTTACCAAGACCTGAGTAGTCATTTTCAAGTGAACGAAGAAGAAGAAGAAGAAGAAGAAGAAGAAGAAGAAGAAGAAGAAGAAGAAGAAGAAGAAGAAGAAGAAGAAGAAGAAGAAGAAGAAGAAGAAGAAGAAGAAGAAGAAGAAGAAGAAGAAGAAGAAGAAGAAGAAGAAGAAGAAGAAGAACCAAGACCAGAACCAGGGGGTTTGGAAAGTATAATTCCTGTGCACTATGAGCGCTGAGGTGTGTGTGTGTGGGGGGGGGGGGCACTTCAAGCTGTAGAGCGTTTATCTCCCTCCGGACTGAAAGGTTCGCGGTTCGACACCCACGATCAATCAAAAATTAATTTCTTTGTCCTATTTCGTCCCCTACTGGTTGGATCGGTGTCAGTATAATGCGACCAGCTGAGATAGGAGTCCAGGTCTCCCCGCCTTGCCTCGTATGTAACATCACATAAAATAAAATTGTCAAATGAAAGTCGTTATGCCCGCCACGATATAGAAATTTAGGTCTATAATTCTGAAGTTTGACGTTGAACAATCAACTCAACTCGGCTCAAATTCCCATCATGGCCACCGGAGTACACAGTTCTAGCACATTTTGAATCGCAACAACTACGATAGTTCTTATGACGGAAATCTCTAAGCTTATAGCCCGTTTTACTACCTAGATCAAAACCTAGATCTAGATCGAAATTAAATCCATATTTAGATCTATACTCCTAATCCATTAGATCTATCGTGTGTGTTTACATACCAATTGTTGCACAATTTCGATTTAAATTTCGATGAAAATAAAAACGTAGATCTAGATTTGACTCTGTAGTGTCTGGAGGGGTATTTGCACAATAGTTATTTAAATGATTTTGAGGAAAACTAAAAATAATATTCAAAGTAAATAATATTGAATCGCAAAAAAGAAGATTTCCAGGGTAGATCCAGATCTAGATCTTTACGGGGAAAAAAAATAGTATTTGCCAGCACAATGCCAATTATAAACTCAATTTCCGGTTTTAGTTGAATGTGGCATTACTACCAAACATTCATTTGTACATTAGGCAACAACACGGTGTGAAATCGGTAAATGCCTCTACAATTAACATTTTTTAAAACTAGAATACTAATAAATTAATTTTGTTCATTGATTTTTGGTTACTGCAACAAAAAAGTAATTTTCGTCATTATTTTGTCAACTACCCGTGTTGTAATATTTGGGTTGATTGCTTGACGTCCAACGTTTGCACCATATGCGCTATATAGTGGACGGGTCACAAAACAAACGTTCGACAATTTCCATTACAACACAGAGATGAAGCGCCTGCCCTACACTTATGTCTCAGTTGGTCACACTATACCGACACCGACCCAACCACTGGTCACATTATACCGACACCGACCCAACCACTGGTCACACTATACCGACACCGACCCAACCACTGGTCACATTATACTGACACCGACCCAACCACTGGTCACATTATACTGACACCGACCCAACCACTGGTCACATTATACTGACACCGACCCAACCACTGGTCACATTATACTGACACCGACCCAACCACTGGTCACATTATACTGACACCGACCCAACCACTGGTCACATTATACTGACACCGACCCAACAACTGGTCACATTATACTGACACCGACCCAACCACTGGTCACATTATACTGACACCGACCCAACCAGTAGGGGACGAAATAGCACAAATACAATTTTAATTGATCCTGGGTTTCGAACCACGGACCTTCCGCTTGGAGGGCAACGCTCTACCACCTGCGCCAGTTGCCCTCTGTAATGATGTAAAACAAACAAGTGACTGGTGAGTCAGCCATAAGAAACTTACGGTGAATAATATTATTATTATTATTATGTTAGTGAGTAACGATAATGTTTTTCACACGTTTGGACCTAGCACGCAGTATTCCTCCAAAGTAACGTAGAGGCGTGTTTTAGAGGGAGGGAGAGAGAGAGAGAGAGAGAGAGAGAGAGAGAGAGAGAGAGTCTGTCTCTCTTATCCTCTATGTCTCTGCCTGTCTGTCTGTCTCTGTATCTCTCTGCGTCTCTATCTTTATCTCTATATCTGTCTGTCTGTCTCCCTCCCTCTTTCTCCCTGTCTTTGTCTGTTTCTTTCTTTGTCTGTCTCACTCTCTCTCTCTTTCTCTCTCTCTCTCTCTCTCTCTCTCTCTCTCACACACACACATACACACACACTCACTGTCTCTATCTCTATCTCTGCCTATATCAATATCTCTGTCTCTGTTTGTATGTCTGCCTGTCTGTCTCCCTTCCCCTTTTCTTTCTCTCCTTATCTCTCTCCCATCCTTTCCCTCTCTCCCTCTCTCTCCGTCTCTCCCTCTCTCCCGCTCTCTCTCTCTCACACACTCTCTCTCTCTCTCTCTCTCTCTCTCTCTCTCTCTCTTTCTTTCCCCTGTACCCAAATTAATCAGGATGGGTGACATGACGTGCACCCCCTACTCCAGATGAAGGTGTGACAAACAAGATGCTATCGCGGGGATGACACAGAACGCCGTAACCATCAGCGCTATCAACCCAGCCAGCTCTCACCGTGGACGAATCGTGCTATGAGAACAAAAGTCTATCCTGATGCAAATTATAAAAAAGGTAGATAGAACCTTCTTATTGTCAGGTCAGGAAATGCAGACCAAAAAGTGTAAGAAATCCCGACCAAACAATACGACTTTTGGAGTAAGGTTGGCAAACGTGACTGTGTAGCGAAGATCTGTGCTGTGGTCGCGGTAGAAACCCTGAGGCTGTGCTGAATTATGCATTTTTTCATCTCTGACTTGGAGAGAGAACTCCGATCTTAGAAGTAGATAAGGGCGGAGAAAATACATTGTACTCAACAAGCAGGCAGATCTGTAATAAAGGGTGGAGGGGAAAAAAGGGGGGATGGGGGTCAAATTCGAAGGAAACAATGATTTAAAGTCGTAAGTACAACGTTGCGCTTAGCTTACAACCCGTCCTGAGATATGCGAATAAGAAAGCCTGCGGTGAGTTGTGAGCTACCGCGATGTTGTACTTACGGCCCTTGGAAGAGCACACAAGAGAAGCTCGTATAACTGTAGAAGGAGAGGCGACGTTGTTTGACACGTTAATATTCGATAGGGCCTACGACCAGTTGTAACCTACCGCAACATTGTACTTATAACCCCTCCAACGCCGAGTCTTAACCCTTCTTATTTGTATATTGTTACGAGTTGTAAGCGACCGTGGCATTGTACTTACAACCCCTCCAACGCCGAGTCTTAACCCTTCTTATTCGTATATTGTTACGAGTTGTAAACAACCTTGACTCTGTATTTACGGCCCCTGGAGTAGAACATCGGCTTACGACGCAAAAGGTCCGTGGTTCGAGCCCTGGCGATTTCGCTCCCTACTGGTTGGGTCGGTGTCCGTTTAATGTGACTGGCTGAGACAGGAGTCATAGTATCCCCGCCATGTCTCGTGTGTGGCAGCATGTAAAATTGTCAGACGTCTGTCTTGGGGCCCGTCCACAATATAACCTATATAGTGATGATCCTGGGCGTTCAACCAACTCAATTACTACTACCAGCGCTTGAGTAATTAATTCTGAACGTGCCCTTAATGCCTGTTCCTCACGCGGAGAGGACCTAGGTGTAAAGATAATTATTATATTATTGAACTTACCATTGATATCATGCGACTAATCTATTTCACAGCCATATTTATTGATCATATTTGGGCCAAAATAGTGAACATTCATTAGAAATATGAATTTTCCCTTAATTACAAATAATAATAATAATACATGATAATTATTCCTGTAAAGCAAATAGCAGCACCATTTGAGAGTACAATGTGACCAGCTATGACAAGAGTCCAGGTCCCCCCGCTCTGTCTCTTGTGTGGCGTCACACAAAACTGTCAGACGTCAGTCTTGGGACCAATCAACAATAAAGCCTATATTGTGTTGTGTTTGGATGCTAAGCAAACACCATCTGAGAATGTCTCTACTCTACTTCACTTTACAAAACATCGTTTAAAAAAAATAAAAGGTGGAAAGCCTTTACGTAGTACCACACACAAACAAACACGCATTCATGTTGCATCGTTCTCTATAGAGGGAGGGAGAGAATTCTCTCCCTCTCTTCGGGTTTAACGTCTCCTAGGTTCCCCTGGGGGATCCTATACGGCGACATTCATGTTGCAGCACCAAAGCGTATACATATATATATATATAAACGTGCGTTTTAAGCAATGGTAACGAACTGTAGTTAGAGGGCATGAACCTTGGTTAAGGGTCAAGTTTGTATATAAACCATGAGGATTGGGTAAGACTCAACCAGTGATATTCTGTTAGTGCATCTCTCTTGCAGAGAACTGACAAGCGCAGCAGTTGAGTTTTTTCAGCATCTTCCCCCCGTGGCATAGAACCCCCCGGGTCAAATTTAGATCTCTTCTCTACCCAATCAGACGATATCTGTATTGTAGTTGACGCAAACAGACTCCTGTTATAAAACGCAGGTTTCAAGTAACTCGGTCTTTGAGACTTTTTAAAATTCTTTATTTTAGAAAAGTTGCGCTTAAATTTAATATTGATAGTTTATTATAAATATAATACTACCATAATATTCAATAGTTCCCTGAAGAGAGGGGCGCAATGGCGACCTCCGATCTGTGAGTAAAACAGGCGTAATTTTCATAATATAATTATAATTTTTATATTACCGATATGAAAGAAGAAATAGAGAGTAGGGGGTTGGCTAAGGGGGAGTAAGAAGTATAAAGCGGTTGGAAAATAGAGAGAGAGAGAGAGAGAGAGAGAGAGAGAGAGAGAGAGAAAGAGAGACAGACAGACAGACAGACA
>RQTK01000643.1:225427-240688 GCA_003991915.1 Elysia chlorotica
CTATCTATCTATCTATCTATCTATCTATCTATCTATCTATCTATCTATCTATCTATCTATCTATCTATCTATCTATCGTATTATACGTTCACACACGTCCTTATGGTCGTGAGTCGCCATTTCTATTGAGTACATGACCGTATTGTCATGCCGCCCCTTTCCGACCTTCACCTCCAAACCCCTCCTCCCTCCTCTTGTCCACCCCTCTCCGTCTTCTTCTCTTCAAATTTTCACACTCTCTTTTGAACTACACCCTCTCCTTTAGTCCATCTCTCTCTCATCCCTCCCTCTCTCTCTCTCTCTCTCTCTCTCTCTCTCTCTGTCCATCTCGATCATCTTCCTTACTCTATATCCTCCTTCCCTGCCGCAGCACATTGATGTAAATAAGACCAGTAGTTATTATGGACTGTATACGTACCAAACTTCTCTCGGAAAGATCACTGACTTGGAAAACTTCCTGGTATGAAGCCTGCACGGCTGTTTGTCAGTGGTTGTCTCCGCACAATGAAACCTCCCTCCGTGTCGCCTTACTGTCACGGACTTCGCGCTCCACACGACCATACAATGATGACGCTCTAGTCACGCCCCTAAGGTATAGGGGGTTTCTGATCGCTCATTGGCTCCGTAAGTCCAAGATTCACCTATTGATTGGAGGCCGGTGCAGATTCCCTCGCCTATCGTCGCCGTTTTGCTATGGACGCCCCTGCTGCAAGGCCTCAGTTAGCGGCTTTGTGATTTGGGCACCCACAGCGAAATCGAAGAGGATAGGTAAGGGAATTTTCTCAGGCGACAGATCAATCGTTTCCATTATCCACAACTAAATCTTCGGTCTTTTCTGTTCCAGCAAAAACTTCAGGTTTGAAAACTGTTCACCTTATTACAAATTGTTTTAAAAGTGCCCAAGTTTTTATAATTCTTTAAGGGACAAATCTAGCTAGATCCTAGACGTACGAATTATGTCATCCATGATCGGTACGTTGATCGCAAATCCTGTGACGAAAAGCACTAAAAGGGGAGGTAAATCACCCGAATTCGCTTCCGCGTCAATTACGGTTTTTGTTTTATCTTGAGCCATAAAGCGGTATAATTCGATTTCAGTTGCTAACTGCTTCCGCCTTTCCCCTAGAGCGATCGCTTCGTCTTTTATCTAAGTCGGACTTGGTGCCTCTAGGTTTAGATCTAGACTACTGTCATCTAATTCGAGATAACCGCTCTCCTGGCTAAGGCGAATCCGGCTTATATACACATGATTTGCTATCTAATATCGAGCGGATTTTCCTGTTTTGTCGGATCAAGAACAATACAGTCATGTGTTCTGAGGAGTAATATAATGAGCAGAAATATTATTGTGTAATTTCTTAATGGGATGATTGTGTCTCTATTTAGCTGAAATATCGGAGTTTTCAAACACGATTTCATAGGAAGAGCGGTGTTGTGAATTCTGGACTTTGGTGAATTTCAGAAAATTTCAGTGTGCTTGATTCTTTTGCTATGGGCATAAATATATCGATATTTTTTTACTGTTAAAAGTGTGTTTCTATGCATTGTGACAATTGCAGAGAAAGTATGCATTTACAATCACGGTTAATATTATATTTTCTTCTTTAAAGTTTGCCGTGAAAAATCGTGTCCATCTGGTGATCTAGGAGATTGGTCACTTAAGTATTATTTTGAAAAAGCAACTTAGAGAGGCAGCGAGATCTATAGGAGTCAGCATGCCGGCCCAAGCATCTTCTGTTGGTGAAGTAAAGATAAACTTTCAACCTTACAGACGTAAGAGAGATACACTTTCCTACGTTACATCTAGTAGTCCAGGTACTGGCAGCATTCTCTATGGATTTAGATCAGAATTTTTTTTTAATATTGTACAGTGAATCGCTTAGAAAAAGTGAGATATTTCAAAGGTTTAGAATTTCTCAAATGAGCCTTTTTTCACGGGAAAAAACGAGGGGGGCGGGGGTACACTGTTCCTGTCTCTGCCCCAAGAGAGAGAGAGAGAGAGAGAGAGAGAGAGAGAGAGACTCCCCCCCCCCCCCTACCGATACATGTACATGTATATTATAATCGCAGTCACCATGACACGACTTTACGTGTGGGTCTGGGTTTGGTTCCGGCTAATCAGCTCAAGTCATGGTATATCTGGATGGCAGCCGCCTATCCTACCTCAGTGATAGGAAAAGGATCCTAAATTGTGCTGGAGTTTATATTAAGCTGTTTAGTGTTAATATGAGATAAGATAAGATACAATGAGAACAGATCACTTTATTAATCCCATCAAAGGAAATTGAAAATGACATTCTCCAAAACATAAAACAATACATTCGTAAAAATACATACTACCGTACTTAAAATGTGCTGGAGTTTATATTGAGTCGTTTAGTGTTAATATGGGATAAGATACGATAAGAACAGATGACTTTATCAATCCCATCAAAAGAAATTGAAAATGACATTCTCCAAAACATACAAAAGAGAGAGAGAGAGAGAGAGAGAGAGAGAGAGAGAGAGAGAGAGAGAGAGAGAGAGGTGTTGACGCAGTCACCATGACACGACTTTACGTGTGGGTCTGGGTTTGGTTCCGGCTAATCAGCTCAAGTCATGGTATATCTGGTTGGCAGCCGCCTACCTCAGTGATAAGAAAGGGATCCTGAAATGTGCTGGAGTTTATATTAAGTCGTTTAGTGTTAATATGAGATCAGATAAGATAAGACAAGATGAGAACAGATGACTTTATTTTTCCCATCAAAGGAAATTGAAAATGACATTCTCCAAAACATAAAACAATACATTCGTAAAAATACATACTACCGTACTTAAAATGTGCTGGAGTTTATATTGAGTCGTTTAGTGTTAATATGGGATAAGATACGATAAGAACAGATGACTTTATCAATCCCATCAAAAGAAATTGAAAATGACATTCTCCAAAACATACAAAAAATACATTCGTAAAAATACATACTACTTAAAATGTGTGGCCTATAAAACTTCATAAGAATAATTCATATTGCACAATGATAATACTAATAATCAGAAAAATGTGGTATAAATTGGTGGTTTGGTAAAAGATGCACTATTGTGTTAGCTTTCTCATTCTGTGATTCTCATTAAAATAGTGTGATACATTTATGAAAAATTGAGTTCATAATCCGTCCGAGTCTTTGAAACTCTATAACGACCACTGCGCTATATTATCATAGAGGGTGTGTGCTGTTTTTTCAATAATACATTTCATAATATTTACAATGTTTCGATAACAAAGTCATGGTATCATCCAAAAGTCATGGTATCATCCCAAAGTCATGGTATCTCAAAGTCATGGTATCCTCCTCTGTCTTTGTATGGCAGCATTGTTTTCGCGATATAGCCTAGTTCATGGAAGAAACCAACCAAACAAACGCTAATTTAAAATGTCTGTTGTTTCTTATTAAAACTATTGTAAAATGTCAAGGGGCAATGAAAATTTGTTTTAATCATAGCTCAAACAATATTCAATGTATTTTTTTTTCTTCAGGTACCCGTGTAATAAAAATGTGTTTATCTAATCAATTTACTCATTTTAATACACGAGTTTTTCTATTTTTGTTTTAGTTATAGTCCGGTACCATGCAACAAATTAATGTGTTGGTCTAACTAGTTAATTCTACTGTAAAATGTCACTTTCTCCTATGTATAGTCAATGTATTGTTGTTTTTTTCAGGGACCCATCTAGTGTGCCAGCCTCAGTTCCAGACCCCGGTCATCCTCTCTAGCACAGGTAGGTCCTGGGATAGTCGCTCTCTTTCACATTCTTTCCTTCACTCTCCCTCTTTCTCGTTCTCTCTCTCTCTCTCTCTCTCTCTCTCTCTCTCTCTCTCTCACCAACACTCGGCTCTAGTTCTATCACGCTTTACTCAGCTGTTCCTATCTTTTTGCGTTGATACAGAAGATTCCGCTTCAAATATTAAGATTGATTTCTTTTTAGTCTTCTTTATTAAGTCAATACATGTATATTACTAGACAGTCTTTGTTTAAGAAACGTCTTAGTCTTAGTCTCAAAACTAGTCTAAAAAAAAGTGCGTGTGTGTGTGTGGGGGGGGGGGGGGGGGGTCCGGTTGTCCTGGGGTAGAACATTGGATTCCGGCGCAGGAGGTCCATGGTTCGAGCCACATTCTGGCGACTTCGTCCCCTACTGTTTGGGTCGGTGTCAGTTTAATGTGCTGGCTGAGACCAGTCATGATATCCCCGCATCGTCTTTGCGTGGCATAACTTAAACTTCTCAGACGTTAATCTTGGGGCCCGTCCACACTATAGCCAATATTGTGCTGGCGTTGGACATTTAGATACCAACTCAAATCAACCCCCTTCTTCTCCCTATAGAAATCGTAATATTGCATTTTTTAAATTCCATTTGTTATTATTCAATTCACCCCCCCCCCCTTTTACAGGCACCGCTCCAGCCACTCCCAACCTATGTCCATCTTTCGTGCCCATCCTACCACAGCCACGTCGCGCTTCAATAAGCAGTACTACGACATCATCATCATCATCATCATCATCATCATCATCATCATCATCATCATCATCATCATCATCATCATCATCGCCAGCACCATTAGCGACAGAAGCAACCAAAGCAACTCAACTGCAAGTAACAGCTCGTCACCTTGCGATCCGGGTAAGCAGCGGTGAAGTCCACTTAAGCTGAATCCTGTTTAAGACAAACTATGGGTTTATATGAACTATTCCCGGGGCACCATGGACTTAGCTGGAACTTAGTGGAAACCTAGCTAGGAACGTTAAAACCAAAGAAAGAGAAAGACAGAGAGAGAGAGAGAGAGAGAGAGAGAGAGAGAGAGGAAGAGAGAGAGAGAGAGAGAGAGAGAGAGAGAGAGAGAGAGAGAGAGAGAGAGAGAGAGAGAGAGAGAGAGAAAGAGACAGAGAGAGAGAGAGAGAAAGTGGGAGAAAGAGAGAGAGATAGAGAGAGAAGAGAGCTAGAAACAGAGACTTACAACAAAAATTTACTCCAAATGTAATAAATTTGTTTCTAAAGTTGTTTTATTTTTTGTTTCCACCTTGAACACCACAGCGAGTAGGCCTATATAGGTTTGTCTTAGTATGTGTGAGATTTTACGTGTATTGAAGTTCCATCCTTATTTTGTTTCTACCTGGAACTCCACCCACAGGGGGCATGCTGAGCCCAGCGCCGTCAGAGACATCCCCGTCTGGCAGCGAGTCCAGCTGTCCTGCAGGTGAGGCAAGCGTTTAAGCTTCGTTATTCGTTATTAGCGTCTACACGGTAACTTTGTTTTGGTTTTAGTTCTGACAATAGTCCATGTGCTACTTTCTGCAGGTAACCGTGTAATAAAAATGTGTTATCTTATATTTAGTTCTGCTGGGGATGGCAACTCATTTTTATAGCTCAAACTGTCAAAGTCGTTCTTAGCTATTAGCCTACAGTTTTTTTTCTTTATTTTGTCTTTAGGCCTATTTTTTGTTTTTGTTTGTGTTTGCTCGTTTTTTTTGTTGTTATTTTTTTTTTAATTTACTTTGTTTTGAATGAGAGGCTACTTAGTGTAGGTCTAAAAATTTAGATACAGCTATAATTATACCTGGGCTTGTAAAGTACATGTAGTACGTACTTGATTATGCAAGATGAGTTCTTTTACAGTGTAAGGGAGATAAGCATTAAAATAAAATAAATATTAAATCTGTTTCTATGCTACTAACTTTAGGATAATGTATATCTTGTCTGTGAGAGAGACCTTTTATCTTCCTCCACACTAACAATCTTTCCAAGATAAATCATTTATAAATAAACAGTCTAGGGTCTAAAATGCCAAAAAATAATATTGTGTCTTCTAAATAAGAAACGACACAAATTTAACTTCTTAACCTTTTAGGCTGAAGTTGAATATTTTTCAGAGGGTGTTTCCAGTTCCTCAAATCGTTATAAAGCAGTGGGTCTTTACCTCAGGCTCTCCATAACAGTGAGCACACATAGATGTCCCTAGGCTGTCATTCATGCATATATGTCGGAAGTTGTTTGTCAAATTAATAATTATAAACGATACTGCAAAAGTTGTACCCAAGAGTGTGAAATAGTCAAAGGTTTCACTGGGAGAAATTTGCTTATGTTGGATATTTAACTTAACGCGGTTGCTTTCTTCTCTAGACCTTAGCAAAAACTCTGTCTGAAGATTGGTAAACCGCCTTCATTTCAATAGAGAAATCGAGTGAGCAGCATCACATAAGCCTTTTGTATCAATATCATTGTTATCTCTTTTAGTGAAGCGTCTCGCTGAATCTACAGTCTCTGCTTGTACCGTTTCTCCCCCAACAGACCAGGGCACCTGTTGCCACGACGCCATGGAGGCGGACGAAGATCCCAGGCCGGGGGCTGGACCTGGTTCCAGTCCATGTACTGAGGAGGCGGCCGCTTCAGGAGATGGAGGTAAACCAAGCAGTCAAGTTACATGTACTCTTAGACTAGAGACTTGTGTAATGTAATCTTACTACCTCTCACTGCTGTATTACCAGAGAGTGTGAAATAACAAGAGGTGTCTCCAGCCGGATATTGCTTGTCCAGTCTAATCCTATCCTTCTTATCCTATCCGATCCTATCCTATTCAATCTTATCCTATCCAATCCTACCTTATCCTCTCCTCTCCTCTCCTATAATATCCTATCCAATCTTATCCTATCTTATCTGATATCAACCTCATCCTATCGGATCTCATCCTATCGTATCTCATCCTATCGTATCTCATCCTATCGTATCTCATCCTATCTCATCCTATCGTATCTCATCCTATCGTATCTCATCCTATCCTATCTCATCCTATCGTATCTCATCCTATCTAATCCCACCCTCCCCAGGCTGCCGACTGCTGTGGGAGTTTGTGTACCAGCTGCTGCAGGACCGGCGCTTCTCCATCCTATCTCATCCTATCGTATCTCATCCTATCGTATCTCATCCTATCGTATCTCATCCTATCTAACTCCACCCTCCCCAGGCTGCCGACTGCTGTGGGAGTTTGTGTACCAGCTGTATCTCATCCTACCGTATCTCATCCTATCGTATCTCATCCTATTGTATCTCATCCTATCGTATCTCATCCTATCCTATCTAATCCCACCCTCCCCAGGCTGCCGGCTGCTCTGGGAGTTTGTGTACCAGCTGCTGCAGGACCGGCGCTTCTCGGAGCTCGTGTGCTGGGAGAGCGAGTCGGACCTGACCTTCCGCATCAACAACCAGGCCGGCCTGGCAGAGCTCTGGGGGCAGCAGAAAAACAAGGACAACATGACCTACGAGAAACTCTCGCGGGCGCTCAGGTCAGTAGCTTGGCTGGTTTCCTTTTCCTTAAGTTTCAAAATGCACCCTCGATTCGCAAACGATGTAGATAATTGTTTAAAATATATGTTGAATTTTTGGGTTAACTCGTGTATGTTGGGGGTTACCGCCCTTAGGTACACGTCTAGTCTTCCCCTATAGTGCTTTTGATTGACATAAAAGCAATCGCACATGTAGGGGCGTATACATCATTAGAGTATTGAATAATTATTACATGTTTGCTTATTACTTGCAGGTACTACTACAAAATGAATATTATCAAGAAAGTCCAAGGGCGAAGGCTGACTTACAGGTAAGCCTCTGGTTCTATAGTTCTACCAACATGTATATGTGTACTTGTACAAATAAATCCAACCTTCAACTTCAAGGTAAAAAGAGGTATAACGAAGTGATTTACTCATCTATGTACATGCATAATTATTTTGATTTTTATGAAATACTGCTGAAAGTTAAAGCAAATGATACTTATATTTATTTTGTTGACGTAAAGATACTACTGAAATGAGTAATCTGTGAGGACAGAAGGATGAGGTGAACTCATCTGGACATGAACGGCGTCAGCTACCGCCATGGGTGGCGACACTTTACAGGTCAATATGACAGCTAAACTGAAAAACTTGACCGTGCTGGATGCATTCTCGTTAAAGTTGTATCAAAGGTGGCAACTGATTTTCTCGTATAATTATTATAGTATATACTCCCTAGCAAACAAGGACATGTAATAATTTGACTTGAAACTTTGACTTTCCCTATAGAAATCCCTCCAGGTTTCTCCTTCATCCAACAAAAAATCAACTGAGTTCAAAGAATTCAAATGTATTTCATTTATCTTTAAGTATTTATTATAAGTTACACCTCCCAATCAGAAAATAGCGTTTTAATAGAGACCTTGACCTTCCCTCTATATTTCCCTCCAGGTTTCTCCAGCATCCAACAAAGATCCGCAGAGGTCAGCGTGGAGCGAGGCCGCACGCAAGCCGACTGGCGGCTCAGATGGAAGCTTCCGCCAATGCAAACACCGCTGTCGTCTCAGAAACGGCCAGTCCAGGTAATCCCGAAGTGGTAGAGGACACAAAGGAAACGCTGAAATCCATGCAGATTTCCCGAAGAGATGAAGATCTCCAGGCATCTTCTCCCAATCCGGTATCATCGTCAGCGCGTCTCTCACCGCTAACGTATCGTGTAGTTTTTGAACCAGGAGAGACTGCGAGTCCGTCTGGTGTGTCATCGCCCTCCTCGTACGTGTCGTCGGAATCGCCGATGTCTCTGCCGGCCTTGCTGTCATCCTCAATATCTGTTGGGCCAGCTTTTTCCATGCCTGGAAGTGCGGTGCCTTCACCCCCTTTGCTCTCAAGCCAGTTCACCCCCAGCAAATCTGAAGAACCACAGTCCGGTGTAGAATCTGTGGCACATCAATACCCAAGTTCAGAATTTGGTGGTAAAGCTGCTAAAGAACCAAATGAAACCGCCTGTTCAGAAACTGAGACAACATTTCCGTCTTTTGCAAGAAGTCTTGAACGTAAATTGGAGAGGCAGGAATCTTATGTGCTAGCAGATTCAACCTGCATGACAAACAGTCAAACAGATGGACCAACAAGTGTGAAGGATGGCATGAATGAAAACAGCCTTGATGTAGACATGCAAACATGTGTTAGCCATTTAGACTCAAAACCTCATTTGCGATCTTGGAGTAGAACTATTTCGGATACTGCCGGGCAGTCTGAACGTGACACTTCAGCGGTGAAACCAACCCAGGAGGACCAATATTCCCAGGACAGGAACAGCCCTTGGACGTCTAACTGTGTCCAAACCCGCTATCAAAGATCGCCTACACATGGATCTACCCAGCAGCCACAAGCACAGACCACGCGCTGCCCAAGCCCTTTGGTCTACACAGAGTTAAAATCTCGGCGTAGTTTGGATGCTTGCAGAAAATCATCACCGTCTGGTTCTCCAAACGATCATGAACGTCTGATGGACTCTGGAAACTCTGAACCTGCTCAGTCGTACCAAAGTTCCGGAGCCGATGAACTCTCTGTCCCAGGTGAAAACACACCACAGGAGACTCCACGTAGCCAGCCACACCAGGTCTCGCCCGGTTCAGTGAATCGCCTCCCTTCATGCCTGTCCGTGCCCAGACTCTGCAGGCCGGAGACAAGCCACAGCTCTCCCGCGTCGTCACATCTCAGTCAGGGGAGGTCACCATGCTCTCGCCCAGACACGTCCTACGTAAAACCGCATCCGTATCATCACAGTGATGAGATACACCCCAGCTCTGAACTGCTTTCTCACATGACTGGAACTGATATGCTCGGCAGAACTGAACTGCTCACCTACACCGGCAAGCCTTCTCTCAGTCCAGTCCCACCACACTCCTACAGCCATCCATCACCTCCGCTCACCATGCAACTACAGGTTTCCGTGTCTCAATACCCAACCTTCGATGAAAGAAAGTCCATGGACCCTCCAGATGTGACCTGCAATATGTACCCAGCGCACCAGAACAGAATATGTCCTTCCCATGGAGGCGTGTCGCCTTTCTCAGCAAACCATTTCCGTAGATCTCTGGACACCATACACAACCCATCCTTAGCATCTCCGACTTTACAACCTGAGACTCGTATAAATGGCGAGGTAAAATCTAAGATTTCTCCTGCAAACCACTCCAGATTTATAACTAACGGCAGCTACCTGCCTCGGATCAACTTTGGACCGAACCTGCGAGACCACCACAACGGTTTGAGTACGGAGTTTGACACTGCATACCCTGCGTCGGACGTGCAAGTCATGGACTTATCATGCCCCATCAAACTGGAGAGCTACGCGTCGGCGCGAGAGCAAGAGGAGCCGGAAGACTTGTCCATGAAACCGAAACAGGCCCAGGGCGTGTCCTGACAGCAGTTGGAAAGTTGCACCCCGTGCCAGTTTTGTGAGGCACTTTTTGTACTGCAATGTCAGTCTTTTATGACACTTATCTTTTTTCATTGGGATGTCAATTTTCTATGACACTGGAAATTATTCAGGCTGGAATGCACATCAACATTCAATTTGAATACGAAATGTACATTGTCAATTGAAAAAAAGACCCCAAGCATTTTTTTTATACTTACAATACAGATTTTTCTTTGAAATTATAATGCATTCCTCCTTTAAAAATGTATGCATTCTTCAAATATCCATTTTGACTGTTTAAAAAGTTGAGACCCTTCAGAGACCCTGAGAATAATGCACCAGCAAGGTAAAAACATGAGGAATGACCAAGCTGAAAAAGACCAAAGGAGTAAATAAGTTGAACAAATGAACAAAATTAAAGAAAAATGTTCATGTTATAAATAAACTGCTTATTGAAAAACTGGAAAAACTAAGGTTATTTTATTTTTAAATAATGCATATACATTTTTTCTTTCAAATGTGTTCATAGAAAATCATTTGTAAGTCTTAAAATTCAGAATAGTCTTATGTTTTTTTCTAATTTATTATAATTATAAGTTTGCATTTGATTTACATTTGACAGTCATGTTTTTTTACAAACAAAAGGTTGTGAAAATTCTACAAATTATGTCATGTCTAAATCTTTAAATCCCAAATGGCTTCACATTCATAAACCTTAAAAATTCCATAAAGTGCCAGTCACAGATTAGACTCATTGAATATTTATGTCTTGGCATATTGAAATATACAATGTATTTAAATTTCACTAATCTTTTTGGCAGACAAATTTTAAAGCGGCCTTGAAAGATTTGCTTTCTGATTTTAGAATTAGAAATGGAACAATGTACACCCACACACAAACCACACTACTATGGGCACGCGTGTTGAATTGCGAATGTACATTTACTGTTAATGTTTAAATCATTCTGTCTGCCGTGTTGACATACTATTTAAAATTACTGATTCTTTGTGATTGTGCTCTGACGTGATTATCCTTACAACGCAATGTTATCCTTCACTTTGATATATTACATTCCACTTCAAAAACATATTTATTTGAACTTTTTTGCCATGTATACTATTAAAAAGAAGTTATTTTAAATCCAAAATGGGTGGATAAAGTTGTCTGTTTAAGGCAGAAAAAAACATAGAAAAATGCCACTTTGTCTGCCATTCATCTTCATGAGAAAACTGAGGGTGCTAGTTGTTTGTATACACGTACTTGTGCCATCAACTTATCTTGATAGAGTTTTGTATGATATGTGCTGAAGCACAATTTTGTTGGGGAGCGATTTATGCCTTTAAAAATCTCTTGAGGTTCATGAGAGATAATTATTTAAAAAAGAAGAAAAACATTGTTGTTTTATAATAAAATATGTTGTGCATAATTGTATTGTTGACACATGAAAAGATCAAAGGTTTATGATAAGAACAAAATTCTATTAATCTTTCATATTTTATTTTATCTTTATCCTTGTATCATGTAAACACACTTTGCAACTTTCTGAGTTTGCTATAGGTAATTGAAATGACCAAGCAAGGGATTTTTGTAAATGTGCTTGTTTAAAAAAAAAAGCATGCATAATACTTATTCAGTTATTGCCACTGGACTAGCACAATTGCATATATCAGAGATGCGCCATTTGGACTTGAGAATAACATGATCAGTGTATTCGTTAGCCAAATATATTGGAGTTAAAATTTAAATGCGCCGAGTTAATGTTAACTAATTTAAAAATAAAAAACCCATTAATAATTGTGGCAATAGTACATGTACTGCTAACACAGAATTACATTTTTTTAACTACAGAAAAAAGAGATATCATATGCCATTTTGCCAGTTCAGTGACGTCATTGTATGTCATTCTACGCTCCTATTCCTAACTGCCCTCCAATTGCATTTGTACTTGTGTAACCTGTAATGCACAATCGGCACAATGGCTGTGACCCTGCAACTTGTAAGGTGAGTTCAGAAGCCAGTCAGTAGGGCTTTATCAGAATGAGAATGAGGCATTGGATATTCTGACTCTGAGACTGGGTTGAAAACAACATGTGAAGAAAAAAATAGAGCACTCCTTTATATAGATTAAAAACATCTAGAGAGTGACAGGTGGTCTGTTTATATGGTATCCGACTTGAACTGCAGCCAGATTGAAGCGCCGCACGCAGCTGTGTCAAATGAGGTCAATACTTTGTTATATCAGCTGTGTACGCCTACTTGAGCGTTTAGTCAATACATTAAGAAAGCGACACCGTGGCAGGTGCAGTACAGAAGATCACCCTTTCATGAATCCTTCAGCTCAATTCAGGCAACAAATGGTTGTGCTCAGTATCGCTAACCCTAAGAGTGAGTGAGATTATAAATTTATCCACTGAACGCAAAAGTAGCTCTAGTTAAATACCCAAAACAAGCTCCCGTGATAGCTCTCTATATTGTTGTCCACTTTTTGTTTAAAGAAAGTGCAATAATCACCTTTTTTTTCAAGTGCAGAGAGTGACCCCCCCCCCCCCCAACCTTTTTTTTCAAGTGCAGAGAGTGACAGAACCTATGTGACCCACTAAGACAGCAGTCCTGGTGTCACTACTGTCTCTGTGCGACAGCGCTTCAAAAACCCCCAAGCGTGGTCCCTTCTTATTTGTACAATTTCCACCTTCAAAATTTCAGAACTAATCCGTTGCTTTATACTTGAAGGAAGACTTGTTATTGTTACTACATGTACATGTATACTTATACACTTTATTGTTGATCAATGTTTCACAGTTTTATTCTTCAGAGGGAAAAAAAGTGCCTTTCATCATTTACCTTATCAAATATTTTACATACAGTGGAGATAAGATTGTCTTTAAATTCATACCCTGTGACCAAACAACTCTTAAATAAAATATTAGTTACGGTACTTTATTAGTGCAGTTAAAATGAAAACAGATTTTAACTAAGTATCTACACATACAGTACATGCCATTTAGCTGAATTGAAATTTCAAGATATAAATACATGTACAATCGTTCAGATATGTTATGTGTACAGTATGTGATTGATATTTTTCAACATTGGTCCAAGATTATATTACTAAAGGGTGATGCAATATGGAACATTGATCCGCACTGTTTTGACAGCAGATTTAGGCCTCAGGAGCCAATGCCATGTATCATCTAATGATCTTTTAACTCTTTGAGAAAGAGAGAAGTTTTATTGAGAAAACTTGATGGGGATCCATGTTTTACAGTGACTATATTATTATTTATATTAATCAGAGGAAAAAGACAATTCCACAGTCATCCGTTGATGACCCTAATTACATCAATTTTCATTTAACAAGTGAACCTTTATTTAATGGGATTGCCTTTCATAAATTCTTTTTAGTTTAATATAAAGGGCACATAACTCCATTAAAAAAAGGAAGGTTGATGTATATAACCTTCCCCCATCACGCTCCACATGTTGAGCTCATTCAATGATAATGATATGCTCTTGTGCCTGCACCTCTTTCTATTGGTCTGCACACGTTCCATCTCAAAATGATAATTATCAAAGCTTTTACCTTTGAGAAGTTTTTGAAAATCCTCCGGATCCAATATAAACTATAAAATGCTCAAAAGGAATAGGCCACCATGTGATGTGAAACGGTTACAGTAAAACATAGACAACGTCCCTCAGCAATCGGCTCGAGCAGTCTTGGCTGTACATGTACAATAAATAATATAGCATTGCAAGATTTATCCTCCTGTGATAAGCCTGAGATTGGGAGAAGATGCCTTATTGAAAGGTACAGCAGAATCAGTGCCAGACGAGTAAGCAAGTTCCGAGGCAACAAAATCCTTTTTCTGTTTATTGAACACTTACAGTCTGATACCTGTAGTGAATTTCCATTATTTACTCACGACATTGATGTACTCTGAACTTTTATATAGTGCCATTCATTCATCAAATGATCAAAATGATTTATTATATTTATAGTGGCATAGAGTGTACAAGTTCCAATTTCATGTGGCAGCTTTGAACATCTATTGTTAAAGATTTTCATAACTATTTCATAACCCCTTTTTTTGTGATTTGATGATTTCCTTCAAAACTGTGCGTAAGAGATAATTATAAATTGTCATTTAACCTTGCTCATGTAAGAGGAAAATAAAGATGTTAAATCAAACTTTTTAAGAGCCCTGATACAGTGATAGGGACATTGTCCATTTATATTTTTTGTCTCTTGTTTTCAAATATGTTTGTGTATTTTGCAAAAAACAAAACAAAATGAACGACTACATGGTTTAAGATAAGGCAAACATCAGAGGAAAAAAAGGAATCAAGTAGAAAAAGAAAATTTTTTTTCAACACTTTTTATTCAATTTGAACACATCATTATCAGAAATAATTAACAGAATAAAACTCCATACACTCTGTCCATCCATTATATATTCCAATAGTCTACATGTATTATATTATATAATACTATACAAAAAATCCCATCTTCTTTACATGAAAACAATTCTTTTCAACAAAATTAAATTAAAAAAAAATAATTATACTGCCTTTCTTCCCTCAAAAAGCAATTAAACTCCGTTACAATTGCCCACGCAATACTTTGAAGACCTATATTTTGCGTCTGTTTTAAATTTAAATTACAACTATCAACTATATACATTAATTTAATACCCAGTACGGAACTGAAGGGCAATTATGAATATGACATACATGAATACAATTTGTAATACAAAATGGCGATTGAAGGAAAATCAAAACAAAACAAACAACAACTTCATCCACACAGAAAGCGAAGAAACATGAAAAACAAGTTTGCTGAATCTTCCTCTAAGTCTAAGATGGAGGGGGAGGGGGAGGTGGAGGGGCAGCAGGTGGAGGGATGCCTGACACCATCGGTGGAGGAGGGGGAGGCGCAGACATGCCTGGCGGTGCCGGCGGTGGTCGCACCACGGGGGGAGGTCCCAGGCCAGGGGGCGTGGGGGGGGCTCCAGGCGGAGGGGGGAGTCCCCTAGGGGGG
>RQTK01000643.1:240796-268040 GCA_003991915.1 Elysia chlorotica
CGAGGTGGGGGCGGGGGGACCCCAGCAGATGGAGGAACTGCGTTGGCCGGGAACGTGGACGCAGGCTGCAGGGGCTTGGGGCTCGGAGGTCGGGTCGATCGGGAGTCCACCTTGAAGGCAAACTGGAGGAAAAACTGTCCGAGAAAAAAAAAAAGAATGTAAACTATTAAAACAGTGTAGAGGACCTTAATGCATAAAGTGCCTGTTATGACGTTCATCACTTAAATAAAATACTACAATAAAAAAAAAAATTCAATTGCATTAACAGAACATTTCTATGTTACAAGACATCAGGCTTACTCTGAAAGCAAAAACAAAATGCATAGAATAAAAGGAATCTTAATAAAATTACTTCAACTGTCAAAAAAACATCTAATTAAAAAGTCTATAGTACATCTCAATTCAATGAGCTTCAACTCAAAGAAAATTCTGCATCCAACAGAACAAAAGCAAATTTTAACTTCTTTTTTTATGTAAATTATCCTTCATCAATATCAAACAAACTAATGTTGGGCCCATGCTTGGATGTAACAATTCAGAAATGTCATCAAGCTGATTAGCTTGTGAACTTCATCGACACAATAATTTGGTTTTGGTAGCTTCTTAATGTCCAGCATCAGCAACTAGTTTATATCGCTGTACAACCAGGACTTAATCTCAGCCAGTAACATTAAAATATTGACTCCAACCCAACAAGTATCAATATAATGCACCACAGAACATTACCTGACGCATACATTAATAGTATGAGTCAAAGAATGAAAAATGCTGAAAGGAGAGGATGGGAACATTCAGAGAAGAAAGTAAAAACAATTGTTACGTAATAGAAAAAGAAACCCTGGTTTAGTTGAATGTCTATGAAAAAACAACAAACAAACAACCATCCTGTTCCAAAAACATGAGCTCTACAAACACAACACTAAATAAATTGTTTAACACAAATCGACGCCTTACTTGTTTTGTTTCTTTGTTCCAGTGAGTCCAAAGTTTGCGAGGGTCTTTGTCCACCTCTCTGCTCGGTACCTTAAAAAAAGGGGTAAAAACAAGTGATATTTGTTATAGCCTTAAATTTGAGATTCTGAAAGCACTACAGTATCCATATTTACAGGACAACCTTCACCATCAACCAAGATAAAAACTTAGACATTATACACGAGTTAGATTTACATAGACCAGAGAACGCTGAGCTGTCTCCTCACCTCCCACAGGTCTCAAAAGTTCCTTCACTCCTACAGGGCCCTGGGACAAGATACCCAATACTAGGACGGCCACATTATACTACCACTGATCTACAAGGGAAAGATATGTGGCCAGAGCAGGGCTTGAACCACAGAACCCCCGTTCTTACTGTACTACAAACAGTATCCACATTTATAAGGAATCTCTCCCCATTACCAGGTGCAACACAGCTGTTATTGTGTTGACATGACATAAATACAAACACATCGACAGACGCGGGCTCGTACCTTAAATGCTATAGTCTCATAAGGCTCGGCAGCAAACAAAAGGTACTGCCACTTCCTGTCTGGAGGCTCGATGCGCTGCTCATAGGCTGCCATGAATCTGTAGCGTGGTTGAATCGACTCCACTATCTCTGGATAATCAATCTAGACACATGATGGAAAAAAAAGACTTTATACAACGCCACCTTTTTAAAATAAGTTACAGCACTTTTTTTTACATCCCTGATTAAAGGCTGCACCTAAACTTAACAAAAAGACATATATTCTTCTTCTTTAGCCATAATCAATAACAATTTAAAAAAAAATTGTTTATATCTTAGATAAATAACCAAAAAATTAAAAAAAAAACATTCATGAATTATATCATAATATGTGAAGTATGGCAACTAACTAAAACCCTAAATAATAGCTCATCTTGATGTAAGCTGGGACAAATAATAAACAACAATTTGAAATAGAAGGCCTGTACCTGGAAGAGCAAGGACTGTTGTGTAGAATCAGGATCCCTCTGCTTGGTCACTGAATTCACAGAGAAATTCAAGTTAATGTGACACTCGAACCATTGAATATTAGACATGATAAAGAGAGAAATAAATGGATCCCCATCCCACATTTTATCTAGACCATTACATTTTAAAATTATAGTAAGTGCAATAGGTAAATGCCTTTTCAGGTTTTTATGGCCTAAACTAAAAATGCAGCACAACTTTTGATATGTTTCAGTTGGTCTAACTGAGAAAGAAAATCATCTCAAAGTGATCAGAATAACATCATACAAAAAAGCATCTAATTTTATATTTATTGCTTCTGTTATACATAAAATTAGAACAAAAAGCTACCAAGAAAAACCCCTCCCAATGCAATAAATTTTATGCAGGAGGAAACTCACCTTTGTATCCAGGACGTCCAATCTTGACAAATCTTTTGATGTCCACTTTCGCTCTCTCCGGAGCTGGCTGCTGGGGAGCATCTTTGGCCTCTTTCGCTGCTCGTCGCGCTCTGTGGGCAAAGGACAATATGTGCAGAGAAAGAGAGAGAGAGGGAGAGAGGAGGGCTTTAATGACATCAGAAAGGGGAGTGGTGCCATCCAAGGGGAGAGCATGTTGCTGCTATTAGTTTTGGTCACCTCATTTTTCCCTTACGATTGGATCGGCGAGGGCGAGTCGGTTTCTTAACGCCTATTGTTGCAGCAAGGCTATATTCAGGAATAACACCTGGCCCGTCAAAATTTCCAGAACGTAGGTATTGAGTGAAAAGGGGGGTGGGGGGAAGAGATCTTCGTCCGTCTAGAAAGGTTTTGAGAAGGTACCCGAGGTGATAAATGGTTAGTTATTAAAGGAAATAGATGTAATACATTAACTATTACTCGTTAACAGACATTAAACTGTTGGTATACAAAACGTACACCAGATTTTCTTTTTTACCAGGACTCACTTAGATGTATTTATAAAGCCAATTGAAGAAAAAAAAAAGGTCTTTGTCACTGTGGATCTAAGCTTATGAAGGCAGAACCGCACATAGTAAAGGAGTTTTTTTTCCCAGGAAAAAAAAATACGTCCGAATTTTTCAACAAAAAGTGTTTCCCAAACATTAGACTCGGATAGAAAGATTTCCGCAGGATCCGAACATAAATTATTATATTTGCGGAATTCCGGATAAGTGGCATCCCTGTATATTGGGAATATTCATTTAAACTTTCTATAAATATGCTTTTTAATACAAGTTTATCAAAACTCACAGGTTGCTTTGATGCTTCTTCCCCTGTGTGTGAGCCAGGTAACTTCCCTGTGAAAGAGACAGAATTTAAAGGTTATGTATGTGATAGCAAAAAAAAAACCCAGTATGAAGTAATAGACTGGACACAATAGTTTTCACAAGTGATGCCAACTGGATTGATATTTTTTTTAACTGATTTGTTTGCACTTGAAAAAGTATATCACAGAACACACCACCTTCTCGACATACTTTTACTAAAATCTGACCAGACAACTTTTTTATACTGAAAACTTGGGTATTTACAGAAAGTTTGCATCACTGGTTTCAAGACCCAGATAAAAAAATATGCTGTGGTACCTACCTCATTGTTGTGTAGCGTCAAACATAGTTTGCATTCATAAGATCCAAGGTGATTTTTCATAAAATATGGATCCTGCAAAAGAAGTAGTAGGGCACTTTAAAGTAAAGTATTTTGTTAATACTAATAATAATCATAACAATAATATACAAATGAATTATAAAGCACCATTTTCAAGAAATTCAGCTTAAAGACCTTGGCAAGACTTAAATGACAAGATAAATTAAATTCATCTTTTCCATTACAAGATGTGTGATTTTTCTTATGTATTATAACAAAAAAAAAAATCACTCTCTCCATAATTGAAAATTAAGTTCAACACAAAAAGCGATGTTTATTCTTTTTTTTTATTACACAACATACATTAAAAGTAATACGAGAATGTTAATTCGCTGTTCTGTGAAAGAGATGCTGATATGATTTATGTGCTTTAAAAACAGGAAAAATACACAAGAAATTAAAGTCCACGAAAAGTTTTGATTTTTGATTGTACCAGTAATTACAGAAATAAAAATGAAACAACTAAAAAAGAAACTAAAATACCCCCCCCCCCCCTCGTCCCAAAACGAGAGCTACCAACAACTCAGGCCATTTAACTACCTTATTCAAATCTATCGTCTCGAGAGCTAGCTGCCTAAGTCGCTCCCTGCGGTCCCTGTTACTCTCTGAAGCAGAAGCGACACCTCCTGTACCGGTCTTGCCTCCAGCCCTGTGTTGGAAATCCATGGTTCACTTGGGAACACGGAACCTTGCTGCTGCTGCTGAAAAAAAAAAAAACAACAAAAAAACAAACTGGTTAGCAATGTTGGGTTCCTATTTCTTTTTTTTTAAAGTAGACAACATATTTCAAGAAAATTTAAATAACTAGACCTTCCTAAGTGTTTTCTTCTTGGGGGTGGGGGGTAGGGGAAATGGAATCTAACGTATTTAAAACATTAATTTTTTTTCTTCTTTAAATTAGATCTAGAATCTAGTACTTATGTACTAGATCTAGTAGTAGATTAGCTCGACTATTTTACCAAGACTAAACAAGTCATGACATCACAGAAGAATGGAAAGGTATCTTCAAGAGTACAAGAGACCACATATGTAATTTTGTACTGGAAGTCTATACTTAACATATTCATTCACACTCAATAATCTAGGTTTACGTGTATTTTTATGAGTATACATGTAATTTGTAAGGGTTGATCTCTCAAGCCGAGGCCCTAGCAGACCATCAACAACAAAAAATAAGCTAGCAGGACTGGTATTTTATTCAATTTTAATAATCGAATTCCGCCCACAGGTTAGGGACCACAAAACTCAAGGAGTACCCACCTTTCAATTGTCAAGACCGTACCACAAGAAATTCTCGATACTTTGGAAAAAATGTTGAGTTCAGTTTGTCACTCATTCAAGACGTTTAGATGATGCGGATGATCAGCGGATCGCCATGTTGTTGATGCTTGCATGTAAAACTTCCGGTGCCGAAATCTCGAATAGCAGTGTTCTCTTTTTCTTTTCTTTTTTTTTCATTATTATGCCTTTCTTGTTCAAATATCAATGTTTCGTTTAATTTCTCTAAAGGAAAATAAAATAATCAGTTGATATTGATTATAATTTTCAGGCTAGTTCATGTCACTGTCATTCTGCCCTAACTACCGATAAAACAACATGGCGTCATAAACACCAAATTCCACCCTGTAAGACACCTCAACAATAATAAGGATAATGAAAATGCAACTTAGATTGGATTCCTAACATACCAGGATTTAAAACTTGAAAATAATTTACTAAATAAACGCATACATTTATTGAGTACGTAAATAGATCTATAAGAATGTAAAGAGACTATTTGACATTGTTGATGTTCTTGTATCAAGAAATCTAGACCTAGATTCTAGAACTGGTTTAGACCCTTTGATCTAATCTCTTGGAGGGTCTGCATATGACCTAGATATATCTAATCATAGATGTAACTAGATCCCCTGCAATGTATTTATGAGTAAATCTATAAAATAAATGTTAAGGCCTATATTTTATGAAAATGATATTGATAATACTATCGTTACTACTTTATTTGCAATCTAGAATCTACAGGTTCTTATGGGTTTTGTCAACTCGAGTAGTGCATGTGTGGTCAGCCCAAAATGTCTGAGTGCAGGGCTCGTATTACAACCGAGTGTAAATTGGAGTGTGGCTGCAAAGTCTGCAGTGCCTCAGGTGTTTGAGTAAAGGTGTTAAATCGTGGGGCACTTTGTTTGATTTGTTATATAAAGAATAAACACCCTGTATTTTCTGAAAACATAAAAAGCTACTCAATGTGCTGGTTGTGTATATGAATGGTTATTTTTATGGTTGGCTTATGCTTTATTGCACCACTTAAGTTTGCTTTTGTTGGAAAGAAGAAATTTTATTGGAAGTCCATTGGGGTCTGACTCTAGGTAGGTGCATTCACCTGTGTACAGGGATCTATTTATAAACTAGTCATAGTGTTGTCCAATATATCATAATGCCAATTGGTGAGGTCAAATAAAGAAGATACCCTTTATCCTGAAGCCAATTAGTCATATCAGAGTGAAAAGAAAGAAAGAGTAGATATACAGACGGCCTTTCGCTTATATTGTTCATATCAGATAGAGGAGCTGCTATACCCTATACTGCTGATTGGTCAAATGAGAGAGAGTAGATGTCAATCTTCACTCTTTTGTCTGAAGGTGTTCTCAAAATCATAAAATAGCTCAAAGACTCATCTTTCAAACAATATTGTAGTATCAATACCCACAGATACTCTCCACTGGTCTGTAACATCGAACAATAATCTTGTATTAAGCCTGTTTGCTTTACCATACTTCAAAGCCTGCTCATAAGACTAATGGAGCAGACAAGACCGGGAGAGTTGCACCTTTTTATTGGTTGATATTCTTAGAACAAAAATATTGACTTCTAAGTGAGTTAGACAAGATTTACTGTAAGGAGATGACGTCTCAAGTTCGTCCTCAAGTCACCCACTCATAGTGGGCACTCCGCTGAGCTGGGGTCGGAGAGCTACCCCTTAATGTCGGCGCCCAACAGATCTCAGTTGTTGTTGTTGAGAAAGTTTAACGTCCAACATCAGCACTATATAGGCTATATTGTGGACGGACTCGATACTAACGTCTAACAAGTTCATGTGCTGCCACACACGAGACAGGGCGGGGATGCCATGACTCTTGTCTCAGCCGGTCACAATATACTGACACCGACTAACCAGTAGAAAGTAGGCACCCCTCAGAGCCATGGTTAATATGATTTACTGTCTGAAGCAAACTGGGGTACAGTTGGAGAGCTGGGGGTGACTTGCATCTAGAGCAATTTTACTAGGCAAGAGATGAACGTTTGAATGAACACCTTGTAATCAAAGATGCAGATAAAATATCTCGGATTTTTTTCCCCCTTTCACATCTTGACCTTTGCTAAATATTTTTAAAGCGGTGTATTTAGATTGTATAATGGACACTGCGTAATTTTCTCTTGCATAACCACAATCATTTGAATAGATTCATACAATATAAAGTATTTAATTGAATAATTGGTGTTGTTTTGTTATTGGTCTAAGAAGAAAATCATTTTAAGAATGGGAAGTTAGCTAGTTCTATGAGACTCAGTTCAGAAGCAGGCACCAAGGCATTTAATGCAGACTTCACCCTCTCAATCCCCACTCTTTACCTGTAGTGGAGGGACCACTCTATTGGGGGGGAGATAATTTACTATTTATTTTTCCAAGCTATTATCCCACTGGTGTGCCTACTGCTATCTTGAATTGTTGTTACATAATGAGAGTAAAATAATAAATGTATCATAAAATTTTTCTATACTTTTCAATTGTTCGCAGAGAATCTCAGCCATGGAGTCCAAAGATGAGGACGATTCTGTAGACCAATCTGATCAGGCTGCAACTATTGAAGAACTTCGCATCAAGCGCCTGGCCTACTTTGGTAGTCCCCAATGTTTATCAAGGTCTGAAAAAGAAGCAGCGCCTAGTTTCGAATTCACAGAACCGCGCTTTAAGGGCGAATCTCAGAAAGAATCTAAAGAATCTGGCCATACATACGATAAACTACTAGAGTATTCTGAGAGAAGTCTCCAGAATTCGGCAAACTTATCAAACCCCAAGACAAAAATCAAAGAGCAACCAGAATTGAACTCCTTTAACCAAAATGGAAGTTCTACAATGGAACCTAAATTATCCTTTACTGCACCATATCACAGCTCAAGTGTGTATAAAAAAGATTTGGGGACAAATAATGTTACAGATTCTCAAGACTATGATCCAGTTTCGGTATTTCACAGCCAAGCCAGTTTTTCTGAGCTGGGTTTGTCAACCCACAGACCAGAGTCTGCCTCGCTAGGCAGTGGGAGAGGAGAGGTGGCAGGCTGCGTCTTTGTTCCCAACCCTAATGGCCCAGGAAAGATGGCAAAGGAAATATTCGGTGATAAGGCATCGGAGCAAATGAGAAGTGCATTGGGCGATCAAGGCTTTGAGGATTTGCTGTCCAAGGTCAATAAAAATCTGAACCTTCACAGAGAGCAATTGAAATCAGGACAGAACGATTTCAATGTCAACTACAGAGCAGAAGAAATGTCTCCCCCAGAGCAGACTGCAAAGTCTACTTCTCACAATGAGAGGATGAGTGACGGTCTTAACCAATCAGTCCCCAAGAATCTGCAAAACTGGAAAGATGGGGAGAAGAAAGTGCATACCTTGACCAGGAGTTATGATCATGTAACTGTCCCTAAAAATACCAGAAATAGCTTTTCTGCTGATGAAATCTACCAACAAGCTTTCGGAGTGCACCAAGATCCCTCTGGTTCCTATGAGAAAGAGAAGTACAATGGTCGCTACTATAGCCCTTTGAATCACCCCCATTGGAATGAGCATCCTCAACACTCTTATTCAACAGAGTTTAACAATGCTGCTTCAAAACGAAGATTTTCTGTCGACGGGACATCGGATACTATCCAACAAAACTCTTCGCCTCGGTACCAGCTCCAGATGGCGCCTCTTGCATATCCACAGACGCATATTCCTCCGCCTGGGTACAACTCTAATCGATCAGGTCTTCCGTCAAGTCCTCACTCGGCGAGCTCTTCTCCTTCTCCATTTGCTTTCCATCCAATGGCTCATCCCGCATACTTCTACCACGGCCAGTTTCGAAACCCACACGCCTTCTCACAGAGCCAGTATCACAACATGCAGGCAGATCCAAGCCAGTACGGGCACCCACCGTACCCTCCGTACATGCCTCAAAGCCCGTCGTCAATGCCTCATTCTCCAAACGGGTTTCACTACCCTCCGCCTCCCTACAGCGGGGTCCAGACCTCAGTGCCAAGATTCCCCCACGGGGTCCCGCTACACCTGCCCCCTCCTCCGATTCCTCACCCGCTGAAACAAAGTGCCGGTCAACAGACCTACCCTGCATTGCCAGGCAGTGCGAGGCGGGGCAGCTTTTCATTTTCGGTAAGTTTGCATATACACAACACGTGTAAGGCACTCTAGGCTTTTCAGGCACAAGTTGCTAATAAGCGTTTTATGCTAGATCCCTCCTAACATTGGAAATCATACTGCTCTTTATTGAGCTTTTTTTATTTTCAAATAATGAAAGGTTATTATTGGTTCTAAAAATAACAGAATTATCATTGTTGAACCTGTTGAAATGCATTTAGTGTTTATCACGTAATTCCAAGCACTTGAAAAAAACCCTGATTAAGGCTAGATTCATCCTGATTGGCTCACATATTCCATTCTTCCTGGTAAATGTTTTGCGTTCTTATTTTTTATTTAAAAAAAAAATTTCTTGTATTGTCTATATATTTCTGATCCATTGGCGTTGAGTTTTGTACAAGAGATTCATAAAAGATTTATGTACATACATATGTATATGTAATTAAAAGTCCTAAATTCTCATCCCCTTGTTAACCATTCCAAATGAAGGAAGAATGATACTACATGTATATATAATAAATATTTTGCAATTGGAACTTATGACTGGAGACACAAATTAAGAGAAACTTTTTTTTTTAACTTAAAGTAAAGTTGCTTAAAAAATTTATGCCATTTCGTCCAACATGTGGGTTCAGTTTTTAATATTTTGAGTCCATGGCAATATCTTGACTTGATTTGCACAATTTTTTGTTGTTGTATCTCACTTGGTTCAGGGCGCTGAGGAAGGAATGAAGATTCCTCACCCCCCCGCTGCCCCTCCTGCCCTGAAACTGAAGGATAGCGAGGCAGAGACTCACCCCGGCATGGAACACAGGTCAGTTGTGCTTTGTACTTATTAATTATCTGTATCTGTTGTTAGATCAGTTGTACTTCATAGCATTGCTGGGCTTACAGGATGGCGTATCTTAGTTAAGATAAGATAAGATAAACTTCATTGATCCTCAAGGGAAATTTGTTCTTGATTAACAGTACATTGGGCAAACAGTTTGGCATTACATGTTATGAACATACTCTCTCTCTCTCTCTCTCTCACTCTCTCTCTCTCTCTCTCTCTGTATATATATTGATAGATAGATACATGCCAATAAATGCATGCGTAATTATTTTGTGCCATCATTTACTTAAAAGAGTTTGACAAAGAAGTATGAAAGCAAAAAGAATGTACAATATCTTGGGAGCCATGATTCAAGGCTGACTTTGTCATTTTGAACTTTGTTATAGATAAATACTGAATTTATTGCTCTGCGTTCAGAACTCTTTGTGTATTAGTTATTTAGAAAATTTGATTTCTCAGGCGAATTACTGCTGGGTCCGGCTATTACCCTCACATGCCTCCACGAGTTTCTCACAGCCCGCAGCATTACAGCGCGGAAGGAGAAGTCAACCCAAAGTCGTACAATCTGCAGCGCTATTTCTCTTCCATGGAGATGGAGCACAGGGGCTCTGCGTCGGGCGTTTCTCACGCAGGGCGCGACTTTTACCCGACCCGCAGCGTGGATGGAGAGTTCTACCGGACAACCAAGAGAAATTCCACCACTGAGGGCAAAGCAGGCTTTCTCAGCGATGATGATGGGGAAGGTAATAACGAGGATGACGAAAACGACGACGCAGCCTCCTGCTCGTCAGGGTTCACCAGCGTCACGGCCAACACGATGATGACCCCTGGGAAGGCTGGCGGGCTGACCCGGCGACTCGAAAATCTCGGGGTGGATCTGGAGCACCTGAGACACCTGCGGGTCGTGGATCGGAAACACGACCAGGAGTCGTCGGACGCTAACTTTGAGAAGCTGTCCAAGGGAATCCGCTACTGCCCCGAGTGTTCCGCGGCGAACAAAGCCTACATGGACTGGTGCCTGGGCTGTGGGGAGATCCTGATAGGCGTGGAGCCGTCGATTCCCGGGCAGAAGGGCAAGCAGAAGGACCACAACGGCGGCGGAGGAAACAACAACAGCGCCAGTACGAGTGCTGCCGATAAGAGATCCGGAAGAGGGTCGGCCAGGCTGAGCAAAGTCAGCAGCGGTGATGCTGATCACACGTCGGGAGGAGGAGGAGGAGGGACGTCGCGGAATTCAAGTGGTCGTCCCAGCTCTCGCAGTGTGTCCAAGTCGAAGTGTGTGGGCCGAGCAGAAAGTTACACCCCTCAAGAGTCTCCGGAGTCCGGCAAGGGGCTCTCGCTGTCCAGCTCTCCCGTCAGGTCAGTATCTCTGAAATTAAAATATGAATTGTGTTACTTACTATTGCAATTACCGTCTGCTAAAAGAAACGGAAAAAAACAACTTATAAGGTCTTTTTCAATTGTTACATTTTTTACAATTACTTAATTGCATATAAATGAGGGGAAAAGCTCCCTTTGAAAATTATTGTGCAACTTCAGCTTTGCTAATTCTTTAAATTTTCACAGCTTAGTTTTTAATCTTTCCAAAAATAAATTCACAAAGGAGCTGATGTCTTGTGAGTTGTCATAAAACTTGAAATGTGCCAGTGGAGTCACCAATAAATCACCCTGTGAAATCATTGGGCATCGCAATATTTTAGGCTGTTACCCGATACAATAAAGTCAACAATTGAACGATTTTCCTAGCAATAGTTTCACGACTAACAATATAGAAAATCATAAAATTTGTGTAGTTTTTTTGTTTTTTTTTTGTACGCAGACACTCATGTCTAAAACAATTCCAATAATGCAATTTTTTGTTCTTGGTCCTAAACCAGATACAAGCGCAGGGAGCCCGAGGAAGCGAGTGAAGAGCCCAAGGACAGTGGGCGCGCGTCCAGTAACGACGGCCAGGACAGGTTCAGGACCAGGACCCGGGGCAGTGGGGACGACTCGGACAGCGTGGAGGAACTCGAGGTCATGGACGAGGAGGACTTTGTGGAGGAGGAGGGCGTGGAGTACAACTACTGCGACTCGGAGCCAAACGTGTTCGAGCAGATCAAAGACCCCGTGCTGAGAGAGTTCATTATTTCCTACAGAAACAAACAAATCCTGCAAGAGGCAGACAGTCTTAAAGGAGAGGCAGATGATCTTGTAAACTCTAATTTCCAAGTGGGTGGGGACTCGAAGCTTCGTAGAAACAGTTCGGAGGTTTACGACGAAACTGTTAAGGAGTCCATGGCTGTAATTTCTCAAATAGCCGGCACTCGGACGAGTCAATTCAACTTTGAATTTGATCCCAAGAAATCACATATTTCTAACGAAAAGGACAATGGTTATCTTTCTCCTAACGTAAAGAGCAGCGGCGAAGATAATGGGAAGACGACAAACAATTTTGTAGCTGACTCTGCTGGGAAGAGTTCCTCAAAGGATGGAAAGAAGAAAAAACGTAAGAAGAAGAAAGTTCAGCCGATGGACGTAGAGATATTTGGGTATGAAGAAATCCGCCAAAGTCGAGATTCAAGTCGTGCGTCCAACACCCATTCTATTCCTCTGCTCAATCTGGCACGCTCCAGCGATGAGGGATCGGAGGAATCTTCAGAAGAAGATGACGATGATGATGATGATGATGATGAAAACGACGATGTGGTGGATATACATGACAATACAAGCTGTAGTGATGACGATGAAATGGCGGTAGATAAACCAAAACACCAGCCCAACTCTTTCAACTCCTCTTACAATAATCGGCACCTGCCACAAGTAAAACCAACTCAGCCGTCAAATTCGTCAACACCATGGAAGAACAGCGGGGCACCTTCGAAACCTCGACCATCGTCAGCATCCGTTTCCGGCAGAGACAGGAATAATCGGGCGCAGGGCCGGGCCAGGAACACGAGCTCGGCAGGGGAGACAAACTCTAGCGGAGGGCGGATGTCCCACGTGGGCAGGGCGGGGAGACAATCAGAGACGTCGGGCTACCAGCGCCACTGGGCTCGCTCTAGCACGGCCTGGAGTTCGTACCACCCCAGGGAGCTCAGCACCAGGTCAGTACTCGGTCCTCAGTATCGGCTGTTTTATGTAGATCTAGGATCATATTCCTCTCAGAACGACCACACACATATTGGTAAAAGCCTCACTTTTGCCATAATCATCATAGCACTGTGAATAAATAGAAATGTAGATCTAGGATTTATATGTTTTATGCTCCTTTCTTTTCATATGTAAATTCAGACTCCTCAACTCCTGTCACAATAAAAATAGAATTATCTGAAATTGTCAGGTTTTAATGACAATCATTGATTTGTAATCATGAACAAAATCCAAGCTTATTTCTATATGTAAAAATAAGGATTATGCAATATTATTATAAAATGAGAGCGAGTCTCTCTATTTCTTTCTCTCTCTTTCTCTCTCTCTCTCCCTCTCTCTCTCTGTCTCTCTCACTCTCTCTTTCAGCATTGCATACTATGACATTCATCTAATCTCGATACTCAAATTCTGTATATCTGTTTTTTGTGTGTTTATAGATCGAGTTTGAATGTCACCGCCCAAGAGAAAAACAACAAGAGAACTTTTCAGAAAGTCGCTGCTGCTGAAGGGACCTTCAACCCTGATTCCAAGGACGGAACTTTCGGCTCGGATATGAATGGCTGGCGCGACGGAGAGAAAGGGGGTCAAAGGTCGCGCCCTAGTTCAGGCTCATCTGTGTCTAGCGGTGGCGGAACAGGAAGTGGAATTCCCATTCGACATAGACCGTCGAGTGCGGACTACAGCAGGTAGTGATTAGTCTTAGTGGTTTGGCTCTTGTGACCGTGCTCTATAAGTTATACAGAAAGTATTACTAGGTCCAGATTGTCATGTCAGTTGTTTAATGTTCTGTCTTATTTCTAAAATGCTCTCTCTATTACTTACTAAATACTTACTAGATCTTTACTCTTGTAGAAATGAGATAAAACTTTCTCTGTCTGTCTCTCTCCCCCTTTCTCTCTCTCTCTCTCTCTCTCTCTTTTCTTTTCCCTCTTCCTGCCATTCCTCTTCTCCCTCTGTATATTCTCTCTGAGTCTCTGAGTATTCAACTCCCCCCCCCAGACGAGCACCGACGGAATCCAAGCAGAGACCGTCCAGTGCGCAGGTCCGATCCAGCCAGTCTATCCGCGGATCAGGAAGATCCGGTCCGTCACCTCAAGCCCCCCGCGGCCGCGTTCAGCCCCAGCCAAGGGTCAATAACTACATGGCTCCGTCTGCCGACGCGAGATACAACGATGGGGATGCTGGGTGAGTTGGCTACCCTCTTATAAATTTTGTTGTGAAATGGACCCACTTGGAATGAATCAGTAAGGGTCAAAACAAACTTCAGTTACACCTGCATGGCCTTCATTAGCTCAACGAATTGGCATAGGGTACTTGTGTTGGCTCTGTGCAACTGTGTGTACCCTGTCCATATAAGTAACCATCAGTAAAACATATAATTCTTAAGTGAAATATATAAATATAGTCGCTGTGGTTATAAAATGGTTTATATAATTTCTAAAATACAAAAGATGTGTGGGCTGTTCCAGGCTTTTTAGCCACAAGTTGGTAATACCACTTTAAAAGCTTTAGCCCTTTAAACATAGAAATCTACTTTGTATTGACCTTTTTCATTTTTAAATGAAATTGCTTATCTAAAACTGCATTTGATGCTCTAAATTACTCAAAACACTAAATTCCATCTTGTACCTGATTCACCCTATTTTGCCTGGAATTAAATTAGAAATGAGATTGCCATTTCGCAACTGACTCTTTCAATAACAAATGTAAAATCTGGTGGTGCCCCATCTCTCTCTGATGTTCACCAGACAAGAGAGCAGTGGACGCAGCCAATCAGAGGAGAGCTCAGCGTCCCCGCATCTGCTGTGCCCCGAGCTTCACCGCCTCCCTCTGAGCTGTGCGCCCGAGGCCGAGCAAGCCGGTAAGTTGGTTAAGTTGGTCTCAGTGATGCAGATTTTCTGTTACATCGACAGGTGCTCAGTGAAAAACTTCAGTCTCTCTCAATCTTAAATAATAATAAGAACTAAATAGACTTTGCTGTGCTAAACAATAAGGTAAGTTTTATATGAAAAATAATGTATTAAAAAAAGGGAAATGTGCTATAATGTTAATAAGTAAAAAGGCTGGTTACTCATCTGAACTCAGCGGAGTCACATGACTTACGTGGATTAGTGTACAAACATTTTTTTGAAAGCTTAAAAAGCTTCAGTTTTTCTAACCTACAAAAGCTTTGTTTTCTATCTTTATTGGTTCAAAAGGTATGAATTCTAGAAATGCCTTAAAAATAGTGCAAAATCATGAGCATTGCTGACTTTGTTGGGTTAAAACTCATTCAATCAATTAGCTGTGTAGGTCATATTGAAATCCTGGTGAGCTAAGTTATTTTTTGTTTTTTACAGAAAATCAGATCAAGTATAAATTTATAATTTTGTTTTTTTCAAGTCCTACTCAAATGTTTGTATCAGATAGAATACTATTTTGCCCAGATTATTATTTAGAACCTGTCTCACGGGCTTAAAAAGTACAAATAAATGTGAACACCTTAGAAAAAAGCAAAGCTTTTCTTTTTTTAGCATAGAGATAAAATGTAGGCATGGGGGTCCATCTGTAAGAATGTGGAGAGACAAGGGAAGAGTTGATGTTGGGCTAACACCCAATCAGGTGGTAAAGATAAAAATGCAGGTTTTGGTATGTAAAGAAAGAGATTGTAAATTAGATTTCGAATTTAGATTAATTATTTTTTCAAGTTTACTGATGATACATCATGATTTTCTCATGCATTATTCCAAGCTAAGGGCTGGAAACTAAAATTAAAAAAAATAAAATGTACGTTATTTCATTTTGTAGTGGTGTGTTTCATTTCTTATGTTCTACTTGAAGAGAGTTTCATTGCAAAAAAAAACCAAACTTTCCTGAGGTTGTGAAATTCTTTTTTAACAATTTTTTCCCTAGATAAACTGCATGCCATGGCGAAGAACTCTTACGACAAGCTCCAACAAATGGTAAGTTTGGTGCACGGCTGTTCGCTCCACCGCTCAGGGCAGTAATTTAGTTTGGGGACCGGCTGAAAATCACTGCCTATGGACGTGTGCATTTTTTTTTTTTTAAGTATAGGACATTTTTTAAATCTTTGTAAATTCCAAGATGTTAATCTTGACATTTGTGGAATTAGAGAATTGTTAGTGTTTAGTTCCCATGTTCGGTATTTGGATATATTGTTAGATTTTCTTTTAATCAGCAACTAAATTTAGGACTTGCGTTAATTTTGGCATGACACCTCAGTAGCTTTCACAATCTTTGTCTTGAGCTCTCAACGATAAATTACTGTCTGTCTTGTTCTAGGTCTGTGATTTTCGGCAGTCTGTTATCAAATTTTAGTTTAATGTTTAATTGTATCAGTACGAGATTAAATTAATGATCAAACTCCTTGCTTTTACTTTACTGCTCCTTTCTGCCATCAGACCCCTCGCATCAGTGGAGGCGAAGTGTCCATTTGGCAGTGCTTGCCTGACGAGCTGTGGCTGTATGTGTTTGGGTTCGTATCCCACGGAGATCTAGGCCGACTGATGCGGTCCTGCAGCTACTTCTACCGACTGGCCAACGATGGGACGCTATGTGAGTCAACTAGATTTTTGTGTGTATTGATAATGCCAAGATCTACTTTCTATTTTAATAAGGTCCATTGGTAAAGTATGAGAGCATGGGCTTCTTTGGTTTTGTTTTTTGAAGAAAGAAACCATTTAGAAAATGTTTCCCCTAATATTTGCTTTTGGTGAGAAACAAATAAAATTACAAAACAAACTTTACATTGAAAAAAAACCACTTAAAAATTTGATTGATTTAACAAGTCAACTGAAATGGGAAACTGTGCAAAACCCCCCACAAAATTAAACTTTAAAAATCCAAATTAAATTTAAGAATGTTCACTGAGCTTTAACTTGTTTTGTTTCATTTTCATTATTTTATTTTATTCATATATCCCAAAATAGGTGTTATATGCTAATTTTATAAAACTTTTTCAAATGTTCAAACGCTAACAGATGTGTCACACCATTCACTAGGGGATATGCTAGATGCAAAATGACACTTAACTAGCTTGACCGCATTTAACTTTTTCTCTCCATACTTTCCCTCTCTCTCTCCCCCTGTACAGGGAAGTACATCACGGTGCGTCCCAAGCTGGCGGTCACCGACGTCCACTTGTGGGCGATTGGTCAGCACCACCCTCTCTCCCTGGCCATGGTTATGTGCAACGGCCGAGACCTGTCTCAAGACAGTCTGCATGTTTTCTTCAGGGAAACGCAAGACAGGCTCAAGGTAGACTGGTTTTTTTCTTGCGCTATATTGCTCAGATCTATCAAGAATATAGTGACTGGTTTTTTACTTGCGCTATATTGCTCCGATCTATCAAGAATATATCTTTAAGCTAGGAAATTTTTTTTTTGTTCTGTAGGGAGATCACTCAATAATCTCATCTAGTGAAATTTTCTTCTCCTATGTAAAATTGCAACCAATAGCATGTGGGGAATTTGAACAATTCTAAAAACGTCTAAAAAATTCTAAAACTCTACATCTCCAGGAACTGAACATCTGTGGCTGCAGCCACGGCTCACTAGGTGGCGCCCTTGTGCTGGAGACGGCCGCCCATTACTGCCGAGGTCTGACCCACCTGGACGCGAGCTACTGTAACCTGACGGACGAGTCGCTAGAGGCCGTGGCTCTGTGTGCCGACAGGTGAGTCGCTAGAGGCCGTGGCTCTGTGTGCCGACAGGTGAGTCGCTAGAGGCCGTGGCTCTGTGTGCCGACAGGTGAGTCGCTAGAGGCCGTGGCTCTGTGTGCCGACAGGTGAGTCGCTAGAGGCTGTGGCTCTGTGTGCCGACAGGTGAGTCGCTAGAGGCCGTGGCCATGTGTTGAGGGACTCCGTGCCTATGTGTGCAGATAGATGCGTTATACAAAATAAAATTTCACTATCTTTGAGTCTCATAAAGACATATGAGAGAGGGATGAGCTAACTACTGTATTATTATAATTGTAATTATAATTATTATTATTATTATTATTATTACTATTATTACGATCATCATCATCTTCATCATAAGTATTATTATTCTTACTCTTTTTATTCTTCTTCTTCTTCTTCTTCTTCTTCTGAGCTAACTACTGTATTATTATAATTGTAATTATAATTATTATTATTATTATTATTATTACTATTATTACGATCATCATAATTTCATTATTATATGACTAAAATCATCGAGCTTTCTAATGTCTCACCCCCCCTCCCCCAGGCTGGAGATCACTAAAATGATTGAGCTTTCTTATGTCTTACACCCTGCAGGCTGGAGAGTCTCTGTCTCAACGGTTTCCAGAGCCTGAGTGACTCCTGCCTTCTCAAAGTTCTCAGGAAACACGGACGGAGGTAAACTCACTTACTGTCTGTGTTATGTACAGGGGGCAGTGACGTCAGCTTCTTCCTGCTTATCTTTGCTGATGTCTATCATTATGAATAAAGTAACCACCAACTGCTTCTTTTTTGGCCCCCTTTTTCCTATCCCTTGCTTTTTTTACAACTAATCATTAGACATTTTCGTTATAGCTCTTAGGTAAAGTGTTGATACTTAAATCTTGTCATAAATGGATTACCTACAACTGTATGCCTGCTTCTTCCTGAACATTTCTTTCTTCGTATGTGTGTGTTTTTGTATTTTTTTGTTTTTTGTATTTTTGTTTTTTTTTGGGAGGGGGGGATGTATTTTTGCTATAGCAGCTCACTAATGTTTTGATATCTCAATGTTGTCGCCAATGTTTATCTGGTATATCAATGTTTCCCATAGTTTTAGCACCCTGAAACTACCTTTGTTTATCTTTGTGAAGTTTTGTACTACCGATTCACTACTGTCTTCAATTCTCCCCATGTTTACCCTAGTTTGAGAACCCTTGAACCCTGCTTCTGAGCATTTCCTCCTTTGTTTATTTGTGGTGGAATCTCATGTATGTTTTGGTTGTATCAGTTCACTGATGTCCTGTTATTCCAACGTTTCTCCCAGTTTGAGAACCCTGGAACTCTACTTCAGAGCATGACTTCCTTTGTTTATTTGTGGTGGAATCTCATGTATGTTTTGGTTGTATCAGTTCACTGATGTCCTGTCATTCCAATGTTTCCCCCAGTTTGAGAACCCTTGAATTCTACTTCCGAGCATGTCCTCCTTTGTTTATTTGTGGTGGAATCTCATGTGTGTTTTGGTTCTATCAGTTCACTGATGTCCTGTCATTCCAATGTTTCTCCCAGTTTGAGAACCCTGGAACTCTACGCCTGCTTCTCCCTGAGCGCATCGTCGTTGCGAAGTCTGGGGGAGCACTGCATCAGCCTGAGGAAGCTCTGTCTGGGCAGCTGTAACAAGGTAAGGTAGTATAAATTAGATTTAGGAGAGGCAGACCACTGGGTTAATTATTAGTAGATATGAAATTTTTTTTTGTGTAGGTATTTTTCTACACTGGTAGAGGTAGGCTTTAAATGAAAATGGCCAAACAATGATTGCACTTTGTGGGATTAGAACCTTTGACTTATAGATACAGCGGCACCAAATCGCCTTGCTACTTAAAACCTTAATTGTTATTATTTTCAAATGGAAGATGTGCAGATCAACACAAAGAGGTACTAGAACAAGAGCACATCACTGCGCACACACTGTGAGTGGTAACGTGAAATGGTTAAGGGGTTTATTCACAAATTTTCAACATGCTATTTAAGATCGTATGATTTAAATGCATTGTACCAATGGTGATGTTCATTACTGTGCCTTTTTCTTGTGTCTGCTTGCTGATTGGCTGTTGAAGCTGACTGACTCTGCCATGGTGACCCTGTCAGCCCACCTGGCACGCATCGAGGAGCTGGATCTAAGGGGCTGTAAAAATGTGAGTCTCCCACAAGTCTTCTCCCTTGGTGCAAAGGGACAGAATTTTAAAATGATGAAGATAAGGCAGGCTGGGTCACAGTGCTTGAAACACAACCGTGGAAAACGCTAAAGATAAAACAAAAGATAAAAAAAATGTAATGAAGCATTGAAATAAGTCTTAACTTGTATGGTCCATTTTCATGTTGCTCAAATAATGGAAGATATGGCACCATCACCATCATCATCATCATCATCATCATCATCATCATCATCATCATCATCATCATCATCATCATCATCATCATCATCATCATCAGATCATCATCATCATCATCATCATCATCATCATCATCATCATCATCATCATCATCATCATCATCATCATTATTCTTCATTTTCATCTTGCTCAAATAATGGAACATCATCATCATCATCATCATCATCATCATCATCATCATCATCATCATCATCATCATCATCATCATCAGCACCATCATTATCTTCATGGTTGATCCTTTTTGGACATAGCCTCCCACTCCTGGAAAAGCTTTCTGTCCTGTGCCATGCCACCGCATACAGCCTACCTTTGGGATTCTTATTTTAAGCCATTCCTCAACGTCATGGTTCCAACACCTTCGTCTTCCACGTCTCCATCTACCCTTCCTGGTTCCTTCTATACATCTAGACAAAAAATATAATAAAAATCTATTTACATATTTGGTTGGAAAATTTGTCATGATGTTATTTGTTTGTTTTATAAATTTTTTGTTCATTACAGTTTATCAATGTAGTTTTTTTTCCTTATGTCCAACCTAACTGCAGCTGAAGAACGACTCTATCCGCAAGATTGTGCGCAACTGTCCCAGATTGAGCAGGCTGGTTCTAGCCAACTGTCCACACATCTCAGATCTAGCACTCACTGAGATCGCAACCCACCTAAAGACAACACTCAGGTAACTCTTTATGTGCTTTTTCAAATTCTCAAATCTGGGCTTGAATTTGTTTGTCAGCAACAAATGTCTAGATGCATTTCACATTAATTTAATTTCAAGTTCCCCAACATATACGTCCCCTATTAGTTAAATAGGTGTCAGTATAATGTAATCAGCTTAGGCAGGGTTCTTAGTAGTATTCTCAGTTTGTCAAGGTAGTGTCTGCGTTATAGCCTAGTTGCTGATGTTGAACTTTAAGAAACCAACAGACCGTTTCCACGCTTTACAGGGAACAACAGTTACTCATCTATGATATGTAGTGCGTAGACTTTTTTTTAAAATGCTTGAAGAATGCTCAGCTAACCAGTTTTTATATAGATTGAACAACGGAAGTAGACAGCATACAACTATGCCAAGCATTTCACAAATATTAGTTGCCTGATAAGAAGTGGTCGATCAAATTAGGGTCGACTTCGACCCCAGCGCACGCTGCTGGTGTTACAGCTAAGTGATTCCAAATCCGACTCTGGCGCATCCAGGTGGTTAAGTTTAATTTGTGTTTCAGGACTCTTGAGCTGTGTGGCTGTAACAACGTGACCGACCAAGGGCTGACAACTCTGGCCAAGAACTGCGACCGCCTGGTCAGTGTGGACATCAGCTCGACTCGGTGCTCCAGCAACAGGTGATCGCTCGTCTTAAGCATTTGTGTACGGGCCGGGGAACAGTGTGGTGCTTAAGCATTTTCATGTTTTCAGATATGAGGAAACTTAGGCTGTTTTTCTCAGTTCTTTTGTTTGTTTAGAGGCGTCTTAAAATATTCCTCAGCTCAATGGAGTTGCTGCAGTTTTGCAAGCAATCCCATGAAACCGCATTACTTTTAGTATTTTTTTTCCAAATACCTATTTCTTTCAAACAATAAAGAGTGAATACAATTTTTTGTGGATTTGAAAACCTCAGCTTTTTTCCCTTCAATCAAATTGTCTATTTTACAGCTTACATTTACGTGATGTGATTCCGTTGAGTTAAGAAAAAATAGTAATAAATATATTTTAAAAATTCAAAAAGTCCAGAAAATATAAACTGAAGTTTAAGAATCAATTTACACAGGGAAACCTGCTTTTCCGGTCCTCGTCCTTGGCTTTTACTCTTTGAGGCGTTTCACTCTTCACTGTTCACTGATTTTACTGATATTACAGTGGTCTCTGTCTAAGAACAGCTTATCTCGGTTGTGAAAGAAATGATTTTAAGCATTTGTGCCTTTGGTAAAAAAAAAAAAAAAGAAAAACAATCTCGTTTTACCACTTTACATACATCGTTAGCCATATATCTGTTGACATCTTTTTAAAGATAAATTTTGCTTAGCGTTTTTGATTGAAAAAAAAAAAGTCTCATTTTACCACTTCACATATATGATGAAGTCTTGTTTGCCTCACTCCCCCCATTATTTTGTTCTCTCTTCTTTGTCACCGTTTCCCTCAGCGTGTACCAGCTGGCTGGGAGCGGCTGCAGCCGGTGGCTCGAGACGGTCAAGCTGAGCTTCCTGACCCCTCTCACCGAGGCGAGCGTGGTCAGCCTCATTCGGCAGTGCCCCAGGTTGGTGTTAGTGGTGTTAGTGGTGTTAGTGGTGTTAGTGGTGTTAGTGGGTGTTAGTCCTTGCATGCTGGGAGGGGCATGGGGGCAGGGGGCAAGGTGAAGGTCAACGGTATATGAGGTGGAAACACTCTAGCTCAGACTAGTAGAGTCAAAGAGAGGCCGAGGGTGGGAGGTGAAAACTCTAGCTCAGACTAGTAGAGTCTCAGACTAGTAGAGTCAAGAGAGGCCGGGGGTGGGAGGTGGCGACACAGTTGTAGATTTTGTTATCTGTGAGAGAGATTTATCGTAGTTTGAAATCCTCTTCATCATCCGCACAGTGGATTGTTTTTGAACATCAGATCTGGATATCGTCACAGGGTCACACGTATGACATAATTGAGACGTATGACAAAATGCGAGTGATCTAATTATACTTGTGAAGATGAAGATGTGAAGATATGATAAATTTAACTAAACATTCAGATTAAAAAGGGGCAAATAGGTTTTTGCTTTATCTTATTTTATCTTATTTGTAACTGGTGTCCAATATTAAGTATGAATTGGGAATTAAAGGAGTTCTTATTGATTGTCTCAAAAGTTGCAAAAAGGATGTGTACCAAAATAGTTGCACACAGACAATATATATATTTCAGTATTACATATATACATATATTTACAGTCCTTATTTTTGAAGATACCTTTTTGTTTTTAAGCCTGTAAGATAATTAAAATTGTGTAAAAGTCTCAAACTTTTCAATTCATTTTTGTTAATATCTGATTTGTGTCTTCCTTGATAAAAGATCCACTAGAAATTTGAGAATCCATGTTTGACCTTCATGTTACCTACATTAATATGTTTTCTTTTTTTTACAAAAAGACAATGATGAATTACAAATGAATTTCTTTTTTTGTTTTGTATAATTCATCACAGGTTGAAAGTTGTACATGTTTTTGGCTGCACCTCCTTGAGAAACCTGGCCAAGCTAAGGCAACTGAACAAGAACATGTCGCTGGAGGGAGACGAGAATTTCACCCGATTTTCTCTCAGTGCGGATGATTCTTGATCAGACCGCATGCACCGGGATTTTTCGTGCCGTGCAATGCCAGGCCATCAACCGTAACACGAATCGCTCTAGTCATCAACAAAGAGTCAGTTTGTTTCTTTACTTTCTAAGTCTTTCAATCGTCCCTTGAGATTTATTTATCATTCCTTTTTTATTTATTTTCATGTGAAGAAGGGATGGCAAATTAAGTTAAATCCCCATTTATATAGATTGTTTTAAAAAAATGTGTTATAGATTTTAAAGACTTCTCAATAAAATGTAAAATGTGATGATGAAATTTATGTTTGCCGAGCTGGTGAAGAATTGAGTTGAATGAATATGTCTTAAACACTATCTAGAGTATGTTGTGCTCCTTCTATTTATTCTTTTTGTAGAATCTCACATTGGTTTTCCTCTCCTAACTTTTTGGAGAACAAAGATGCTGCTTTACCTTTATTTTGCTATTAAAAATTCCTGTCTTGTAACTCATGGAAAGTGAAGATGTTTCTCCTCCCCCCGCCCCTCAATGCCCTTTGTATTTTGTAATTTATGAATGAATTTGTGTTCATTCCAGTTTGGCTGAGCCTCATAAGCTCCAAATGCCATAACATGTTTTTTCGTTTTTTTTTTGCCTTCAATATTGATCTCTTTGAAAACTGCATTTTCGTATTTTGTTCTTACTTTTGCACATACCTCTAGGAAGAAAAAATGTCTCTTCTTTAATTATTTTTATTATATGGTTGCTGGGAGTGGCATGCTGTGTTATCATTGTGATATATTTCCTTGAAAGAAAAAAAAAGAAGAAAACTTGAGGGTACTAAAGAATCAATTTTTTTTTTCAATTTGATTGCGACAATGGTCTGAAAATACAGCTTTTGATAAAAGGATTGTAAATATTATATCAAAGTTATTATAGCTTGAAATCTGAAAGAAGATTCATATGTTCAAGATTATGGTCTATATTTTTGTTTGTCAAAATAAGATATATCCACCATATTGGTTTGACAGTATCATTCAATTCGTGTCCTTCAGTCTTAAGATGTGAAACCAAATAATTTTTTTTTTCTTTTCATGAAATGGTGTAATCACACGTATGTGTTAGCAAAATATGCAAAGATTGTTATTCAGAAAATATGAAGTATGTTCAAGCATTCTCTTGAAGCCTGTGATTTTTTTTTTTTGGGGGGGGGGGGGGGGGGGGAAAAAAGTCTAAATGACGTCATCTTTGTGTAAAAAATGATCTTGAAACTTTGTTCATACATCTGCAACAGAAGAGCATCTATAATTAATCCTTTCACGACTCGGCACTCGGCACTAGACAGCCTCGCGTTGATCAGCACATGGCATGCTGTGTTATCATTGTGATATATTTCCTTGAAAAAAAAAAAGAAGAAAACTTGAGATTATTGAAAAATCAATCTGGGTTTTTTTTTTTTTTTTTTTTTTTAATTTGATTGCGGCAATGGTCTGAACATACTGCTTTTGATAAAGGGATTGTAAATATATCAAAGTTATTATAGCCTAAAATCCGAGAGAAGATACAAGAGCATCTATTTTAGTCCTTTCACGACGCACGCGCCACTAGACAGCCTAGCGTTGATCAGCACAGCATTTGTTGGCGCGTTATCGTCAAACTTTGCCATGGTTTCCTTTAGAAATTAAAGTGGTCAAAGGGAATGAATCTTGTAATATGTTACTATAACTATCATTATAGTGTGAGTGGCAAGGATAAACATGTAATTCACTATAATTTTGTGTTTATTAACTTCTGATATGCAAGTTTTGGTTATCTGCTCGATTTCTTTATTTGGCAAAAAAGATAACTTATGTTCATTTCGCTCAACATCCTTCAGTATTGAATGTCTTTTGATGAGCCCAATACTCACTTTTGGATATTATGACAGTATGCCTTATTTTTTAAATAATTACATGTAACTTGTTGATGAGGAGCTCAAACATGTCTTGTCAAATGTATGTCTTCATGATTTAAGATGCAAAAGAAAAGTCTGCTTGTTTAAACTGTATACGAAATAAAAGCTTCTGGGCATCCATTAGAGAACTGTCTAGAGGTCTGTGTGAATCAAAGCAGCATAGAAGGTGAGGTATTGTCAGTAGTTTCAATGCTTTACATCTCAATGATAAGTACCTTGTACTTTTTGTCTCTATAATTTTTGTTTTGTTTCAATCAAAACTTGATGCAAAGAATTTGGAACATTCTGAAACCAAAGCTAAATTTACTTTTTCACTCTTTTCGTTTTCTGTTTTTTTGATTCCTCAATCATACTGCTGAAAAGCTTTACTCTTCTGAGTTTTGGGTTTTGTGAAGCTTGAAGCTTTAAAAATAAGTACAATTTAATATGCTCCAAAGCTGACAAAAACTGCAACTCTTGCGTATTATGTCTTCCACTGTAAAATTGAATGTCTCTATCTTTGGGTTAACCTTTTTTCTATTTGGCGATGTTGCAGTGGAAAGTGTCCGTGGGGCAATAGTTAGGGCGCTAGGGCGTTAGACCACCGTTGAGATAGTGCTGGGTTAGACCACCATTGAGATAGTGCTAGGGGTGATCCTGGGCACGGACAAAAAAAATATTTTAGTCACCTGGGCTGAGTTGGTTGCTCAACGTCCAAAGTCAGCACAATGTGGATTATATTGTGGACAGGTCCCAAGACTAACGTCTGACAATTTTATGTGCTGCCACAACTGAGACAGGGTGGGGAGAACTGGACTTCTGTCTCGCCCGGAGTCACATGACTCAACCCATAAAGTAGCTGAGGCTCTTAGGTCAAGTAAAAGTAAAGTGTGATGAAAAAAGAAACGGTAACATACTTCACATTACCATCAATTTGCCAAGAAGAATCAGTACTCTTTCTGCCTCATCTTAAAAAAACCTGTGAGTCAAAATTTTAAAGGTGATTGATCGAAATTGAAATGTTTTTGTCGTTCTAATTTATCGTGATATGAATGTTATGATCTTTTGACTCTGTGATCCTGGATGCATTATATATAGACACTTTGATATTTATTTATGGCAGGGTTTCCTAGCCAAATACTTAACCCTCAAAGTGCTGACAGCTGATTCGATTGCCTCTAGATTTTTGAAGTTTTCAAATCTGCAAATTTTTGTTTATTCCTTCTTTGGTTCAAAAGACATGAACTTTGGAAAAACCCAGAAAATGGTGCAATTTCATGGGCAATGCTTGCAAAATACTGTGACTGTTGAGTTAAACCATCTCTTGTTATTGTTCCTAGACACACAGACTAATAATAATATTGCATGGTAATTGATCTACATGTTTATACCTTGTAGACACTACAGTATTATTACATGTACTATTCATTGTTGTGTTAAATTCTGTGATACACCGAAGATCTGAAAAACTTTGAAATGCTGATTACTTTTCTGAAGATATTTGTAAAACCCTGTGTATTTGTAATTGTGGAGCAAAAAGAAAGACATCCTTCTTGTCATTTCTTTTAATATACTTGTAATTTATTGAGCACTGAAACAAACTTATGTTACAAAAAAATATTTCTAATTAGCTGTAAACCTCTTCTGATTCAAGATAATGCTGCTTTGAGTTTTTTCAACTTCTTTCTGTTATGTAGAAGTCAGGTTGCACTGCAATTTTATTTTGCTTGTTCATGAATCGTCAAACTTCCTTTTCATCTCTCGTTTGTTTGGCTTGTTTCGAAATAATTATGATTTAATCTGTGCATTTGTAGATATGTAAAGAGAAGTACATGCTACACTAGAGGTTCTCTTTTAATGACAATATATTTTGATTTTTTAAATTATTTTATTTTTATTATTATTATTATTATCATCATCATCATCATCATCATCATCATCATCATCATCATCATCATCATCATCATCATCATCATC